>CM062296.1:703667593-704095093 GCA_031216915.1 Pictodentalium vernedei
CGTTTCAGGCATTGTTATCTCTTGTTTTGCGTTTTTAACAGAATATTAGAAAATATGTACTCGAAACTATCACATTCAAGACATTCTGTAGAGTCTGTTAAAAGCTTTCAAACCCGGTAGGCAATTATTTTTTTTTTCAGTCCATGAGTAGACAGTACAATAAACATCTAACTGGACAGGCGGGTCAGTGATAAAGTAATCCTGAAGCCAGAGAACGGGAAGATGAACAACAACGAGCGTTTCCAATTAGAGATTATAGCAACCAGCGGAAAGATTTTTCAGGCAACCAGCACTGAAAGAAATAATCAGGAATGTGTGCAAGACTACTATGAAAAATAATAGTCTTTGAAGGTTTATATCGACAGATCAGTTGTGCGTGTGTGTGGTGGGTGTTTGGGGGGGGGGGGGCGGTCAGATCACATCGGTAGACATAAAGCGCCATTATCTTTTGCAGGTTCATCATATGGTGGGTGAAAAGAATGGCGACGAAGTTACATTGCAGCTGTACTTTATCAAGCTTGTGCTCAAACTATAAACATTAACGTCTAATCACAAAGGGCTAATGATGTGTTCGCTGGCGAACTGCGGGGAGGAGGGGGCGAGGTGGTTGTTAAAACAACGGTGAGGTTGTTGTTTATATATATGACTCTTTCCTCCTAGGGTCATTTTGTTTCTCCACACAGTTATCAAGACGAACTAGAATCGCTATTATTCAATTAATTTTAATCCACATAACGACTTCATCAAGCCATTTTTCTGGTAACAAGGAGCATTTGGGAAAAGGAGAAGAAGGACCAGCCCACCTCTACAATCTTCCATTTAAACAAAACAAAGTCAGTTTTGTTTTCGTCTTCCCAGTAAAGAGTCCAGCTGTATTTTCATCTTGTCAACTCAGTTTTAACATTACTTTGCAAAAAGGTTTAACTCTCTGCACTCAAATGTTGAAACATTAAACATTCAAACTGCATTTTTTCCAATAACTCAACCAGAAATTCAACCAATTCAATCTTGTCTGACAGAGCTCTTTGAGCTCTGTCAGACAAGACTGAAATGGTTAAATGTCTAACTGTTTTATCGGAAAAAATTGCTTGTTACTTGAAATTTTGAAATTTTGACATCAGTGTGCAGTGGTCTTATAGGCAACAAAGAACAATATATGTTTTGTCATGAATGCATATTGACTGGAAGTAGATTCAGAAGAAGTAGCCAAAATGACACGACACCATCTCTTAAATAAATAAATAATATTTATTTATTTATTTATTTATTTATTTATTTATTTATTTATTTATTTATTTATTCATTGGAGTTTAACGACACATTCAACATCCAGCAACACCTCGTGTCGGACCAGTTCTTATGGCCTGTGGAAGCCGGAGTACCCAGAGACGACGACCGAGCAGAGGCGAGCGACTGTCAGACTCCCAAACGTACTAACTCCATGCGTGCAGGGTTAACATTGGTTGAAGGCAAGTGCACAATCGACGCTTTTGAACACAGCGCCACTGCGCTTCCTTGCGATCAATCGGGATTAAGAGTCTTCCCCAATGGCACAACGCAGTTACCCGTGGTCGTGATCGAACCATGAACCTCTTGGCCTCTTGCTTTGATGTATGATACTCTAACAACATGGCCACCGCGCTCCCCAAAGTTATACAATTCACTTCTCATTGTGATCGCAGGGCGTATAATGTTCTTTCGTTTCGTTAGATACGAAATCAAATTGAATGGTTACGTTTTGTTACACTGTGTAAACACGGTACAAGAAAATAAAGTGTTGACGATGAGAGTCACATTGACAAAAACTATTCGAATTAAGACGTACAATTGGTCCGACTAAGTAACATGACAAAATCTGTTGGTGGAATCACCTTGATTGTGTGCAATTAACATATAATAAGGGATGTCGTTGTTAAATGATGGTAAATAACCCTATATAGCAACCGCCCCTGATCATCTTTAAACTTGTTTGCCACCAAGTGTTTCTTTGTTGAGCATCAATAGAAGGTGTTACAGTAACGGGAGTTTCTCATGTAAGTTTCTTATAAATACAGCTGTAACAGATCCTACGCAATAGTCTGACTAAATATCTTATTATGGGATTAACTTTGCATGTATTCAAAATGGCCATCAGTTTCGTCCTCTTGTTTATCTTAGTGTTTGGATCGGTCAATGCCGCACTATTCTGTACAATGGGAGAAAAGTCTTTGGAATTCATTGAAGACCAGGCGAACTGCTCAAAATTTCATATTTGCTTTTTTGGACAGGGACCGTTTTCTTTTTCGTGTGGTGCATATGTATGGGACCCTTTAACACAAGGTTGTGTACCGAAAAACTCTCCAAATGATCACTGTGAGTACATATTCATTTTAAATCCAAACAGAACGGTAAAATATGCCATGTGACACGCTGTGGGGCTGGGCCTACCACCCAACAGGTTTTTTCATAATTTGGAAGGGAATAGATTCAGTTGGGCCCTGTGAATCTCAACTTTTTCTGTCGCATCGAACTTCGAATCGAATCAGACATCAGATTTCTGATCGAATCTCGAATCGAATCTTGAATTGAATCTAGAATCGAATCTCGAATCGAATCTCGAATCGAATCTCACAGCTTTTTTCAAGTTGGGGACATTGCACCTTCTTACCATCGTAAATATTATCAGTCTCTACTCGAGTATTGTGTGCAGCAGCGACTAGTGCCTGTGGGCACTCTCCAATAATTTGCAATAAAACAAGTCTTGAATAGCAAATTCAGACCACCAAAAATAATCCAGCCCTCAACCAGATAATCACTAATGTGGAAAATATCTTGTTATTTGTACTTTCCGACATTTGAAGTAACATTTTGAAAAATGTTGAAAATGAATTCCCAGAGACGTTTTTGAACGTCCGGATAAGTAAAGTCTCAAAAGGTTATCTCTTATTGGATAAGGGCAATAACAGGTGTACGTATCGACAGCATACAGCTTGATCATTAATTGAACCAGTGGCATAGGTATAATTTGACCGGGAACTTTTCCCCTACAGACGATTTCGTCACATCTTTCGAGTTATGTCGTGTTTTCTCCGTGATCAATTAACCGTTCACTCTTGATATAAAATGCCAGTTCATTCTTCAGTTTATTCGGATCAGACAGTGACCTTCCCCCATTTCCATAAGCGTTTTGGCACCAACACACAGTTTCAGGCTAGGGTGGACATTGATTAAACTAGTGACATGTTGGCAGAGGGCAAGAGGGAACCGATCTCATAATATTTTGTCTGTCGGATTATTTAGAGAAAATAGCGGCTCCTTCACTCTCAATTTGAGTTCTACGTGTCAGTTGAATGAAGCAGCCTTCGATTTTTTTTAATATTATTCAATTTAAGAAGATGACACCCCTTCTGTGTAGGGGATGGAGACATGAAGGGTCAAGACCGTAGAACGTCCGACAAAAATTAACGATGCAAATCATCGCTGCGTGTCACCTTGCTAACTATTTATATCTGTCGTCTCTCTTTTTAACAAAAAAAACGCAAATGATTTACCTATTAAAATACATTAGTAAGATTGGACTAAACTCTCCGTGACTAGTCACATTCAAAGTAAGGAAGTGACATCAATGAATCTCCTGCGGCGATACCAAAACATATTCCTACACCGTAACATTTTGCCTGACTGTTGAGCAAACGTCCAGGAGTTTCCAACAGAACAGAACTTGTTTCGAACTTGATAGCCGAACGTCGAGACCCAAACACATAATTTAGCATAATGTCGTGGTGAATAGAGATTCCCGTTGTCCGCGGCGTATTTTAATTTAGACATTTCGCTAAAGCCACTAACGACAATACGACCAGCCATTAGTGTGTGTTGTCATCATTTATATTAAACTGTGTTATTGGGAACTGAAGTGAATATTTCGTTGTTCAGATCTGTTCAACATTGTTTTTCGAAGAGGATTTGTCCTTGTAGCATTTTAAACGTGCTTGCCAGTCTAGCAGGAACAGCTTCGCCTTCTGTTCTTAGCCTTACTTTTTAAACTTCATTATTACGAGGCTATCAAACAAAATGAAGCATATGCTATGGTCCCGACGGAAATACAAAAAAAAATTAAAAAATACAAATATCATACCTTTTAGATAAATGGTTTTGGAGTGAATCTATCTCAGATATCAAGTAAATTATTGATGCTGAAGGATGGGGTGAGCAGATGTGTGCACACCTACCTGTTTGGGTATCTCTCACAGAGTCCGTCGAAGCAGACAATATAAGAGTATGTTCGTTTGCGACTAATCCGGTGGGCTGTTCCTGTCAAAGGGATATGTTCGGGCGATCCGGTCTGAAAGTATAACATGTTTGTAACATATGCTGTGTTTAGTTTGAGACGTGAGGGAATTGTTTGACAAACACTAATTTCTCTCCCACACATCGTGAGCCGATACTGTCATCAAACTATTTAAAAAAACACTAACTGAATAAATGTACTAAACTTTTAGTGGTGACCGAAATAGTTAGAAATCACTGTCCCTGCGATAGAATGTTAGGGCGTCAGCGTCCTCAAAAGTCATCAAAATGCTGGTTCGTGTTCCACTTCTCTAATTATTTATCACTTCGCATGGGATTGTCTCCACTTGAGGCGTAACCCTTAAATACTGCTGTATATTGCATTTCTGTCCAATTACGAGGGCTGAAACGGTTAGCTCATTTTCACAACCAACTACTCGAGAGCTACATCTATGGCCATTATTTCACCGAATATGGGACCAAAACTATAAGGATTGGAAAGCAGTATTTGCAGAAACTATTCCGTAGTGTGTATACAAACGAGCGCAAACCTTTCACTCGTTGTGAAAACTTTTCACCTAGATGAAACGTAAATAGAATATAAAGTAAAAGAAATAAACGAGCTTATTAAATGTTTAAACAAATACTGTTCATGTCCGTTTTATGCTTCTGTTTTTAAGCACGTTTCTTTTGATTCAATGTTAGCATGTTTGTGATTGGTGGCTAAATAGCGTGCTGAACACAGCGCACAACACGACGCGTCTGAACTTGATTTGAACACCTAATAGATTATTAATGTTCGATTTGGCTCCCCATTTTTACGTCTTAAAATGTTTAGAAGATTGAAGCTTCGTCCACATTCATCCAGTTTCCAGCAACGACACAGCGGTGGCGACAACCCGGCAACGACAAAACATCAGGTCATATGAAATTGAACTGGCGTGTACAAATTCTGGCGGCAATGGCGCTGGTGATACTTGTCATCTACGTTGTACCATTGGGAAAGACACTTCAGTTCGATTTCCTATGTGGGAGACGCTGTGTCATAAGGCATCGAGCACGACGATGGTACATTTTCCTTCAACTGTTAACCAATTCTGCTCGGGCTAGTAAGTTGGAGGGTCCGCAAATTACTCGCCGTGGTGAGTCTCTAAGGATATCCCAGCTTCCTCCAACCGTAAAACTATCTGTCCAATATAACCATGGCAGTTTAAAGTGTCGTTAAACCCCAGTTAAAACAAACAAACAAAAAGACCCAAAACAAACCCTTCATATTTCTCCACACCTTTTCACAACACCAACCGTGGACTGCAATTTCATTCAAATTAGCACTGGTACCCTTCTCCACCTTACAGTTAAAACTAGAAAACCTGTCATGAAATGCGCACAAATAGCACGTCGATCTGTGCGTTAGTCTACGCGTTATGACCCTCGTTAGGCTGTCAAATTATGTGCATATGGCCTTTGCACAAGCAATGTTTCAGCCAATGGACCTCCGGGTTACCCAGAGGTCCATTGGCAGAAACATTGCCTGTGTTTCCTATGAGTAACCAGGAGAACCTGTCGTGCTTTGGACGTCATTCGATATGGCAATGCGCGCAATTCCTACGCTCAAATAAGCCTAGATAAGCGCACAGTTCACGACAGGACTTCTAGTTTTAACTGTAGAATCGGAGACCGACATCAAAGAGGCATATCAATGAGACCAAACCAAACTTTCCAATTTCATCCCAATGGGACCAAACCCACCCCACAGAGTATAGTCACATATACTCATCTGTTAACCCTTTACATGAATTTTTTTATTGAGGTTTACTGACATCTGAGAACTATCTAGCAGCGGCGAGCAGCTGCTAAATTCACAAACGCACTAACTCCACACGACAGATTGAAGACAAGTGCACCATCGACGCGCCGTACGCCTGAGTACTTAGCGCCCCCCCCCCCCCTCCCACACACACGTGGGCAATTGAAATTAATGGGCTCAGAAAACAGTCATTTTTATTGTCCGTAAACTGTCCGTAACGAGATGATCCTGGCTATCGAACGAGTCGTAGAACACGACTCATTCGACAGCCAGGATCACCTCGTTACGGACAGTTTTACGGGTTGAGGTGTACCCATATAGAACCACCGAACAGCGGTGGGCAATTGTCAGAGTGCGCAACGTACTAACTCCGCACCAGCAAGGTTAGCATTGGTTGAAGACAAGTGCACCATCGACGTGCAGTATGACTTAGTTCACAGCCTCGTCTTGCCCAATGACTCAACGCAGTTACCCCGGGTGGGGATCGAACTTTCGTCCTTTCGGTTTGAAGTCTAATGTCTTAACAACAGAGCCGCTCGCGGTTTACTGGATACTTATAATGATGTCTTCACATTCCGCCATACGGATAACCCCTTTGTACCAGTTGTCTAATGTAATTTTTTTTAAACATATTTTATTTAGAAATCAAAATGGTTTGGTAATTATCTCACCGTTACATTGAATAACTTACAAACAATAATGCTTCTTGAACGAGTGCATTGTGCGGAGCCAACTATCTTCTGTGGTTACTTAATGTATGATGTATTTGTGACTGTATAAACTTATTATATCTTATCCCATGGGTTGGAGATAGTATGACCGGTGGAACTGGTCGCGAAGTTATTTCGTACCGGGGATCTCACTCCACAAACTACTGAGACTAAAAGTCTTTACACTATGTTACAAATTTATTAACTGGACTGCACCGTACATGTAATACAAAATGTTGACGGGAGCGGTTACCAAACTCTCCGTCCAACTTTCTTGCAATCGGATATCCGAATTACCAGATTTACAGAGTTAACATGCTTTTATATGTACAATTTCCAAATAGCATTATTAAAATAAAACAATCAACTTTAGTTGCTGTTAAAATAACATGTAGACTCTTGTATTAATCAAGTAGGCATTGTGATGGATTGTAAGAGTTGAAAACATCTTAATGCGTTAATCCATCAAATCATTAATTTATAAATCTGCTTTTCTCGAAGTATCTGAGTTAACCCATTGTTTCCAGACTCCAGATTTTAGCCTAGTCATAATAGCCTCTACTCCAATCTCTTCGTTTCTTCAATGTACTTTTGGAAGGCCACAAAGACTCTTTGTTTAACTGCCTTAGGCCATGCTGGATTACCGTACAGAATATAATTAATATTGTTTGTTAGGTTCTCGATGTTTGGATGAAGAGATTGACACTGGATACGAAAGTTAGAACACGATGAGATGAAGTGAGTTGCATCCTCATAATCATTTCCACAAGAACATCCATGGTCGTTTCTTAAGAAGCGTTCGAATTTATGAGCATTCAAGTCACTGCATCTCATTTTAAGTTTAGTATGGAGTATTTGACCTCGTCTACAACCAGCATAGTAATACTCTGGAACCACCCTGTCATCTCTTTGAAGAGAACTTTTCAGAAACTCAAGAGAATCACATTATCGCACGTTCAATGTAATGCAATATTCCAACAGGACCACGGTCCAGCTCTAGCAATTTCCCAAGGACAATGTTCCCCAAATGTCAACCAAATATCATAGTGTGTCAAAGCACACAAACGGCACATTTCGGATGTTGATATTGCTAACCAATTGGATCACTGCAATTTGATTAAGGGGACATCCAACCTGATGTTGGTCAAAGTTCAGGTAATTTTCTTCCAAGTTCAAAAAAGGCAGGAAAGGAATAACCCCAATAAATTATTATTTTTTGGGATGAAACATAGATCACGTGGAAACTAATAATTGCCATGGAACTGTTAGCATGTGGTAGGACGCACTGCCTGCAGGTCTGCTATGGCATACGAAAGAGACCAGATTTTGTACAATAAAATACCTTAAATTTACTGAATAGTTATATTCTGCAATCCCTCTTTGGTCCTCTTATTCGATAAGCAGACATCACCAAGCCTTCTTTAGGTCATAAATATGGTTCGGCTACAGTCAAATTATTATTTCGTAAATATACAATTGTGAGGACTGCCATGTATGTTTATGTGTATATATTTTTGTTTTTCAGACATAATTTTCAAGTTGTATGTTTTGCTCATCGACAGCACCCCAAAAATAGTAGTGGGAATCGGTGGCGTATTAACCCTTTACCTAACATGAAAAGCAGACGACACTTGCAATAAAAATTCTTGAATAACTAGTTTTTTTAATTTTTTGTCTCAAAAACATAGGTTATGACCCCTCGTTGGAACGAGCTCGACGAGCTCGTTCCAACGAGGGGTCATAACCTATGTTTTTGAGACAAAAAATTAAAAAATAATGAAAATTAATTGGCGAATTTTGAGAATAGCGCTGGCCGGTTTTGGCCGTTACGTTGGGTAAAGGGTTAATCACTTGTTGAAACTTGTGTAACTCTCTATAGTTTCCGGATTCAACGTTGCTACTAAAAGACTGTATCTCGCAATTATTATGTTGTCAATTGATTATTTTCCTATGAATGTATCGTGTGTTATATATTATATCGCCTCACAGATTTGAATACAGCAATGACATGTTTGCAGCTTTCAGATCTTTGGAAATTAAATCGTTTCCCAACTTGACCCAAGAATCACGTGATCAAAACAAGCATGTCTTCCCAACGCAATCTTTTTTTCGTGGTGGAACATTTTCCTCTAAGAGTTTTCTTCACGTCGGTTAGGAAATGATCAATATACTTTCGCCTACTATGGAGTGTGGAGTCTTATATTTACAACTCAGACATTAGAATTACAGATCTATTATTCCTTGTTATACTTGTCGGTTACTTATGCGGCTGGCTATTTCTTTGTCATAAAAAGCAAAACAATAAAAAAAAATAAAATATACTTTTGCAAAAGTTGATAAATTCAAGTTTTGTGTACTTTTGTCAAAACTTTGCTAAATAATATGTCGCTATTCGCCACTTTAATTCGTATTTAGGGCATTGTTGACATTTTTATTAAAATGCCAAAAGTTTTGTTGGACGACCCCTTTACATCCCAATTATTTATTTATTTATTGGAGTTTAACGCCAATTCTGACATCCAGGGTTACCTCGTGTCGGACAGTTTTACGGGCGGGGGAAGCCGTAGTACCCGAAGAGAACCACGAGTCGAATCGAACCGGATCGAAATGTTGACGTCTCGGTTTGAAGTTCAATGCCGTAACCACTCAATGATAAAGGAAGAGTCCAAAGAGTCGAAAAAGGAATTTTGAAGTGAAGAAGTGAATTTTAACCCTTTGAACCCTAGTGGTATCTTCCATATCAGTTCAATGGCAGCAACGGGAAGAGTCCATATTCTTTATTTGGGGGTAGATCAATTAATATTTTCAACGTGCAGCCTTGGGGCTGCACGTTGAAAGTATTGATTGGTCTACACCACACCTTCACTCAAAAGTCAAACTATTTAATGAAATTATGAAGTATCATGTTACTGGGCCGTAAAAACCGTCCCTGGGGTTCAAAGGGTTACTTATCTAACTTTAAAAACAGGCTGCAGATGAATACGTAGAAGATAGCAACGAAACACTTAACCCAAAATATTCATCGAACATCCATCTGGGGCCAGTTACCAAAATATTCATCGAACATCCATCTAGGTCCAGTTACCAATCAAATAATTTAATAAGAATATCTACATAGTTTTAAAAATGAAATGATTGTATTGAATTTTTTGTTCCACCGTGAACGAATACCCAAAAGAGAACCTCTTAAATGCAAAAAAAAACAGTACAGTTGTGATTAAAATGAAGAGTGTTTTGAGAATATTTTGTTTTAATCCAGGCATCCAGATAGAAGGGGTAAAGGGAACATTGAGCATGGAAAGCGAAGAGCCTGTACGGAAGTAAATGTTAAATTTAACTCCAGTCGTTTGTTCTAAATTAATTAACTTTAGAGAAAAAAAACAGAAAGAAACGAAGGTTAACCAATTTTTATGAATGGTACGGTGCAAAGAATGGTCAAACATTCAATTTCTGTTGGATAATTAAATTATTATTGGCTGACCCATTTGGGGAAAGAAATACTCCTTTCCATCACTGGGCAGCGAGTGGTAATCAGTTCTGCTGTAATTATACATGTGTTTTATTATTTGCTCAAATCGAGCGGTATCAGTTACTCTCTAAGTGTGTTTTGGATGGGTGTCTTGGGATTTTAGGGATGTCCTTCTGTATCTTTTGTAAAACAACATGTACATGATTTACTATTTTCTTTAACTATTTTAAAATACATTTATGGAATTTAAACAAAAATCAGTAAAGTGCCTCATATAGATGCATTATTATAATTATAGTTTAATTGTTTTCGGGGTTTTATAAGTGGGTATTGCTGCAGCTTGTTTGTAGGAATTCCATTTTAAAAAAATAAAATTGCTTGTTGAGCACTATTTATTTTAACAAATTTAATTTAACATTTTCAACAAATATATACAAAATGTAAGTCTAATCTCATCGCATGAGTTTAATTTAATCGCAAGTACATTCCTTGCTTTCAATGGGCCTTTCTTATTTGACAGACTTGATGGTAACTTAGTCTTTAGGGTATAAGATTAGTAAGGAAAATCGGTATATTTTCAAATTCCCACCTCTGACAAATGCAAATTAAATATGCACAGGTTATACATCAAAAGACAGGTTGTAATATCTAGAACACGAAAAATATATGAAATCAACTCATAGAGTTGACAACAGGCAGCAATGATTTATGGAAGTCGGCTACCGTATTAGTACCAGCAAGAATAATAAAATAATATTTCAGGAGAACAACTCGTGGCCAAATGTGCTTCAGATATTTTATCGGACTAATGTGTGCCCATAACCTTTTACCCAACGTAACGGTCAAAACCGGCCAGCGCTACTCTCAAAAATCGTTAATTATTTTTCGTTATTTTTTCATTTTTTGTCTCAAAACATAGGTTATAACCCCTCATTGGAACGAGCTCGTCGAGCTCGTTCCAATGAGGGGTCGTAACCTATGTTTTTGAGACAAAAAATGAAAAAAATAGTTATTCAAGAATCTTTTTGCAAGTGTTGTTTGCTTTTCATGTTAGGTAAAGTGATAAACCGCTGACCCACACATTATCGTCGCAGTAATCGTTACTAACAAGTGACACCCCGGTGGTTTTGACTTTGCTTCATGCGTTGAGCCTTATTAATTAACAGTGCAGGGACCAGGTTTCGTGCTTTCGTGTCATTGTTATCATAAAGGATTTTCCAACGTCTTCAGCATATTATAACTGTCAATACTATTTTTTGAGCTGCATTAATATTGAAAACATGCTCTATTTAAAATTGACATTTGATGTTATGAAATATTTAGTTAATGAAATACCTCCGAAGTACATTTAGTTTATTATATAACTGTTATAATATCAAAATGAAAACTTATTTCGTAAACGTACATTTTGACAATACAGTTTTTGTTATTGTTTTCGATGAATTTTGACTTTATTTTCCATTTTTTTTAGATTTAAAAAAAAAACCATTACCTTTCTGTAAGTGTCATATATTAGCTTATTTTGGTGCATTCGTATAAACCACATTGCTCTCTTCTGAAATATATAGAATCCAGTGTCATGAGTTCATCATGGGTATTTTGATATTCATTATCTGAAATATTATTGACGATTTGTTATTTTTAAACACTGATACCATGAGAATACTGATCTCTGTACAACTGAATTGCTGGAACGTCAGCGAAAAACGTCTCAACTCCACCCACCCCCACCAAGATGGGGTCATTTAAGACAACCAACACTGTAACTTCGTAAGTTCTCCCATCAGTGACGTTTGGTGACGTGAAAGCTGTAACGCTGTGACTGTTGTCACAGCGTAACAACTTTCACACCATCAAACGTCAAACGATACCATGGACCGAAAACTGATAACACGGTTCCAATTGTCCACCCCGGTACTTGTTTTGCTCAATAGTAACTAAAATATATTTTCAGATATTCAACATATTTTGTCACGAAAAATTTGCTCATTATCAACATAATCCACTTTTCACAGCAACTGCAGTATATGCTTCAAAAAGCGATCCTCGACTGCGAGTCGTCGAAAAAAGGAAAATTCCCCATTGTTTTGTTGAGTAGAGTCTATTTATAGCAACCCCCCCCCCCCCCAAAGGTGGTGTCAGGGGAGACACCTTTCTATATGAGACCAATGAGCGTTCCATCAACCAAGTTGGATAGGTATCCGTGCACCAGGCCTACATCTAGCCAACCATTTGCAAGAAAGGAGGTCAGTATGTCACACAGCATCATTATTGAAAGTACAAAATGCAAAACAATTTTTATACTAACTCCTTTTTAATGAGGGCGTGAAATGTGCACTTGTGATTTGACTAAATACAGTTGTGAGCTCTAGATTCATAGTCAAGAAATCAACACCTCAGCGTCCACTCTCCTTATCAAAATAACTTCATCCCTCCCCATTCTCCTTAAACCATTTCTTGACATCTTCCGCTATACGTCCATCAGGCTGGGGCCCAATAATCTTTATGTGAATGAACCGTGGAAGTTCATTTAACAAGGTGGATCCGCTCTGTAAAAGACAATGCCTCTAATTTTAGAAACAGCTAAAAATTACACCGGTCACAATACCAATATTCCAGGTTTGGTGTGTTGTCATTCGCGTTTAAAAGTTTTCACAATTGAAACTATTTGGTTATTCCGGGAACGACCACACGAATATAAGCGAGAGGTGCTTCAGCCGCTCGTGAAAACTTACATTTCGTTACCGCCAGTCATGTGATAATTTGTGTACCTTCTCAAAACCAGCATGTATGCTCTATACATCAGTTTGTTAAAGTAAACCGGTTTAGAGAGGGTTAACCTCAGTAATGTTCATTAACCCTTTACCCAAAGTAACGGTCAAAACCGACCACCGCTAATCTCAAAAATGGCCAATTAATTTTCATTATTTTTTCATTTTTTTGTCTCAAAAACATAGGTTATGACACCTCATTGGACCGAGCTCGTTCCAATGAAGGTCATAACCTATGTTTTTGAGACAAAAAATGAAAAAAAATTAGTTATTCAAGATTTTTTTTTACAAGTGTCGTCTGCTTTTCATGTTAGGTAAAAGGTTAAAAATGAATCGGTAGTATCGTGTTCATTTTAATTTATTTTATAACACTGCTGCAATAGCTAATTAATGTAAACAAACTCGTTTTGACCAATGTCATGTAAATGGCAAGTGGACAGCATGACCAAGCGTCGCACCAAGTAATTTTATTTGTTGCTGAGATATCTCGTGGATGTGATAATATGAATATAAACATACAGAGCAGTACATTTATAACACTAATGGCTAAATCGTGATCCAATTCACACCGGCTTGGTGTATTACCCACAACGCTGTCAGTCATAATATATAATAACACTTACTTTGGCCAGCCGCTGATTTGTCGCGGTTCTCGGACGAGAAGGCCATGGCTACCCCTGAACTCCCAACTGCCTCCCTATTCCCACGCTTCTCCTCTCCTACCAGCACTCGGAGACGAACTGCTTGATGACATCCCTTGTCCCATTCTTCCCAATCTCTCCCATTAGCATATTAACCCTCTCCTTTGAGTCGCCCCCTAACCAGATGTCCTTCATTCTCCCATCCCCCTTTCCCATTATACTCCCAGTGAATGTCATTCTTTCAGACTGATACTTTGGGCATTCTAGAAGAAAGTGTTCCAGGGTCTCCACCATGCCCAAGTTACACATCTGGCACTCCCTTTCACCGTCTTTTCCAGTTTTCCCCTCAGCTCCAGGGATCGCGATCGCGTCAAGGCACAGTATAACGATCAGTGCCGTTTGTCTGTTAGCCTGTTTTTGTATTGTTTCTCCGCACATAATATATAGGCAACCATTCAAGTCAGATTTAGCAAGTTTTGACGTTGTCCTTTTTGTATATTTATATGCCACGAATTTACGATATATCCGCAACCACAGTTGCGATTACAGTCAAACTTGACATACTCATTACTCCAATGGGGCACTGTTCTAGTTTGAACGTAGATGTGAATAGTTCAAATGTCAAGGCCATATGGTCAATAACTTTTACTGAAAGACGTCTCAAAAACACCTTGACATTGCCAAATGTGTTGGAAACAGCATTAAATGACACACTCTAATGAAAATGCGGTGAACATATGGCGATGGGTATCCGTTTGTTTCTCTCTTCGTTTGTTTGTATAATGTGTGTCTTAACGATGCCTCGGCAACTTTAGAAACAACAGTGACTCTACGTATATACAAACATGCTGTCATACGAGCAAAGTGTAATAATATATAATAATAACACTTCGGCCGGCCGCTGATTTGTCGCGGTTCTCGTATGAGAAGGCCTTGGTTACCCATGTTCTACCAACTGCCTCCCTATTCCCGCGCTTCTTCTCTCCTCCCAACACTCGGAGACGAACTGCTTGATGACATCCCTTGCCCCATTCTTCCCAATCTCACCGATTAGTATATTAACCCTCTCCTTTGAGTCGCCCCCTAACCACATGTCCTTCATTCTCCCATCCCACTCCTCCATTATACTCCCCGTGAATCTTGTTCTTTTAGACTGGTATTTTGGGCATTCTATAAGAAAGTGTTCCAGGGTCTCCACCACGCCCACGTTACACATCTGGCACTCCTTTTCACTGTTTTTCCCAATTTTTCCCCTCAGCTCCAGGGACCGCGACCTCAGCTTGAACAACAGTGACCCCCCAAAGGTGCCATCAAGGTACCCTTCAAAACCAGGCTTCTCTTTATCACGCAGGCCACCCAAAGATCTCTTTGATTTGACCCCCTCTCGCCAATTCCGGTTACAATCCTCCATGACCCTTTCTCTGACGATCTTTTTGCCCAGGTTTGCCCCAACGTCAAGGTCCGAGATCTCCATTGAGTAGTTTTCTACTAGCTCCCTCACTTGGACCATCCACCCCGTCTTAATATTTGAGTTGAAAGATTTCAGGAACATTACTTTACACCATCGGCTATCGGGGAGATTTACCAAATAATTAAGATAACCGAGTTTCAAAAAGTCTATCCTGTCCTTGATCCTCATCCATCCAAGCTCACCCCTGATTGCTTCTAGTGCTGCAGCATTACTCGAGCCTGTTATCCATCGGCCTGCAACGTTCTGCAGGATTTCCAAGCTCTTAGCAGCTGTCTGGTTTAGGGGTACAACTTCCGTACCGTATGTTATACTTGGCAGACCCACCATTTCCCAAATGGTTTTCCCCACGAAAACCTTATTGAAACTGTTTCTCGCTATAAGTTTCATTTGGTTCAGGATTCGCTTCCCCTTCAGAATCAATTTATTTGTGTGGTTTCGGTAGATGCCTCTTCCTGTGATGTTTATATTTACCCCCAGATATTCATAGTCACTAGTCTCTCCTACACTAAGAAGTCTACTGCTACCTTCCGGAATGCAGAACTCCCCCACTCTCCACCTTCGAGTGGGGTCCAATTTGCGGCCCACGGGTATAACTTTGCTCTTCCTTTCGTTAAGTTCGAGTCTCCATTTGCTCCCATATTTCCCAACAATTCCCAGCATCTTCTCTAACCCCTCTTCGCTTTCTGACACTAGCACCATATCGTCTGCAAAAAATAGCCCTGGGATCTTCAAGTCACCAACTGCAACCCCCTCGTCGCTATGCAGGAGTTCATCTCCTAAACCTTTGATGTACAATGCAAAAAGAATTGGCGAAAGGATACACCCCTGTTTTAGGCCTATCTTCATAGGCACACGTTTTGTTGTAATGTTTCCCAGGCTAAGTTCACTCTGTACATCTTTATATAATGCTTTCATTATCCCAACAAACTCGCCCTCCAAGCCCAGAGCCTCCAGCTTGCGCCACATACCCTCCCTCCATACTCTATCGTATGCCTTTTTAACATCCAAAAAGGGCATGAACATCTTTTTCTTTTTTGCTTTCGCGGATTCTATCATTTGGGATAGCGTGAAAAGATGGTCAGTGACTCTCCTTCCCTTCCTGAAGCCATTCTGGATTTCTCCCAAAAAAACCCTTCTCCTCAATCACCTCCTCTAATCTCCCATACAGGACTTTACAAAAGACTTTTTCCAATGTTGCTGCTGACAGAGATCCCTCGATAGTTATCCAAGACGTCTTTTTCCCCCTTTTTGTGAATAAATGTCACTTTACTTTCCCTCCACTCCTTTGGGACCTCTTGTTTTTCTATGGCTAAATTGAATAGGGCAGTTAGGCTTTCCAAGAGTTCCTCTCCCCCTTTTTTGATAAACTCGTTAGGAATTTCGTCCACCCCCTCCCGCTTTTCCATTCCTCAATTTTGAGATCACCCTTCGCACCTCCTCAGTTTTGATTTCGCTGCACACGACGTCCGAGAGATTTTCCTCGACCTGGTTCGGACACTCCGGTGGGTTCCCCATGCCACATCGCTTATCGATTACCTTTTCCCAGTGCTTGACTAGTTCTAAGGCGATTTGATCTCGCTCTTCTGTAACTCTGCCATCTACTTTAATGCTCTGTGGGTTATTCCCTTTGTTACGTGTATTCACCCATTTCCAAAATACGCTCGAACTCGACCCCCCTGTCGTTCTTATCGTCCTAATAAGACTGCTATTTCGCACTCTTCGGTTGTCGTCTTTAATCTTGTTTACTTTATTTCGTGCTTATCCGACTATACGACTACCCTTGCATTCCTACTTAGCAGTTTGCCGACTAAGCCTCTATACGACTCCACCAAACTTACTGACCTTCTCTCCCTGATATTGTTGGTCCCCACATGGACCACCACTACCGGTTCCGGTCCTGACCCTGCCACAATGCCATCTACCCGGTCCCTGAGATCCTCCACCTTCGTCCCCAGAAAGCACAAGACTGTTCGATTGGAACTATCAGGACCACAAACTACATTGTCAACCCCACGTACAATGCTGCTCCCCGCTACAACTAATTTTCTTCTTCTGGCCCCAGTTCCTATATCATCTGCACCTCCTCTCGTTTTGCAAGCTCCTGGCCCCCTCTTTTTCTTGACCGCCCTCCTTACCCCGACTGGCCTATCATCATCAACAACCATCTCACCCCCACACTTCCCCCCTCACTCTCGTCTCCATGGGTATCGGAGTCTAAAACACTAAACCTGTTTTCTAAACACCGCCTAGCAACCTTGGCAGCCTTACGCCGACTCTGGCTTCCGGACTCGATGCAGCCCTGACCTGACGCCACCTTCCGAATTTTCCTACTAGAACCCCCCCCCCCCCCCCCTCAGTTACACCCCCCACATCAAGCATTATTCCCCACGTTTCCTGCTTCTCAGTTTCCTCCTTGAGTCCACAACGACCTTTCACCCGCCTTCCACCTCACCATCGTAGGTAACCTTCAACGGGGTAACTCCAGATACACCGGCCCTCCCCATCCTCCCTCTCAGCTCAGCAATCTCCCGCTCGAATCCAACACACCTCTCTAACAACTGTAAAATATCCCTGCAATTCGCACATACCCCACTACTCTCCATTGACCGACCACCACCATACCTCATATTACACTGTCTGCATGCCTCTGGATCCTCACTCTCCCCCACCTGCACCCCTCGACGACTCACCTCCCTCAGACCTCCCTTAACACCCATACTTACCTCCGTCTGAACACCCGTCGTGCACTTACCATTCGTGATTACAAATAATATACAGAATCCAATGACCGAAAATAGCAAAAACACCAGGGCAACAAACACACACGAAAAAAAGGTAACTAAGGTAAACAAACGGCAAAATTGGAAAAACCTATCAACTAATCCTCCTTATTACACCCCACGATCCTCCCCAAACACACTTGCAAAACTAAATATATAAAAACTTCCCTGAAATAAAAACTAATATTAAAAAGATACTTATAAACAGTTCCGAGCAGAAAATTTTCTTCTTCTCTTCGTGAGTAGTATTCACACAGTAGGAATGTCTACGGAATAGATTGACATTTTGTCACTTAGATCAAACTGACATAGGTGAATTGTGCGCAAGCCTATCACATCCGCATTAAATGGTGGATTGTATTTTTAAAATCACCGTTGCAATTGGCAAAAACTATTTTCTTGAAATTGTAATGTTGGTCCCATACTTTTGACCAGCAGCTGCAACGTTGATCAGAAAGCGTTATCACCAATGGGTTTCCAATTGTGACCCACATCGTTGAAGTTATTGCTGAGATGTTGTGCGGCGTATGCACAAATATATGAAGTGACAGGCGGGAGACACCGATGGATCTTCTGCCACCCATTTCATTGGCTCTGGTTAACTGGTGGTGCTAGTAGCTGCTCTTAAAATAACAGAGGTCTGTTTATTTGTGAAAAACTCTGCTGTAAATGTATTAGAAATAA
The DNA here is from genome assembly GCA_031216915.1 of Pictodentalium vernedei. Classification (NCBI taxonomy): domain Eukaryota; kingdom Metazoa; phylum Mollusca; class Scaphopoda; order Dentaliida; family Dentaliidae; genus Pictodentalium; species Pictodentalium vernedei. The sequence continues at coordinate 703,686,193 of CM062296.1, forward strand.
AAGAAATCTACTTCGTGTCATTACGACCTTGAACTTTGACCAGTTAATCTGGGAATGCAAACTTCACCAGATGACAATATACCCATATAATGTCACAAAGAAGAAGGCCTCTCTCGATTAAGCGGTTGCTGAGATTGTGGGCGGACATTGAGATTTCAGAGAGGATTACGGCGAAACACTTGATCATTGGACCAAACTGACCACGGAACCTTAGCCTTAACATATTCGCCCTGTATGACTCTAGCAATATGTTTATCGTGTTTGCTGACCGACAGACAGGTAAACTGGGATACATTCGCCCATGTCAGTGACGGCGTGGATAAAAAAGAAAGCATGTTCACTCAGCGATATTCAAACACCGCAGTTTATAATGTATATTACGTCCCTTGATGTGCATTGCCGCTGCTGTTGATATTTTTGTTTCTTCATATTTTCTTGATTATTTTAACAATTTACCCAACGAATCGGACGCATTCGCCCGCGTAATATGCAAATTCAGCAGTCTAAAAACATTATTTTTCAAGAAATTTCAACAAAACCATATCATGTGACCCCTCGTAGAGCTCTTTCCAACGAGGGGGTCACATGATATGGCTAAGTTGAAATTTTTTGAAGAATTAAAAAAATGATATTTAAAATAATAAATTTCGATAGCGTCTGCGTTAAAACGTGTAGATCTTTTTCTACAGAATCTGGTATTTGTCGTGCGTCCGAATTTATTTACTTTGATAAATGCGTTGTTCCCGTGTGCTTGTTAATCCAATGTATTGTCCGCCCAGGTGCAGCATGTTCTGTGTGCGTTTGTTTGTTAGTAACGGGCGGTGGAATTTCAATCGAAGATTGTTTACAATTTGTATGAGAAAAGGGCGAGTTACCATTAGGACTAGCACAGATGGTCACAAACTGACACACACTTTTGTGATTGTCTCTCCGCTTATATATTCCCAACGGTATGATATAATTAGTTACACAGTTTGTTGGTGGCCTAATATGGTATATATGGTGTCTGTTAATTTCATATTGGACGAGAGCAAAGCTCGAGTCCAATATAGAATTAACTGACATCATATATATACCATATTAGGCCACCAACAAACTGTGTAAAGAATATATCTTACCGACTGCTCCATCGATGCACAGAACTAATAACAACAGCGATCAAAATTAAATGAGAGAATTCTCACAATGTGTTCACGTGTCTTTGCCTTGTTACAATTTATGGGAGGGTGCCCATTCTCTCATAAATTGTAACAAGGCAAATTCATACATACCAAACAGTTTCATTTCGAAGGTAACATGACACACACCCACAGAATATGAAGCCTTTTAAGTTGCCTAACCTGCACTTCAGACCAAATATGGGCTTCCAACACTCAATCTTTCTTGAAGCGTTTATCGGCTGCCGCCATTTCAAATAATCAATGAACAAAGGGGAGATTACCCATAGCTGTCAGCGTATATTGATGTTGACAGGCAGTATATGGTTTTATGTGCAGTCTGCATGTGACGTCTTTGAACCAATGACATTCCCAGATACTTGTAGGAGGTAAGAAATACAGCACTATGGTCAGAAAAAGTTGTTTCTTACGATAGCTACGCACTTACATCAATGGATCGACTTTTCGAAAATAAAACACTGCAAAAACATGACCGTATCAGGAAAAACAACTGAAACTAGAGAAATGGAATTCATTGTGATCGATAAATATTTGGCCCTTAATTTTTTTAGAGTATGCTATAACGTAAGGCTAGAAAAGAGACAGAGCCATAAATTTTGAATGATAGTCATGCTGATATATCAAGTATGGTATGATATTATCAACTTGAAACCCTTGAAAATCAAGTTGAAACTCATTGAGGTTTGAAATATGTGCCACGGTTTTTGAGTCACCCTATGGTTATTGACTGCAAAAGGCAGAGGTATTGGTAATCACAATTTCGAGCATCTAATGCATTCCAAACGTTCGTAAACCCCAAAAAGTCGGCAAATTTGAAAATTTGAATGCAGGTCACACTTCTAAATCACACATATTTACCTGGAGTGATTACAAGGTTTGAAATGCGAGCGTGATCACTCTGTTCAGAATTTAAGTTTTTTTTGCAAATTATTTGTTATGTTTGTCGTGTAACTCATTAAATGCAGCACAAAATAATGTATTTCTTATTTTTCCATGCTCACTCATGTTACTATCTCTGAAAAGCCCGTGTGTTAAATTTTAGTCTTCACCCCCACTACCGTAAATTACGTGTAAAGCTTCTTCTGCAGTTAAATGTTTTCAATGGAAATTCCATTACAAAGGTTTACGCCAAGAGTAGGAAGCTTGGGTGGATGAGGATCAAGGACAGGATAGACCTGTTGAAACTCGGTTATCTTAATTATTTGGTGAATCTCCCCGACAGCCGATGGTGTAAAGTAATGTTCCTGCGAATTTTCATCTCAAATATCAAAACGGGGTGGATGGCCCAAGTGAGGGAGCTAACCTTAATTGGCGAGAGGGGGTCAAATCAAAGAGGTCTTTGGGTGGCCTGCGTGATAAAGAGAGGCCAGGTTTTGAAGAGTACCTTGATGGCACCTTTGGGGGGGTCACTGCTGTTCAAGCTGAGGTCGTGATCCCTGGAGCTGAGGGGAAAAATTGGGAAAGACGGTGAAAGGGAGTGCCAGATGTGTAACTTGGGCATGGTGGAGACCCTGGAACACTTCCTTCTAGAATACCCAAAGTATCAGTCTAGAAGAATGAGATTCAATGGGAGTATAATGGGGAAGTGGGATGGGAGAATGAAGGACATGTGGTTAGGGGAGACTCAAAGGAGAGGTTTAATGTGCTAATCGGAGAGATTGGGAAGATTGGGGCAAGGGATGTCATCAAGCAGTTCGTCTCCGAATGTTGGGAGGAGAGGAGAAGCGTGGGAACAGGGAGGCAGTTGGGAGTTCAGGGGTAACCAAGGCCTTCTCGTCCGAGAACCGCGACAAATCAGCGGCTGGCCAAAGTGTTATTATTATTACATCCAACTTGACCTTTAACATGACCCAACTTTGCCGACTTCAATACATTCACATTTCACGATATTTCATTCAAACATACGACGTTTTGCGGTACTATCTAGTACGTGCAGTGACTTATTAAGTTTAAAATGCCTACAATTAAATATTTAAAATAAAATTTAAGAATTGTTAATAATAATTTGACTGAAAAAGCAAGATAAATTCAATCAACTTTGACGATGTGTCCAGCTGTCAAACAAGCATTCCCTTGCAGCCGGAAGTATTGCTCACCGACGCAGAAGTAAACAAAACAAACCAATGTGTTTGTGATAGAAAGTGTCGTTTCTTCTCCATTTTAAGTGACAACGTCGATTAGTTATTAAGGGCATGGTATGAATAAAACAAATAGACACCAGGGCTGGTAATCAGATTTAAACCACTCGTAGAATAAGAGCCTCGTGGTTAAAACTCTTATCCTTCCCGTGGTTTAAATCTGATTAACGGCCCTAGTACCTATTTATTCTATATTTCCCCAATATCCATTTCTGATTTTTTTATGGAACTCATAAAATAAAAAAGTTATTCCTGAGTTCTTTAACCCTTTACCTAACCTGAAAAGCAGACGACACTTGCAAAAATAATTCTTGAATAACTAATTTTTTTCATTTTTTGTCTCAAAAACATAGGTTATGACCCCTCGTTGGAACGAGCTCGTTCCAACGAGGAGTCATAACCTATGTTTTTGAGACAAAAAATGAAAACAATAATGAAAATTAATTGGCGATTTTTGAGAATAGCGCTGGCCGGTTTTGGTCGTTTCGTTGGGTAAAGGGTTAAGAATTATTTCTGATTCCCGCTGGAACATTTTTAAATGATGGACACAAAAACCCATTTCTGATGTCTTTAAAAATATTTTAACTCCCGAAAATAAGTATCCGTCATTTATGACTAGAGACTTATGATGCTTTCAGCACTCGCAAAGACACGAATTTGCTGATCACTGTAAATTCTGTTCTCTGGTTATATTTGATCTTCCGGCAAATGCTGTGCGTTTCATAAAGTTGGAGTGCAGAATAAATATTGGAGAGGAGGTGGTCGATAGCCCCTCACATGGTCGTTTTGTTCTGCTTAGGGCTATTATACATTGTAAGCGACATGGACGTTGCTGCGTATAATCATTTTAATGACAAGTAACCAGTTTTATTCTCAGTCAGCAATTTCCATGTAGTGTAATGGCTTTAATTTAACCCCTTGAAAACTGATGTGAAAATTCTGATATTTTAAGTCGTATTTTTTTCCCATAATGCAACTAGGAATTTAACCATTTATTGAGCTCTCTCTAACAAGACTGGGCTGGTTAACTTGCTAGTTGCATTATGGGAAATATTTTCTGGTTGAACTTTTGATATTGTGACATTATTGTACTGGGGTTACTGGCAAAATTGAGACCAATCAGAAAACTGGAACATAAAGTTACTGTTTATAATTTGGACGTAACGAATCGTTGCGTACAAAATATGCCCAGCGTTTGTTTGTTTTACTTTGGATACTGAGTTCAGTTTAATTCGGTGTTGTCTTTATTTTACAACGAGGCTCAAATAGATGGCATTACGTTGAAACTGCGTTAAAAGTAAGAAGGACAATTGAACTGCAGTATATGAACTAAGCTGCTTAATGATCATTAATCTCTCTGCTCACACGCTATAATTACTTTCTTACAGGCACAACGAAACCTAAAATACTGGCAGATGTTGGTAAATTTCCTTCTGTGTGCGATAGTAGTTCTGAGAGATTTATAGCCCATCCAAAGAAGTGTGCCCAATATTATAACTGTGGCGACAACACGGTGGCTCTTGGAGAGAGACATTTGATGGAGTGCCCATACCCGATGTTGTTCAGTGATGTCAGAAAACTGTGCGAGGACTATAAGTTGGTGACGTGCGGAGAAAGGAACGAACCAAAAGATCCATGTAAGTTAAATGAGAATTACAACTGGCATATCAAAATGTTTTCAAGTTGAATTTATGCTTTCTATGACAACACTCTCATATAACAGCTTTTATGTGGTCAGGGATGTGGCTAGAGGGTTTCAGCTGCGGGGGGGGGGGGGGGGGGGGGGGTGTCACCGGTGTAAATTCCAACTGTGAGTAGTTTCGATAGGTGGTTGAACTGCAGCGCTGGGTGATATCTTTTAACCCTTTAACCAACGAATCGCCCGCATCCGCCCGCACAAAATGCAAATACAGCTGATGAAAAAAAATTGTTTTTCGAAAAATTTCAACAAAACCATATCATGTGACCCCTCTTTGGGACGAGCTCGTTCCAAAGAGGGGTCACATGATATGGTTTTGCTGAAATTTTTTTTTTAAATTTAAAAATTGATATTTAAAATAATTAATTTTGAAATCGTCTGCGTTGGGTAAAGGGTTACAGTGATTATATACATATATACACATGCTTATGAACCCTTCCGAAAATGTTCACTAGTCCTGAAATGGAAAAAAGCATCATTTATAATGTGCCTGGGTCCGAAAATTTACCGGATTGATGTCAGAGATTTTGAGGCCAATGTCAATTTTAGAGTACGAAATTTGAAACTCAAGTTTCCAGTTGGAAATAAAAGATAAAAATCTCTCATCATTAAGTTGGAATTTTAATATTTTTCATGAACAATGTTAATTTATTGAATTTCCAACTGTTTGATTTTTGACCTCGGAATTTCCAACTATTGAAAAAATAGTTCAACCCGCCCCCCCCCCCCCCCCCCCCCCCCTGTCACCACATCCCTGTATGTGGTCAATTCTGTGGCAGAATACAGTCGAAAAAGAAGAAAGCACAATCTAAGAATATCTATTGTGTCCTTCAGTTTTGAGAAGAGCAATGCCGTAATGAAGTTTGATCCACAAAAATCGGATCACACAGCTATTCATAGGGGTTAAAATTAACCCAACTGATTTTAGATTGTATAAATCACTGGTCAAATATGAGAGTGGGGTACTTTGAGAGGCCAGCATGTCATATTCAAGGTGTTTATAGACAAAGTACCTTCCAAATGATTATTCCAAGTCCATCCATTTCAGCCATGTATTGGTATATTTTAACGAAAAATCTACGTCGTGTTTAAGAAAACAGTTTTAACTCTTTCAAACCGCCATGCGTACGTTTTGACATCAGTGACGTGTGGGATGGGTGAATGGTCTGGAAAAGCCTGGTCCCCCAAAATCCCCACTACCCCCTAAAATTCGTGAATTGCACGATCTGCATGGAGCGTTAACTAATGAAATTACAGATAACATACAACATATGGGGAAAAACGAGGTTCTTTCGAGCCTCAAAATATTTCCAAATAGCGCGATTTGTGATTTATTTTTCAAACACTTCTTGAAAAATATCGCTAAGCCCCACCAATGCAGGAGAAACACCACCCGAAAAAATCCCCCTGCCCCATCCCAACCAGCCAGCCACCCACCCAAAAACCCACCCACCCACCCCAGCCTCACCCCACACATACATACACGCATATAGATTCCTGGCTACGCCATTGTTTTACGCGAAGGAAAAGTTGACGATCCGTGGCGAGACAAAACATTCAGAGCGTCAGTGTTGGAAGGGTTAAGCACCAGTAATGATTTGTGCGAATCCTTCTATCTTTTCGCCTTTGAAACATAGCTTATTACCCCATACTGGAATCATCAAACTCGTTACAATATTATGAGTCCTAAGGGATTTTTTTCTGTATTTGGGGTTGGGCATAAAATGGAAAGAAAATTTCTTATTCAATAATTATTGTTTACAAGTGTCGGCCTTGAGTCTTATTGAGTAAACAGTTGAACATTTGTACTGAGTCTCAGCAATATTTAAATCCAACAGTCCCTTTGCGTAACATAACAGTCCTATCAGACTGTGTTACTCACTAAAACTGTTATTCAAATTTAATTAACTTGTTTCAATTTTCGCCTTTAAAACATAGCTCATTAGCCCGCATTGGAACGAGTTCATCGAACTCGTTACAATTAGGGGTCGAAATCTATTGTTTTGGAATTGTCGCCCTTGAGCCGTATTGAGTAGTGTGTTAAATATTCTGCGTCAAAAAAGAAAGTATAATAAGCTTTGAGGAGCAATTTTTTTTAGTATTATCGACTTTCATCCCAAACAAATTATTGTAAATTCATATTTCGAGTCTAGCTGTATGAATTTGCATAATTTCATGTTCTTTCTGTTACCAGCGTCTCGTCAGGATTTCGCAATTCAGACATGGGGTGAAATGAAAAGTTCACTCATGCAGTCAATAGCGTGTATGTCCACCGTTTGCCTCTTGGATGGCAAGACATCGCCGGCGAATGGACCTGATAAGTTTCTGGGTGTCACCCTGTGGTATTGCGTTCCACTCCTGCCCCGGAACATTACGTAAATAGCCCAACGTCTGAAGATCATGAAGTCGTATCCGACGGTCCAATTGATCCCAAAGATGCTCTATTGGTGACAAATCTGTCGAAAGTGGGAGCCAGGGAAGAAGTTCGATGCTCTGCTCCTCAAGAACGTCACGACAGATACGCGCCACGTGACATCGGGCATTGTCTTGCTTGAATAACTGCAATCCGACGTTAGCGTTGAACAACTGGACAACAACAGCGTTAAGAATGTCGCCCCTATATCGCTGTCCATTCATGAAGATCAACTGCGTTCGATGGTGCAAGGAAATTCCTGCTCAAACCATTTCACTACCCCCGCTGAAACGGTCGCATTCCCGCATGCAAGCACCAGAAAACTGTTCTCCTCGTCGGCGATACACTATTGCCCTACCATCAGCGCACCGTAGACAAAATCGTGAGTTATCACTAAAAAGAAATGTGCTCCAACGCTGCTGAGTCCAGCGAACACGCTGACGTGCCCATTCCATTTCCACGTACGATGACGTTTGGGTAAGGATTGGTCCGTGGTATGGACGCCTACTTCGGATTCCGAGTTCACCGAGTCTGTTGCGATCCCGCAAGTGAGACATCCGATGTGTTGGTCTTGTGTTGTGCAGGGGTAGTAACTCTTGGTCGAAGTGAACGCGGTCGGTACTCGGCAGCGCGCTAATCTGGAGGTATCCCAGCCTCATGCATACCAATGGCACGCAACCTCTGATTTTCGGTTAACCTTGGGATTTTTTAAAATGTTGGAAGACAAAAACTAGCGTGTTTTCTCAATATCCCAGGCTCTCTAGCGCAACACAAATAAAATCGTCGGTCACCCATTCAATTTGACATTCGCGGGTAGCACGTGTCAAGGTGATAGCTAAAAGTTGCGATTTTCTTCTTTAAAAGTGTAAATATCTTCGATAATCTTTCTGAATGAGTTAAACATAAAACGTAAAGATAGGTATACTGGCGGACCCCGAAAACAGATCGACAATAATTCAAACGCTGCCAAACTGAGCATGAAAGTTTAATGTCCATTATGGCGCACTTGTTAACGCCACATGGGCTATCTGATAAGAGATCAATAGTAAGAGAGACAATATTATCTTCTGTAATCGTTATCTATGTAATTATGGCCAGTTAATATTTAATTGTAGAAAACAGTGCATCACACATGTTCTGGACACACGCCCATATTACGCATCTATGCTGTCACCGAATGTCACTGAGATACCAAAATTCGAGTCTTTCAAAGGAACTTTACAGCGAGTATTAAATTAAGATAGACCTAAGCGGCCAAGTTCAAGAGAAGAGATTATACCGAGAATTAATGTTCTGGCTATCTAAATAAAAATCGGGTGATTTCCTGAAAAGTTCATTTCAGCCAATTCCAATCGGAAGATGTGTAAGGCTGTGGGTCGTTGCGAGTAGATGGGGAGGGTCCCATGCTATAGGTTAGAGGAGGTGCCGCATCGGTGTGAAAGTATAGACACGTTGTGACGTAGGGGAGCCACAGAGCTCATATTTAGAATAGGAGCAGTCGCGGGCCAAGTCGGTGGCCATATATGAGAATAGGATCAGGAACAGGAAGTACGAGCTCAGGGAGCTATTTGCATTTAGGTAAACGGCATTACCGGTTTTAGAAGGCAAGCCATACATAGGCAGAGTAGGCTTTGCCTGTATGAACATTATCCAGAGACAGACATAGGGGAGAGATTAACCCCGTTAGTGGCGACTTAATGTTCTGGCTATCTAATAAAAATCGGGTGATTTCTTGAAAAGTTCATTCCAGCCAATTCCAATCGGAAAGTGTGTAAGGCTGTGGGTCGTTGCGTGTAGATGGGGAGGGTCCCATGCTATAGGTTAGAGGAGGTGCCGCATCGGTGTGAATGTATAGGACACGTTGTGATGTAGGGGAGCCATAGAGCTCATATTTAGAATAGGAGCAGTCGCGGGCCAAGTCGGTGGCCATATATGAGAATAGGATCAGGAACAGGAAGTACGAGCTCAGGGAGCTATTTGCATTTAGGTAACCGGCATTACGGTTTTAGAAGGCAAGCCATACATAGGCAGAGTAGGCTTTGCCTGTATGAACATTATCCAGAGACAGACATAGGGGAGAGATTAACCCCATTAGTGGCGACTGCTTGTGTGAAAAGCGTCAAGTAAAGTGACAATAGCTAGTTGCCGTGCGACGGCAGTGGTAGAGTGACATTCCGTCACCTGTGAGAGCAGAGGCGTCCGCGATAAAGTGACAATACGCCAGTGGCCGTGCGACGGCAGTGAAAGGGTGAAATGAAGAGGCGACCAAGGCAAAAACACCAGCGAAATGGAGAAAAAAAAACAGCGACAACAGAGAATGTGGGTCCGCAAGTAACTCAAAAACTGTGGGTAGGGGGTGATTGACGTTTTGTATTCTTATTCTCGTGGGTTCCAAGTAAGCCAGAAATTATCATATTTTTTTTTTTTTATATATATGTATTAAAATTGTTGTTTTCAGTGAACCCCTGTTGATTTATGCTTTTCGAGGAAAAGTTATTAACCCCTTCAGGAAAAGAACCACACGAACAAAAGTGAAACGGGCGGGTTCGTCACGGTGAGGCATACGTTCACGCTCGGATTCAGACGACACTCCTTGAGTTTGGCTGAATACGCGGCGTGAATCTATTTCTTCCAACAGCGACAAAGCCAGGTTTCCGGCAGCACGTTCTATTTTGAAATCCGTAGCAAAATTGTATGCGGTTGGGTGGACAACAACAACATGTCATTAAACTCGTTGCACGACTCCTTGTCCACAAACATGCAACATTAGATCTTTTATATTTCATCCTTTATGCCATTTTTTCACATTTGTTTCTATTATACTTTCTTTCTTGACTCAGTATGTTTGTTCTGGATTTTAACAATATTTAAATCCTACAGTACCAGTGGCTGGCAGGCAAAGATTGTCACTCGGGAGAAACCTCAGATTCCGCCGTATCACAAAGGATCGCCAAGTATTTTTGGAAGGCTGGTGTCGATTACACATCCGAAATTCATGGCTTTATTGACATATTTTGACATATCCCCCCCCCCCCCAAAAAAAAAAGATGCCGTTCGGAGCAGTAGTCACATCACCACCCCCACCACCCATCCACCCCATATTGAATGACCGCAACTGTACAGTCCCCTAGAGGCAGAGTAATATAATACAGCGCTATCATATGTAGGTATTCAAAGAATGACAGGCACCGCGAAACACCACAGAGAGCAATAACACTTCGCAAAGGCGGTCTATCATTTCCGTATGTTAGTAGAGAATGTGTTTCTGTGATGTTATGCCCGATTACATATATTTATATGTTCCTCTTTATGCCAGACTTTCAAACATCAAACGTTTCGTCTATTGTCACAACAGCTGAAAGACCGGTTGGTTCTGCAGGGTGAGATTAACATTTCATAGCGTTTTCCGAAAGCTCTTTTTTAACTCTTAGTAGACGGGAGTCGAGTTTTCGTTCCTGTGATGTAATACGGCAGGTAATCTGGCTGTGACGGTTCGGCTATCTTTGGGCTGGGGGAATTAAACACTGAGCAGGTGCTTCTAGTCAAGTGTCGTCTGCCTGAATAGGCAGACGACACTTGATTAGAAGCACCTACTTTACTGTAAGTTTTTCGCGGTATGTCATGTTCAATAAATTCATTCTGATTCCCCGGCTTCTAAGAGTTAATATAATTTCTTTATAGAGATAAGAGCGAGCCACAATTCGTCCCTTGAGTGGAGCAAGGCGCCATATACAATGCGTTAGAACATTTCATTTTTTTTTACGGAAACGTAACGGATATGCGCATATTTTTTTAGAGTGTCAGCTAGGAATTATTCCCTGGAACGGGGATCGTTTTTGAAAGTCAGTCGTGATACATGGAACTTCTGGTTCTGGGTTGTGAAATTCAGTCCGGATACCCGGGAAATTCGTAACCTTTGATTCCCGATTCTAGTCTATGAATTTCCCGGGCAGTAGCACTGATTTTCAGAATCGATAACCGGGATATCCCCGTTCGTGAGATCAAACAATGGCTCTAACGATGATGCTGCTCTCGGAAGAAGTTGATATTCGCCGTAATCTCATAATTATAATACACCATCATTGATACCATGGTCTATGAATTTCCCGGGTATCGTGATTGACTTTCTAAACCTGGTGCCGCAGTCCATGAAATTCACTCTCCCGGTATTAAACCATAGTTTTAGCACACTAGCGTTAAGAAACGTTTAATTATTTCATGAAGTCATTTTTATTATTGGTGTTTAGCGACACTTTCGACAGCCAGGGTCAACGCCTGTAGGGCAGTTTTACGGGTGGAAGAAGTCGTAATACTCAAAGGGAACTCCCGAGCAACAGCGAGCAGCTGTCAGACTCCTTAGCGTACTAATTCTGCGCAATCAGGGTGAACCATCGACATACAGGACGCTTTAGTACACATCTCTACCGCGATCCGACGTGGACAATCGAGATTAAGTGCGTGAACCAAGGACACAGTGCAGTTACTCCTAGTGTGAATCGAACAGCTGACCTTTTGGTTTGATGTCTCCAGTGCCGGAACCACAGAGCCACATTTGAATATGTGACGTTATTGTAAGTTGCTGGTGAGAAAAAAAATATTCCTCATGATTGACAACATTCATATCTCAAAGTAGGTGCCTCACCTCTCATTATTTTAAATTATGTTTACGTCTTGCATAATAATCTCCGATCGACACACCTAATACGCACAACTTCAAAATGACGTTTTCCATTTGTTTTGTTTTTCAGGCGATTATTCAAATAATCAGTGCGGGCCTGGACACTGCGCGCCATGTAATGTTCGTTTCCCAAGTTGCAGAGGATTTGGCGACGGTGTACATCCTTGGCTAGGAAAGGAGTGGTCGGCGGACTATGTGGTGTGCGAAAACGAACGAGTAATAGATACGAGAAAATGTTCCCAAATCCCAATGGTTCGCCTCTTTGATCCTGATCGAAACCTATGCAAAGACGTCGCCTAAATTCCAAAACAGTTACATGGAATTATTTCGCAAATATCTTATTTATTTTTTGTAATATTATTTTTATTAAACGTGGATAATAAATGCCAGTAAATCTACATTCTCCAGATAGTGCTAAAGCAAGGCGGAAGCTTTGATTTCAAGTCAGAAATTTTTTTTTCTGTTCCCCAATTAAGTCAGAGCTATGAAGGTTTGGAAATGAAATATACATCCTGTCACTGAGAACATTCTGAAAATCATCTCCTCAAAATCACCATAATAATAATAACACTTTGGCCAGCCGCTGATATGTCGCGATTCTCGGACGAGAAGGCCACGGCTACCCATGTACTCCCAACTGCCTCCCTATTCCCACGCTTCTCCTCTCCTCCCAACACTCGGAGACGAACTGCTTGATGATATCCCTTGTCCCATTCTTCCCAATCTCTCCGATCTATAGTGCGCCAGTGTAGGTATGAGACATACGAATTTTTGTATTTGCACTCCCGAGGGCCTTTCATGGGACCCTGCTAAGCTGTAATGTTACATGACCTAGAAAAATATTTGCAGTGGGCATCACATCATATTAACTAAATTAATCCACAGACACAATGAACTTATACCCAATGGGATAGTTCAGGGCAACGGAGTGGTTAACTGTGAATTGCTGGATTAATTTGGGTTGTTAACCTTTTACCCAATGTAACGCCCAAAACCGGCCAGCGCTATTCACAAAAATCATCATCCAATTTTCATTATTTTTTTTCACTTTTGTCTCAAAAACATAGCTTATGACTCCTCATTGGAACGAGCTCAACGAGCTCGTTCCAATGAGGGGTCATGAGCTATGTTTTTGACGCAAAAAATGAAAAAAGTTAGTTATTCAAGTATTTTATTTGCAAGTGTCGTCTGCCTTTCGTGTTAGGTAAAGGGTTAAAAGTGGTTTGCGTTGTTACAATTTATTGGAGTGTACCTAAAGGCACTCCCTGATAAATTGTGACAAGACAAATTCATAAACACAACGAGTTTATTTCTAATAGAGCGAGAAGGAAGAAATCCACGAAATATCAAGTCTTTTGGTTGAAAAACCGGCTCTCATTACAGTAGAGCCTAAATATGGACTTCTGCCACTCGAGCGGCTAAATTAAGACTGTTGACTCATATTATCCGATTCATATGACAATATTTCATCCTAGATTTTAGCACATCCTGGATTTAAAAAATAATCCTAGGTCAATTTAGCACCCATGTAAACGATTTTAATTCAGGATTTTAGGTAAAATCTTAGATTAAAAGTTTTAGAAATACTCCAGCTAGTGAGGTGGTGTATTTACGAAAAATACAGGACTAAACTGGAATTTTGCGACCATGTGAATTTCTCCCGATATGATCCTAGATCAAATTCGAACGGATTTGTGTGGTACCTACTATGGCCCAAAAGGACAAATATAAGGCAACATCCTCCTAACATGTCTTACTCGTTCCATGGCGATAGTGGAAATGGCATCAAATTGAAAAATATCGTATTTGTATAAGCGAATATAAATGCAGAGTACTTTTGCAATTTACTCCTGGATTAAAATTTATTACCCGATTAAAACGTGTACTAGGTTTATTTTTTGTCATGTGAATTGCCCTTTAGGTAGGGTTATATAAATGTAAATGATAGCGACCGACCAAAGTGTTATTATCAGCTATTTTGTGTCACAACAATAAGCTGTTAACTGTAGACACGATCGAGTTCCTGCAGCTACATACATTACAATATATTTATGACCTGAACTTTTGAACCCGAAAGACAGGTTTTCCATTTCAGATCTTGATTCGATCTAAATTCATACCGTTCATTAATTTGTATGGCAGCCCCAAGGTTGAGCGTTGAAAATATAATATATTTGGTCTACCCAAAGTAACAAATATGAACTCTTCTACCTGCTCACAGCTGAACTGGCATGAACGATTCCATCAGGGTTAAAGGGTTAAGAATTAATGAAATTGAAGAAGAAATACAATGCTTGTCTCTACACGCAGTTTATGACCTACACTGTCACGTGCGGTCAATGTATTTCCCAAGATAGGTCATCATCTGTACTTTATAAGATGAAAACAATTGCTAGGTACGGATAGATCTGTTACGATATGCCAGAAGGCTTGTTAAGAGAGTTAGTATGAAAAACTAAATAACTGAAAATGCTTGATAAATGAATATCTGTCTTTAAGTATTACTGAAACAATTAATCCCGATCCTCCCAGCCAGTTATGTACATGTGCTAAGGCATACTAAGCGTCGATGATGTCCTTGCTTTCAACAGCTGATAACTCTGATTGAATCGGGTTAGTAACTTGGATGATCCGACAGTTGCACGGCGTTGCTCTGTGGGTTTCTCCGGATACTCAGGCCTTCTTAACCCGTAAACATCCCCTGGCTGTTGAATGTGCAGTTAAACCCAATAACACAGGACAATTGTTACCGAAACTAAGTATAGATATTCAAGACGCAAGAGGTAAGCCTATTCACCCATTGTCTGTGTAGTATTTGAGCACGGTTAAACAAGTGTGGAGCCTAATTTGCTCAATAGTGTAATGATTATATCATTCTGAGAGTTTTAAAAAGGAATTCTTCTAAAAGAGTAAAATAAAAGATTCATCTACTTCGCTGTCTGACTTTGTGTCTCGAACAGTACTTATCTCAGCATCAGGATTGTTGCATCCATAATATGATAATCAAATACTTGAAGACAAAAACTTATGACTCATGTAGTAAATGCCTTCAAAATGTTTGGTAAAGGGGCATTACAACGGGAAGAGGAACGCCACAGCAAACAGAAAAAATGTTTACAAATCCATTTTCACTTTTGTTTCGGGTTTCATAGTTAACACGATCCACATCAGCCTATCGCACAGGATCATTTCTACAAACATCGGGTGAAACTGTTTGTGGACATTTTGTAAGCCAAACAAACCAGCAAGTCATATAGGGGATTCATACAGGTACAGACAGCTTTAAGTCTTTGCCCAACACGACTACTGAGATGACGACACTTACAACAGAAATGTCCGATTTGTTCTTGCTAAAAACATAGCTTATGACAGCTTACCGGAACGAGTTCGTCGAGCTGATTGCAATGAGGTGTCATAAACTATGGCATTGAGAGAAAAATTGAAAACAATAAAATTTGAATCTCGATTTATTATTTTTATTATCATGCTGTCACTTACATTGAAGATTCAGGTCTATGTAAAGCAGGTTAATCAAAAGCATCGAATTACGGTGTGAACAGTTCGGATTCTTCAGTATAGGTGCGCCAAATAAACAAAGAGATTGACGTCATTTGAGGAACATTGGGATTGCCTACTGAAGACTGTCTGGTACCACATTCCTCCCCGTTTTGTAGAATAAAAAGTGGGTTTTTAAAATAAATAACAGTTAAGTAGTCAAATGTAATCTAAAACCACCCTTTGCGTACAGTTTACGTCAAAATAAAATCTGCAATGTACTAAAATCATCTTTGGCCAAAAAAAACAGGTGTTTATCCAATCACCACTTGCATTTAATAAGATACATTTTTTATTCCGATATATGATATGATATTTCCAAAGGGTATAAGGTCAGTGGTGATCTAAAGGCATATCCTCCAATCCTCATTGATGGTAATATGTACAAGTGTACTTCTTGCAGTAATTCTAAAATCAGAATGCCATGTTTGGGTTATTACAAATTCTGTTTATTTTGCTAACTCTGAAAAATGCGGACACTGGACACAACGGTGTTATTTCTCTACTTCTGAATGTTGATGTCTAAGACAAGTGTCCAGAAAGTTTTGACCAAATAATTAATTTTTTTAAAAGACTTAAAAGTCTATTTACATTTTGATAATCACACTTAAAAACGCCTGTACTCCTTGTTGCAAATTGAAAGTTACTGGCATGTTAAAATCTGTACAAAATGGTTGTCAGTAGATTATATCTCTTTGATCCCCATTCCTCAACGGATTACGTTCAATTTTCAAAAGTATATGGACTTTAAAACTGTTTTAATACAGTCACCAAAATCGTTAATGCATCGGAATGTGCTCGTACAGTTAAAACTAGAAGTCTTGTCATGAAATGCGCACAAATAGCACGTCGATCTGTGCGTTAATCTTCGCGTTATGACCACAGTAAGGCTATCAAATTTTGTACATATGGCCTGTGCACAAACAATGTTTTAGCCAATGGACTTCCGGGTAACCCGGAGGTACATTGGCAGAAACATTGCCTGTGTTTGCTCTGAGTAACCAGGAGAACCTGCCTTACTTTGGATGTCATTTGATATGGCAATTGCACGCAATTCCTACGCGCAATTAAGCCTAGATAAGCACACAGTTCGTGACAGGACTTCTAGTTTTAACTGTACATGTTGCTTTAAAAAGTATATCTATGCAGATAATATCAGTTGAGCTACATAGACGTCCTTTTGAGCAGAAATATTTGCTGAGGTGAAAGAGGTAAAAGATTTGCAGTACTGCATGTACAAATATAAACAAAATGTGCCATGTGAAGTTCAGGAGCCTTTACAGATAAAAGAAGAGATATTTTTGTGTGTGATGGCACACTTTCGTAGAAATTTATACATATCTGAATGAGCAACTAACTGAGTGCTGCTGTACATTGCACAATGTAGTTTTCTTTAAGAAGCTGGAAAACATCCTTCATATGAAATCAGCGAAAATCTGGAGCAAAAATCAACATGGACAGTAATAGGAGATGTATGAAACGTACCATATTGGCCGGACTCCGGAAGTGGCGTCGTAGTCACGTGACCTGGTGGCGCCATGTTGTGTTGTCATGGTAACCCGCGTGAGTGGCCATCTTGTGACGTCATCTCCATAGTGATATGTGGTGTGAGTGCGCATGCGCAGGACGTGTTGTTAGGGTGATACGTGTTTCCGTCGTCCATTTTGTATACTGGAGGCCGCCATCTTTGTGTCTATGGTAGCACGTGGTTGCTATGTGACCCAATAGCGTCTAACAAGACACGGAGGGTATGTTCGATTGAATCGGAGTAAATCTAATTACCACAAACAACCCGCTAACTTGTATTATTTCGAATTCTTTCAGAATTCTCTACTTCTATCTATATATGCAATAGTTTTCGTCTACCTAGGCATGTTCCTTTGTCCTGGAGTATACTCCAGTAGCGTAGAAGAGCCTATCAACTGGAACAGCTTTACTTATTATTACTATATTTAGCTTTTCTGATCTATTTTTCTTAGTTCTGACCCCAATTCCGTGTACTCTTGTAGTTTCCTTTATCTAGAACCTCTATATAGATTATAACTAACCAATCACATTGCTTGATTTCCCGTAATCTGTATGCAGAGTTATCTCCCCTAATAACAACGAAGTCGCATTCGATTCTCATCACCTCTATATCCAATGGCCACGTCCCATGGAATCCCATTTTTGGGAAACACCCGTGGCTATGGAATCCTTTTTTTTGTCGTAAGAGGCAATGGGGGCTATGTAAAAGCCCTCAATGAGGTCTCATTTATTATCCCTCATAGCCTCATTGAATTTTGAGGTCATGATGGCCATGAAAAATTCCTCAATGAGGTATAATTTACTACGACTCTTAGCCTCATTTCGATATTTAACAGGTATATCCTATGGAATCCCATTTTGGGAAACACCCGTGGCTATGGAATCCCTTTTATGTCGTATGAGGCCATGAGAGCTATGTAAAAGCCCTCAATGAGGCCTCATTTATTATCCCTCATAACCTCATTGAATTTTGAGGTCATGAGGGCCATGAAAAATCCCTCGATGAGGTATACTTTACTACGACTCTTAGCCTCATTTCGGTATTTAACAGGTATATCCTATGGAATCCCATTTTGGAAAACGCCTGTGACTGTGGAATCCCTTTTTGTCGTATGAGGCCATGATGGCTATGTAAAAGCCCTCAATGAGGCCTCATTTACTATCCCTCATAGCCTCATTGAATTTTGAGGTTATGAGGACCATGAAAAATCCCTCAATGAGGTATAATTTTCTACGACTCTTAGCCTCATTTCAGTATTTGAGGATACCTATGGCCTGGTATTGTATTATTCGAGGATACCTATCGAGGATACCTTTCGGAGAATCCCTTTTTTGTCGTATGAGGCCATGAGGGCCATGAGTAATCCCTCACTGGGGTCCAATGTAGCCTTACCAACGGCTTCCACCTTTTCGCCAAAGCTCCAAGGCCACTACAGGTCTATGACCTATCTGTCCTATCATTAGCTTCTACAGTAGGCTTGTTCCATTTTGGCCTTTTAATATTGACTTGTATCACTACATCATAGCTTTACGCTTTCAAAATGTTCAATCAGATTTCCCCTGTATACATATAAGGCATTCCGTAATTGAGATTCCTAGCCGAGTCCGTAAAATTTGGATTCCGTGATTTGACATCGCTAATTTAATTAAATAATCGACGATTTGAACGGTTGAAAGAATTTTAGAGAGAAACTGGCAATTTTGTCAGAGAACCAGTCTTAAGTCTTGGACCTTGCCGCCTGAAGAATCGCTGTTGATTCATTTTGTTCCCCCCAAAATGTGGGTCCGGCCACTTAAAACTCAAAAGATTGCGTTCATCATATCAGACGTCACAAATTATGAGGTCTGAAATGTGTTTTCAAAAGTGTGTGCGCAGGCATCATTATATCTGGAGGATGGAAAATGTACAAGGATTTTAATTTAAATACGGTGCGAACTGGCCGCTCTGTTTAAATTTCGTTCTTTTCAAAGTGAAAGTGAAACT
Source organism: Pictodentalium vernedei (assembly GCA_031216915.1). NCBI lineage: Eukaryota > Metazoa > Mollusca > Scaphopoda > Dentaliida > Dentaliidae > Pictodentalium > Pictodentalium vernedei. The sequence continues at coordinate 703,705,365 of CM062296.1, forward strand.
AAAATAGAAGTTTGAACTCGGCTTGACTTTACATGCACTACCGCCACTAGGCTATCGCCTATCGCATGTGGACATCGGTCATTTCTGTTCTGCACTGTAACAAAAGTATACATTGGAGGAGAAAAGACATTTTGTGCAATAAATTAACCTTCCGGGGCATTCATTCAATCGTTCAGAGTAATCAATCTGTGTCTGGAAAATATTGTCATATTGACTGTGTTTTAAATATTCGAATAATTATTTTTGAATTTCATGGAAGTCATCTCATAAAATTGACAATATATTGCATTCATCAGACCACATGTATTTATCACCCCTCTCCTCTTCGTGGTCTCATTTCCACCCTACTCAAGACCTTTCAGAATTTCAGTAGCGGGTAGCTGGTAACTGTTTTTAATTTCCCCAGTACAAACTCCAGAAAAAGTCGTATTTTAGCAATACTACTTCCCCTACCCCCCCCCCCCCCCCCGCAAAAAATAAATAAATAAAATAAACCAGTTGCCCTAACAGGCAACACCCACTAGAACGTAAAAAAACATTGATTCCACAAATGTAAACTACTGAGTTTTTCTTATAAAACCAGGCTTTTCATACTTCCGAATTTATTTTCTTTATTGAGGTAGTGTGGGGCGCGGGGGGGGGGGGGGGGTAAGGGTGGAAGTGGTGATAGTTAATCAGTAACTGCATGTACTAGCTGCCAAACATCTCAAGGCGCTTTCGGCGTATCGCCGTCTGTTTTACCGCCTCATAGTAACCAGTTTTCAAGATTGATTTTGTCTTGCTTCCTGAGAACTACTTCAACTTTACATGCTCTTCAAAGTATGTTTGCGTTGGAAAACGTGCTGCTTCATTGCCGAAGTGTGAATCGAATGGGATTACACAGAGACCTCGTATCGACTCGTCGGCAGCACGCAGCGGTGAGGGCAACATTGTAACAAAATTTTATGGGAACTGTACAAGTGGCTGGCTGAAATATCGAACCCTATTGGACTTTTTTGCTCTAAAATTAATCACATTTTCCTCGGTTTTCAATAACGGAGCAAAGGTTGAGTTTCACTGTTCAATTTCTTGGCAGAGATCAAGTGTCTTTCATGACTTTCAATAGTTTTTAGCACAGTTGTGCATCAAACATTTTGGTATGAGAATCGGTAATTCCGACAGATAAATATAGTTCTCATTGCAGCGTTCAGTGGAACATAACCAATGAGAACCATCGGTTATATTTATCTGTCGGAATTACCGATTCTCATACCAAAATGTTTGATGCACAACTGTGCTAAAAACTATAAGAACCAGTCTACCGAGAGAACCTGTGCACGCGGAGGGTACTTTTTATCGGATTGCACTAGTGCTTTCTGGTTACAATTACCGCATGCCCCTAAAATCCATGTGATCGTGACAAATACAGTTACGGGTGTGTAATAAAACCGTTTCGCATTGCTGGATTGGATGCCAAGAAAACTGCGCACTCAGTTTTCTGTAATTTTGTGACATGTTGTTCCTTTTCTGGGGTCCATTTGATAATTTTATGGAAGGATATTCAAGGCGGTCTCCAATATATTAAGCTCCATTTGTTCTGTTGCGTTTTCGTATTTTTGATTTTCTGTATTTTTTTCTTTTTTAAGATCCAGAAGTTTGATGGGTGTCATCACAATCACATCGGACACTAGAAGCATTAACACGTGGGAAACCGGAACTGTCAAAAATGTGGAACAGTGATCTATAGTAAAAATGATTCACAAATGAGTTTACATCCTCATTTTCAACAGTTTCGGGACGCTTTGTTTTGCGATTGGTTTGATCTCTTCATTATTTCCCAAACTGCTATTCAATGAAGGAGAATGTTGGTCCAAAGATTGTTTCGTCTGCTGGGGCTTGAGTGTTTATGGCGACATGTCTATTTTTGGCAACTAGACCAACTTATGATCAGCAGAGATATTGTCACCATTTCCTGTGTTCCCGGAAAGGGTAACATGTCTTATCGAAGTAACGAGGTGAACAGTGAACATTATTTTCAGTCCTGCCCTGGACAGTTTCCGATTAGAGGGACTACTCTACTCCTGTCTGAGTACTCTGAAGTTCATATTGCAGTATTGAGTATTCAAAACAGCTTCAAAGATACTACACATTCTTTCAAATTCCTCTCTCATCATGTCTTTTATGACCAGCATTTTTGTAGTTTTTCATATTTTTGCTCCCTCTGTTTCTGCATTTTTTTTTTTTTTTTTGCATTTCGTCCAGATGCTGATGTTTTGTTTTGAAATATAATGTTCACTCAGAAACATGTCCCATAGTTTGCCCGTGTCCTCGATAGCCATCCAGTAATTCTTTTCCAACATTTCCCCTATGATCTGCAACTTCATTTCCAGGTCTTTTACCTCTTCTTTGGGAAGTGTACCACTTCATACCAGTGATCGTTTCTCACAGTTGTTGTTCGTCCTTCTCCTGAATGTGAAGTTTGGGCACATGTTTCTATGATGTAAATATTGCACGTTGCTGTGGTGCCCGGCTAGTCGGCAATCCCATGGTTAATTTGCCTTCTATCAACAAGACAGGGTAATCATCAAGAGTTAAACTGGTTTTCTCCAGTAAAACATCTTATTCTGAACTCCCTTTCGTTTTCTGCCTTTTATTAATATATGTGAAGTTCTTTCATCAATAGATTTTCAGTTTCTCGAATTCCTTTGAATCTGCAGTCTGAATATTTATTCTACCGATATTTAAAAAGTGTTTAAAGAGAAAATAAAAGAAAGTGTATTTTGTCAGCAGGTATACAATTGTGTTTTGGCAATATCCGTATCTTAATGTACAATGACAAGGGATTTCCCTGTACAAGGCAACTGCAATAGTGAATAAGTGAGTTGATCTCAAGCTTCACTGGTAGCCTGAATAGACAATTGCGGGTTAAACAATAACCTGCTGTGCATGAATTAATTTATAAATTATTGCACATGCAATATAATGCAGAAAAAATGTTTGTAAAGTGCAGTTTGGGAATTACTGAGAATGAAGTGACTCTCAAAAGTTTCAAAATTTTGTCATAAATATATGTAATGAAATTTGTAAGAGTAGATTCTATCTCCTGGAAATATTATCCACCCAGATAAAATTTCCTATGAAATATGATCTCCCGGATTCTATTTCCTGAGGACAGTACCCGGGGCATCATATTTCCTAGGAAACTTTATCCTGACGGTAAAATTTCCTAGAAAATATGATGCCCCGGATAATATTTCCAGTGGGATAGTATTTACTATTACACATTATCATATTAAAAGAATACTATAAAAAGCATTACTATTTCACAATGAAATATTCGAATGTGTTTACTTCATGGTTAGCATATTGGAGTGAATTCCGGTGCGATAAACTCCCTTATTTCACACCGATTAAACTTTAAACCCTTGTATTTAACGGAATCGTCGATATGACACAAATGTTTCTGTATTCAACTGGTGATGTACAAGCAGAAACATTTTCCCTGCACCGTTTATACTAGCTCCTTTCCCGTCGAGTCATTAGTTACGCTTCGAAAAGTTTCCAAATTTCGTTATGCAATTATCGGTCATCTGTCGCGTGGGTGATAATGAAAATGTTCAAAGCAAAATAAAGTCGGTTCACAAACGATTAGTTAACCAAAAAATGAGATTGTAATAGCAAAAACAATCATTTACAACCACAACATCAACCCAGTTCGTGGCCGTCTCGTCTGCGCTTCTCGTTATATCTAAATTGGTCAACTTTATTTCGGTAAATCTTCGGACATTCTGACATGCTTCGAATTTCTATTAAAAAAGTTTCTCCCAGCTGTTTTGCTAATCTGCCCAAATTTGTACTTATATTTTTACTAACAGTAATAGCCACCAAATGGTTAGGCGTGAATGGACACCAGCCGAAGAGAAACAGCGATATGGATTTCAACACACACGCCCAACTGAAAAATAGAATGTAATTTAGACTGGTTCCCAAAAGGTTGTTTTGATTTTTTATCGATCCTTTTAATCAGTACAGCTTCAAACAAAACAAACAGACTCTTCACATTTCGGTTTAAACATCGGGATTAAAATTTGTTTATTTAAGTGAATTTTAATGCATGGGATGTGTAATAAACACAGAACGCGATCTGTGTTTGAATCGGTGGGTGTTTTACATAACTCGTTGGAATGGCGTAGTCATATTTCGCTCGAACATCACGTTCTGTCTATTTACCTGTTACACTGGACGTTGCCGATACAAACATAAAAAACATTTCCACATCAAAAATAAAATTTTCAATAATCCGAAAATATTTCATCGACTGCCATCACTTTCTAAAGAAAAGAGTACTAAAGCATTGCTTCTGCGGCTCCAATCGGCGGAACAAATGAGAAAAAGTCTGAACATTTGAAAAGAAAGTGATGAACCTCGATGATCTGTCACGAAATTTCGTGACTCGAATTTCAATATAAACTTCTGAAAATTCAGGCTATCCCCGAATTTTTTTTTTGCCTGCGACGTCAAATGTAGTGATTTTCATACATGATAATGTCACTAACACCGAAGATTCAGGTCTTTCCAAAGCAGATTAATCAAAAGTATCGAATCACAATGCGAACAGTTCGGATTCCTCAGTATAAATGTGCCAAATAAACAAAGAGATTGAAGTCATTTCCCAAGGCGCTCGAGGAACATTTGGGTTGCCTACTGAAGACCATCTGGTACCACAATATCAATAAGTCTAGATAATTTTTTTTCTACCAAAATGGCGAAATATTCATCACACACAACTGAGAACTTTTTCAAAAGCCAAGATGCGATTCATTCAAAACAAACTGTCAGAAATCAGAAATTCAATATCACAAGAAGCTTGTGTTTTGCAAACATCATTTGAATAATAAATTATATTGTAGTTCTTAACGAAACGTGGCCTACCGAGTGCCTAATTCAGGTTTATAATATTACCATATCAGTAGGTGAAAGAAAATTTTACAGTAATTGTTATAATAACATGGGAGAGCCTATTGATATTGGTGAATTATAAAGCTGCAATCCCAATTTTTCAAAAAACAAATTTGATATTCATATTGTTTCGAGGGGGTTGGAACACAATTTTTATTGCCACGTGGGTAAATAAGGCAGTTTTTTCAAAAGGTATTGTGTGCTTATGCAGAATATTTAGTTTTATGCTGGAATTAGAGTTGTGTTCAGAGGAAGTTGTGACCTTTTATCCATCCCAGTTCAGTCTTTGGTTTCAGAGTAGAAAACTCTACTGGGGCCAGTATCAATTTTTAGTCCCATTTCCCACAGTTTGGATACATTTCTTTTAAAGAGAACATTTTCTATGCTGTTAACTCACTAGAAGCCAAGCGTTGAATTTTAATGCAGTAATGATTCTTTTATCACATGAAATAGGTAAAATATATTTTTTTTTGATAGGGTTGGTGTTGATTATAGGTATCACTGTTCTAAATATTTGGTTGAGAGTTGACAGCCTTGAAATGTTGCACTCAGATATGAAGCAATATTCGGAAATGACACTTCAAGGACATATTGCTCGAGAAAACTGTTAAAGCACTTTACTAGACTTTAACATCAACTTTGAATAGTCCACAAGAAAAAGAAGACGATCTGGGTACTTTCTGGGCATAAAGGACTGCAATTAACTACTATTGCTGTATTTTTGTTGGAAATTCCTAGAAATAAAAATCCAAAGACGATACTTCACTACCTGTCGAAAAAATTCTTTTATTTGTTGATGACTCTCGATTTCTGGTCACAAAAAGTTATGTGTGTGAAGGTCTGTACTTTATGTAGGTATTTGAATATCTATTTATAAGTGATGTGAGCATATTCTTTTTCACATAGTTGTTTTAAAGATCTTATATGGGAAAAATACACAGAACGACACACGCGTGTGAATGGGTTAATCGATATGGCACGAGTGCCAGCGCGGAAGGATAGAACGAGAGGCTGCAGGCCTCGAGTTCTATCCTTCCGCGATGGCACAAGTGCCATATCGATTAACCCATTCACACGCGTGTGTCGCTCTGTGTTTATTACACGCCTGATTTTCAGCTATCGTTAGCGATTCAAATTGTAATTGCGCTGCACGATCTGTGGAAAACTCCAGTGAAATTTCGCTTCTATTTAAAAATAGTCAGTCAACGATTTCCGTTCCACACATATGTGTGGAACAGATTTTATTTTCCGCACGGTTTGGTGTTGCTGTAGACAATGCTTTGAGATGTGGTATGCATCTTCTTTCAGTGAGAGAGATTCAAATTTGTTCAAAGAATGTTTCTTGTTTCTATTCCAATACGAGGCTATTGCACAAAATAAAAGATTTCATGTGCCTTTTCTAGTGCGCTTGTGCTTGCACAAACATTTTCCTGTTTAAATATTGTATCGTCTGTAAAATAATGAGACGTTGGAAGAAAACTATTGACTGACATTTCCTGACCAGATCAGAAAAATTGGGACAAAGTGTTTGATTTGTTTCTCTACGACTAAAATGGCAGTTTGTGTAACCTTTTTGTTCAAATTGTTTGTCTGCTTAAATGTATGGGCGACAGTGCAAAAAAAGAATAAATAAAGAAATACAAATAAAAAGTAAATAAAATACGATTTTTTCTGAACACTGTCAACTGAAAAACCTTCGTCATGCTAATTTACTTCACACCAATTAACTCGACTTTGAAATTAGTAAATATCCACTACATATAACACGAAACTGCAGTTTGAACAGTGTACATACCGAAAATGTTATTGTGGATGCTGAAAAGCGACATCTGTTTTCAAAGGAACTGCTCAGCCTGTAAGACGTTTGGTATTAACCTTCTACAAACGATTTACAATATCTACCACGAACTGTTTCTGGCACGGTGTATATTTACATCTAGAGATCTGTTGTAATGTACCGAAAACTTGTGGGATAACCAAATTCCCCGATTTTAACCCCTTTTAGGGGTTATTTTGCTCTGTTTTTAAACGTGAATCTCTAAACAATTATTTGAGGTGTGTGTGTAATTTGTGTGTAGCATATAATACAGTACGTGAAGAGTGGATTGTAACTAAATCACCCGCGGAGTGGAGTTATCTCTCAAGCTATAACTTTCAAATTGTGTACATATCCACAAAAACGCAAGCAATGTTTCAGCCAATGGACCTCTGGGTGTAACCCGGAGGTCAATTGGCTGAAACTTTGCTTGTGCTGGTTATGCTTTGCAACAAAATTTGCAATTATGACTTGGCTGGAATCTCCACTCTGCGGGTGATTTAATGATAATACACTCTCCACGTACTGTAGGTCTCGATAAATTTGTAAAATCGAGAACGAATTTGGAAAAAAATTCGTTGGGTTAAAAATCAATCCAAATCAACTGGGGGTGAGTGAATATGAACCCAATTGGATTCATATTCACTGAAACCACTTCATTGGGATTAATTTTTAACCCAACCCATTTTAGAGTGCTTTTAAAAAGATATGGGCACGGAGGGCGCTTTGGTCAAAACTGCCCTCTAAAACCTTTAAAGATTTAGTATACCTGTATCGATGACTGTAGGATACACCCCTCAGAACAAAACCCTTCCGATAAAACCCGCCAAGAATGAAAGTGTCAATGACACTGTAGCTCAACTTGTCAAGACAAAGACATGTACATGTATAGTATGTGACACAGCAATGACAAACATCTAGGTAATGACCTGATAACAAAGGTACATATAAAGTATTGTAACGGTCTGTACATAAATACTGACCGTTGCCTGTAACAAATGTATAGGTAAAGTATTGTAAAGGTGGGTGACAGTCAGATGCTGAACTAGAAAAAATCTTTGAGTCCCAGAGTGGGTCTGACTGAACCCCAAAATATTTGTTCTCATAGCGCAGTGATAACAAAGGCACCCCAAAACACACTCGTTCCTGTCCCAAGGTGAAAACAAAAGTACTCAAGAAGTTTTGTGAGGATCAGTTCATAAATACGAGCTGTATTGTACAAAAAACTGATTGGACCTAATTTCGGTACAAAATGGCCACTAGCAGCCATCTTGAATTTTAGACCGCACCCAGAAACACTCGTTCTCGTCCCAAGGTGATAACAAAGGTACCCAAGACATTTTGTGAAGATCAGTTCATAAATACAGACGGACAGACGGACAGACGGACGGACGTACAGACGGACGACGGACGACGGGCCATGACAATAGCTCAAATTTGACTTCGTCAAAGTTGAGCTAAAAATGACCAGGTTGGGACCCTCTCAACAAAATAAAACTCCTCAGGTCAAAATCTTTCAAGAAAAGTGACAAAGATTAACTAAAACCCTCATCTTGTTTTCCGAATGGAATTTTTAATTATTGACTGAACGATATTTTTTGTAATATAGAAAGCAGCTCTCAATGTTTGTATAATGATTCTCACTTTCTTACTGCTACTTTGTTTGATTTAAATGCAACCATAAGAAAAAAATGTCCTGAGAGTCAAAACAGAACTTTCCAGTAAACAGACATAGGCTATTAGTACCTTGAACCAGCATCCTAATAGAGCTATAATACCTCCCAAACTTATGAGTATTCATAGTATTAAAAAAAATGCCAACTGGTAAAATAGAGTGGCAACATAAAATGACAGAATTAAAAAATACAATTACTAATGTACAGTAAATTATAAACCTGAGCTCGACACCAAATGTTGTTTTGCAAGCATTGCTTTATACATGTTACCGATTTAGTGGTAGGACATGTTCCCCCCTCATCCGGATAAACTCCGCTTGGACAAAAAATGCATAGTCAGACAACTGATCACCAAGCGAATTGGCAAACAAAAAAACTTACCCCACCCCCGTTCAATTGGCAGCCAGAACAACTGCCGCGGTCAAACTGGCAACCAGGTCAACTGCCACTGAGGAACTGGCAACCAGGACAACTTCCTCCCTGTCAAACAGACAGCCTCCCCCATCACTGGGATACTAATCTTAGTGCTGAAGCACTTTTTGCTTTTTGCTGTGCATAAATTTGAAACTTTTCTGCAGTGAATTGTATAGGGGAAGGGGGAGGGGGAATAAGCCAAAATTCGACGTTTTTAAGATAAAGTTGCAATTGTCAATTTTGTTGGGATTAATTTTTGTACTGGGGCTCTTTTCACTGAGGATTCAGTTGATTCCCAGCTCACATTTTGTTTCAAATATCCAAGAACCTGAGTGTCACCTTCAATCTTAGACATCGGTGCTAATCCTCTTGTTTCTGTAAAAAAAATGACAATAGCGACTAAACACCAACCCCTCCCCACCCTCCGCCCCCTCCCCCCCCCCCCCCCAAAAAAAGAAAAATAACAAAAAAAACACCAGCTGCAAGAAATGTTTAAAATAATTTTGAAAAGAATATTCTAAGTTATTGAGATGAATTGACGGTAACATGGTCTGAGGTTTTCGGCTCATCTAATTTGTCTTTAATTTTGATAGGTTTGTCTTGAGGAATTTTGTCTTAACCCTTTACCTAACATGGAAAGCAGACGACACTTGCAAAAAACATTCTCGAATAACTAATTTCTTTTATTTTTTGTCTCAAAAATATACGTTATGACCCCTCGTTGGAACGAGCTCGACGAGCTCGTTCCAACGAGTGATTATAACCTATGTTTTTGAGACAAAAATGAAACAATAATGAAAATTAATTTGCGATTTTTGAGAATAGCGCTGGCCAGTTTTGGCCGTTACGTTGGGTAAAGGGTTAAGGAGTTTTGTCCATCATATCCTTTTTCTTGAGGGTATTGTCTTGAGTGTTTTTACTTGAAGGGTTTTGACTTGAGGGGTTTTGTAAGTATCCCGTATCGACTGGCCTTGGACAAGTGCCTTAGATCCTGTTTCCAAGTCCAGACATCTCTATATAATTTGTACAGTCAATCCGTTTATGTGCTTGGAACTGTAGTTGCAAGCTGCATATATCAATTGATGTAGCCTACAAAGGTAGTAGGAGATGTGGAGATCGTCCCATATTGGATGGTTCTTATGGTGGATCTCGTGTGACGTCATAGTCACGTGGCCCAGTTATGTAATGTGGGTTTCCTGGCAGACCGCGTGAGCAGCCATGTTGTGGCGTCATATACCCATATTGATACGTGGTGTCAGTTCGCACACGCAGTGGCTGTTGTTAAAGGCGTCCATTTGTTTTAACTGGAGGCCGCAATCTTTGTTTCTATGGTGGCTCGTGGTTGCCATGAATCCCATTGGCTACGCCTAATCTGAGGAAATGGAGGATATCTAGTGCTTTTTTCAGTGGATACCGAAAATTATCTCATGATTGACCGAGACAAATGTTTATTTTTATTGAGCGCTTGCTCAAGCGAAAATAATCATTTATCTCGGTCATGAGTGAGATAATTTTCGGTATCGACTCAAAAACACTAGATTCTCTGTTTATTATAAACTTCCTTTTTATACACTTTTTATAAGAATCTTGTCATTCCACTCGTTTCACCCTTGAATTGATGCATGAAAGTAAACAGCTGATACACACTGATACGCGGGTTTGATTTGATCGAGTCTCGGAACAGTTAGCGTCTTGCGATCTGATTCAAATGGCTGGTTTCATGCACCAATGCATCAATTCAAGGTGAATACGTGTTGAATTATTGCTGGAAATGATCGGTATCCACTAAAAAAACACAACACTTTCTTTTCATTATGTGTTTTTAGAACAAATTAATCAATTCCAGTGACAATTTGACTCGTTTTCACATTAAGGGGTCGTCCAACCAAACTTTGGTCAATTTTTTGACATTTTTCCCACTGCCTCAGAAACAGATAAGAGAAGTAAGGAAAGGCAAATTATATATCAAAATAATGAGTAAAGTGCATAGAAAAGGTACATATAATTTTTTTCAGGAAAAAAAGTGAATTTTATGATTTTGAAGAAGATTAATTTGCCAATGGCATAAGTAACGAACCGGTAAAACCACAAAATAATCGGTAATTCGAAAGCCTTGTCCTCAATGTAATGATAACATACCACAGACTCGGAGAAAGCATTTTTTTGACACGCACTCTGGTGAGTTTTGATGTTTGAATATAATAACACCAACACAAATTTTGGATGTTCCGGATGTGGCCATGTTTCAATGATGTTTATTCCGGTCATGTGATTACGATGTGGTTCTTGCAGAAATACTCAATTTCAATTTGGATAATCGTAAGAATGCAAGGACGTGATCACGCCCTTTATTTGTTCGAGACAATGTATGAGCGGATTTGCAAACAGGTGACAACAAATACTTGAGCTGTTAATGTCATAACTGCAAAATATGGTTCGAAATTTCCTCTCGTGTTGACAGGCCGTCTGAACTTTTTTGTTGACAAAAAATCTGAATTATTGCGCACTAGAAAGACAACATGAACCACTTGTAAAAAAATAACCGAGTGTATAAAATCGGGACGATACAACAAAATAAGGCAATATTCATAACAAAGTAAGCAGAATGAATGCTTCAGAAATCACTTTTTCACGAAGTATATTCCAAGTGACCTGGAACTGTATTGAGCGTGTTGATTTCCACCAGATGTTGTGAAGTTATTTACTTCCTAGTAACCATGGAATTTCAGGCGGGTATGTTTGATGTCTGCAAAGGACCGATTGAAGATGGGTTGAAAATGATGCATTCGTGCTTTTAAATAAGGTGCGCTTGGACGATGCTGAGAATTTAGTTTTTTCTTGCAAACAACCATACTAACACAAGCGTCGATCAGTGTCTTTTGTGATCGTTTTACACTGACAAATGTGACAAATCTCCTTCACCGGAAACCATCCCCCAATTTGCATATCACAATAAACATAACCGCTGTCACTGAGTTTCGGCGTGGCCGTGTGGTCAAAACCGAAACGAATTATCGAATTCACGGTCAATATTAGCTGCAATTGGCTTTTAAACAAACGAAATACATGAAATATTCGCAATTTCTTCATTATTCACGCCGAGTTACTTTTTAACCAGACCACATGCGTTCAGTTTCGTTTGTCGGCATCAAACTGATATTGTTTGTGGTAATTAAATAGTACGAGAAGGCGAAGGAAGCCAAATATTTTCCATCATCTATTAATTAATTCAAATTGATAATTTCTTTTATTTTACTGAAATTATGAACTGATAAGGTCGGTGTGTTGCGATTATTATGCCCCAGACCTGGAAGTTGGAAAACCAAAGGTGCATCTAGGGCCGTGCAGTGGTGACCTCTGTCCTCTTAATTTTAGTCTTATACATTCATCATTACATGTACCAACATTCTCCCTTGTATCTCAACCATTGCTACTCCAATTTGAAGGATATTTGGTGTTGTGATCGAGCATCATGGGGAAACAATGCCTTTGTAGCTGCTGTAGCATTTCTTTCTTCCCACATTTTGTCAGAGTTGTGGTACCTTTTCACTTTTTTGAGTTAGAAAAGTTTGTTTATAACTAGTTGATTTGTTACAATTTGTTGCAAAGTGCCTGCTAATACCATCAATTGTATTGCTACAGAATTTTCTTGTGAAGATTTTTTTCCTATTACTTATCAAGCAACAACCTAATGAATATTCTGTATAAAGCCACCAATCTGATGTTTGACACTTTTATCGGAGCTGTTTTGGAGGCTTATGGAACTCAAAATGTTGATTATGGCAGGACTTTTCTATTCACCCATTAATCGATAAATTAAGTTTTATAGTTAGAAGTAAGGAGCATGAAAGGTCCAGAACTAAAAGTCTAAAAAGAATGTTTTGCAATGTAACATGATTTTTGCAGATACACTTATTTGGAGGGTTACCTGTCTGATAGTGTTTGGAACATGTGTGGCCAGGATCTTCAAAAAGAAAAAAAGAGTTAAACTTTGAGAAAAAAGGCATATGCCTTGAGTGCCGGAGGTAGAGTCATGCAAGGAAGAGAGCCCCCCCCCCCCCCCCCCCCCCAGGAAATTTGTTGTGTCAAATGGAGCTCACTTGTCACCTTTTGGGTATTGCTTTGTGTACTGCGTTCTTGAAAAAAATATGTGAGACCCTCTGGATGTGCCCTTCTGATCTCAATATGTCAATAAGCCTCCTTGGGGAAAGTACATGCAATAATGGTTATGTAAGGTTGATTTGATGTGTTTTGAATAACAATGTACTTTTAGTGTACATTAGATGGTTTATTGCAGTCACAGGTTACAGTTACCCTTATTTTTTCTTCAACAACAGATATCATGAGTGTATTGGTGTCCAAGAGTAAACAAAGCTATGTTACTTATTGATAAACCAGACAAATTTAACAATTTAATCACTATCAAATTGATGCATGGGATAAAAGGGGTTACAGTGCAAGGGGTTTGTAAATATATTTATTCAACTACAATGTATGACTTTGCAGTGCATTCTACATAGGAGAATATCATATTTTCTTTCCAAACCATTACAGTAACACATATATCTTTATATTGGGAGACACTCTTTTGTCCTTCCATACTTCTTCTGCTGGACTCCTTCAAGTTGACCTTTGTTGAACTCCCCAAGTCAAAACATAAACAAAAGAAAATGTCTGCCTTCAATCAGTGAGCACTCCACTTATAACATTTGGTCTCAATCTTTATTACTTTCATGAATTAGGAAAAGATTTCTTCGAGAGTGTACTTAAATGTTTATAGAATACAGCTGTTATTTTATTTTGAGGTATTTTATTGTAAAAATTTTGTTCTCTTACTTATGCCATAGCAGACTTTCAGGTGGTGCTATTTACACATGGCAGTAGTTCCATGGCAAATTTCAGTTTCCGCATGTTCTATGTTTCATTCCAAGCATTTTGGTACATAATTTATTGGGGTTATTCATTTTGGGACTTTTTAGACTTGAAAGAAAATTACATGAAATTTGACCAAAGTTAGGTTGGACGTCCCCTTAAAGTAATGCTTTGAAAGCCGTCATTTTAATTGATATCGTGAAAGTGAAAATTTCTATATTTCACAGTGGGGGATACGATGTCTATCTTTCCGCAATTTTTTCGATCATCTATCGTTTAGCATATAATAAATCTAATTATCTAAAGCGACCCGACAATAACCCCTAATCACCCAAAATGACCCCAAACCACTTTCTTTTGCATGAATTTCCCCAGAATACTATACGGCGCATTGTATTGATAGGGAGTACTTTTACTAGTTCGAAGTTTCCAATCATCTTCTGCTACTTCCAAGAATTACCACAAACAACCCAACAATTTCTGAAAACTTCCCAAAATCGTCGGTTTCTACCTCTTTATTTGGTTCGGATTCCTGCCGATTCACAATAAAAAGAGTAGAGCGTCGTTCTATAAGGTATGTGCGATTATTCAGAACTATACTCCAACAGTGTAGAGAAACCTTCAAGCTGGGACAGTTTTAGCGTATTGGTTACTATTTTAGCTTTTTCTTGTATGTTCTATCGTATGATGCAATGAGGGCCATGAGAAAATCCCTCAATGATGTATATTTCATCATCCCTGTTACCCTCATCTGGATTCTGAACGGCCAGGTCCAGTGTCAACCCACTTCTAGTACCCCAAACTAACAAGCGACTGGACCTCGGCATCTATATTTATATAAGGTGATGGGGCCACGAGGACACCCCTCAATGAGATATAATCTACCATCCCTCTCATCCTCACCTGGGCATTGAACGGTCACGCCCATTGTTTCTTCAATTCCAGCATCCCTAATTAACAAACAACTAGCCTCCAGCACCCATTTTCTGTTGTATGACGACCAGGAAAAAATACCTCGATGGGGTCTTTCAACACAGCCTTCTATTTCTTCTCTACAATATTGGGGGATACCAATGGCAAGGTAATGTACTATTGTAGAATACCTTTTCGGAGTATATCTTTCGGGGGATATTTATTGGAGGTTATCTATTTGAGGATAGTTATGGTCCCAACCAAACACACACACACACACAACACACACACACACACACACACACACACACACACACACACACACAAACACACACGGGACAGGCCGCTCGACTGTCACCCTGTTCATAGAACATAATTGGTAATAAAATCTGCGGGTCAAATTCTGTGCCAAGTATTACCAGTAAAGTATAATTACTAGGGTGAGCAAGAACTGTTCCATTTTCCAGGATGCCCGCGGGGTAAGTTGGACCAAAACTGGCCATGTCTGAATGTTTTCCTCGAAAAGGACCACAACAAAATATGATGAATATATATATATATATATTAACATTTCTTCTTTATTGCGTACCGTTCATAATTAAACTAGGAATGTTTGATAAAACGCAATACTCCGGGTGGTCACTCCCAGAAATCACCTCACCTAATTGTTACCATCGCGACTCTTATAATAAAAATAACACTTTGGCCGGCCGCTGATTTGTCGCGGTTCTCGGGTGAGAAGGCCTTGGTTGCCCCTGTGCTCCCAAATGCCTCCCTATTCCGAAGCTTCTTCTCTTCTCCCAACACTCGGAGACGAACTGCGTGATGACATCATTTGCCCCATTCTTCCCAATCCATCCGATTAGCATATTAACCCTCTCCTTTGAGTCACTCACTAACCACATATCCTTCATTCTCCCATCCCACTTAACCATTATACTACCAGTGAATCTTATTCTTTTGGACTGTGGTTCTGGGCATTCTAGAAGAAAGTGTTCCAGGCTATCCACCACGCCTATATTACACAACAGGCACTCCTTATTACTGTTTTTTCCCAATTTGTCCCCTCAGCTCCAGGGACCGCGACCTCAGCTTGAACAACAGTGACCCCCAAAGATGCCATCAAGGTACTCTTCAAAACCAGGCTTCTTTTTATCACACAGGCCATCGAAAGACCTCTTTGTTTTGACCCCCTCTCGCCAGTTAAGGTTACCATCCTCCATGACTCTTTCTCTGACGATTTTTTTACCCTATGTTGCCTCTACGTCCAGGTCCGAGATCTTCAATGAGTAGTTCTATATTAGCTCCCGCACTTGGACATCCACCCTGTCTTGGTATGTGAGTTGAAAATACTCTGGAACATTACTTTACACCATCGGCTGTCGGGGAGATTTACCAAATAATTAAGATAACCTAGTTTCAATAAGTCTATCCTGACCTTGATTCTCATACACACAAGCTCATCCCACATCGTTCTTCAGGGTTTCCAAGCTCTTTACAGCCGTTTCGTTTAGGGGTACCCCTTCCGTACCATATGCTATACTTGACAGACCCACCATTTCCCAAATGGTTTTCCCCACGAAAACCTTATTGAAACTGTTTCTCCCTATAAGTTTCATTTGGTTAAGGATTCGACTCCCCTTCAGAATCAATTTAATTGTGTGGTTTCGGTGGATGCCTCTTCCTGTGATATTTATATTTACCCCAGATACTCGTAGTCACCTCCTACACTAAGAAGTTTGCTACTACCTTCTGGAATACAGAACTCCGCCACTCTACACCTTCCAGTAGAGCCCACTTTATGGCCCACGGGTATAACTTTGTTTTTGCTTTCATTTAGTTCGAGACTCCATTTGTTCCCATATTTACCAACAATTCCCAGCATTTTCACTAGCCCCTCGTCGCTTTCTGACCCTGGCACCATATCGTCTGCAAAAATAACCCTGTGATCCTCAAGTCCCCACCTGGTACCCCCCTCTTCGCTACGCGGGAGTTCATCTCCTAAACCTTTGATGTACAATGCAAAAAGTGGCGAAAGAATACCCCCCCCCCCCCCCCCACACACACACACTTTTTAGGCCTCTCTCCATAAGCACCCATTTTGTTGTTATGTTATTCCAACAAACTCGACTCCCAAGCCCGGAGCATCTAGCTTTTGACACATACCACCCCCCCCCCCCCTCCCCTCATACTCTATCGCATGCCTCTTTTAACATCCAAAAAGGACATACAAATCTTTTTCTTTTTTTGCATTCGAGGATTTTATCATTTGGGATAGCGTGAAAAGATGGTCAGTGACTCTCCTTCCCCTTCCTGAAGCCATCTGAATCTCTCCAAAAAACCCTTCTCCCCATTCACCTCCGCTGATCTCCCATTCAGGGCTTTACAGAATACTTTTCCAATGTTGCTACTGGCAGAGATCCAAAAACGTCTTTTTCCCCCATTTTTGTGAATAAATGTCATTTTGCTTTCTCGCCACTCTTTTGGGACCTCTTGTTCTTCTATGGATGAATTGAATAGGGTAGTTAGGCTTTCACATAGTTCCTCTCCCCTTTTTTGAGAAACTCGTTAGGAATTTCGTCCAGCCCAACCGCTTTTCCATTCCTTAATTTGGAGATCACCTTTCGCACCTCCTCGGTTTTAATTTCGCTGCACACGAACTTAGATTTCCCCCGACCTGCTTCGGACGTTCCGGAGGGTTCCCCATGCCCCATCCCTTATCGTTTACTTTATCCCAGTGCTTGACTAGTTCTGATGCGATTTCATCTTGATCGTCTGTATCTCTACCAACTACTTTAATACTCTATGGGTGACTTCCTTTGTTACATTTATGCACCTATTTCCAAAATACGTACGAACTCGACAGCCCCCCCCCCCCCCCCCCCGCCCACCCCCGTCATTCTTATCGTCCTAATAAGACTGCTATTTCGCACTCTCCGATTATCGTCTTTAACCTTATTTACTTTATTTCGTGCTTGTTGGTATTCTTCCTTTGCTACCATGGCCTCGTTGCTAACCGCCCACTTGAGATTTCTACTTCTCCTGTATGCAGCACATTTAGCTTTCCTACCCTTTATGGCCCTTTTAAGTTCTTCGTTCGTTCTGTACCCAAGTTCCCTTGCTGGCATCCTGATCTTCTCTACACTTTCCTTCCCTGCCTCCACTAGGCTCGCAACTATGGCGTCGGCCATTTGCTGGAGACTGACCCCCTTGTGTACAGTTGCAAGCTTTGGTTTCAATATCTCTTCGAACTTCGCCCAGTCGACACCCTTTTTGAGTTTCCAAATCTCCTTAAAGCTTCCTTTGCTTCTTACAATGTTTTTGGTCCTGATCGTCTCTGTAATCAAGTTGTGATCACTATCCAACTCCCTTTTACCTCCATCATCTACTTCTACCCCTATCACCTCCCTCCATAAATTAATATCTGTGAGAATATAGTCGATTATTGATTTTCTGTCGTTCCTCTCCCAGGTCCATTTCCCCTTACACCTCGCGCCCCTGTTCAGAATCTTCAGATCGAGCTCATTTGTGAAGTTCCACAGATTCCTTCCATCCTGTTGACTTTCTTATCCCCGCCCTCTATGCCTTCTTCCTTATCACCTATGTGTCCATTAAAGTCACCCATCAAAATTATACCGACCCCCCTCCCCCATGTTTTCTAGTTCAGTGATATTGAATCTTAGTGTTGAGTATGTCGCGTCATTCCACTCGGGCTTGCTTCCCTCCACTGCACAGTACACAGTCCCAAGAGCAATACTTTTGTTTCTTTGACTGATCTTTACCCATCCAATTTCTTTCGATACCTCAGTCGAGGTGCAGACATCTTCCAAGTCTGCGATCAGCGACGGTTTTAAATCCTCTTTAATATACATGCCACCCCCCCCCCCCCTTTTTTTTCTGGCCTTCTGTACGCCCTACACCTACCCGCACGCACCCCTTACTTGCTCTACCCGTTCCTCGTGTCTTAACCACGTCTCGCTTAACCCTTTACCTAACATGAAAAGCAGACGACACTCGCAAAAAAAATTCTTGAATAACTACTTTTTTCATTTTTTGTCTCAAAAACATAGGTTATGACCCCTCGTTGGAACGGGCTCGTTCCAACGAGGGGTCATAACCTATGTTTTTGAGACAGAAAATGAAAAAATATTGAAAATTAATTGGCGATTTTTGAGAATAGCGCTGGCCGGTTTTGGCCGTTACGTTGGGTAAAGGGTTAAGCCCATGACATCAAAGTCCTCTCTGCCTCGATCAATGCAGCAATTCCAATTACTTTCCGGTGGAGACCCTGGATGTTGCTATAACCCACTTTCAGGGTACCGAGATTCATTGGCTTCCGCCAACTTATCTCATTGTTTTCTGTCACTAGCCTTGGTAAACTCATTCTGTCACCCTCGCTCTTGTTCACCCCACCTGTGTCCACCATTGGTGTACTTGCCTCTGGCCTCCCATCCCGCTCCTCTCCAAAACGGCTCCGCTACCCGGAGAATTTTATCCCCCAATACCCGTATCCCCATCCTGCTAAGATGCAGACCGTGCATGCTCGCATTGCCCCAAGACGTGTCCCAATGGTCGATAAAGGGTATTCCCAGGTCAACACAGTAATCATCAAACTCCTCATTCAGCGCCCAAATCCTTGAGTTCCGTTCGGTTCTATCCGCTAGGAGAGGAACGACCCCGGATACAACTACTCTTGCATTCCTACTGAGCAGTTTGCTGACTAAACCTCTGTACGACTCCATCAAACTTACTGACCCCCTCTCCCTTATCTGATGTTGTTGGTCCCCACACGGAACACCAATACCGGATCCAATCCAGACCCGTCCACAATACCATCTACCCGGTCCCTCAGATCCTCCACCTTCGCCCCAGGAAGCACAAGACTGTTCTATTGGAACTATCGGGACCACAAACCACATTGTCAGTCCCACGTACAATGATACTCCCCCGCTACAACTAATTTTCTTCTTCTTCCCACAGTTCCTATATCATCTGCAACTCGCCTTATACTTCATACACTCTAACATCAGTTGGGCTGAAAATCAGCCCAGACCAGCCAGTTCTGTTATATTCACTCAAGCCAGTTGATTTGGGTTGATTTTCAAAACCAATTGATTTTTGAGTGTAGTTTAAACAACAAACATTAGCCAAATATTTGCAAAAAAATAAATAAATATGTGTCAATTACATATATAAATAAGAAGGATGGATGTATTTTGAAAATCAAGACAAACTAGGTCAGCTAACATCAGAGGCGGTACATACAATCCAGAGGGATACCTAAACAAATGCTAATATAAACAACAAGAGGCGTTTCACCTGAAAACGAAATGGTAACACCTGCTGTTGCCAACTGAACCGATCTGGTGTCCTACTTTTGTTCTCGGATATCTTGGGTAACATCAACTAAAATGGCTTTGATACAATCTGCATCGGTCTACAGTTCCCACCAAAATGCGCTAGAAGAATTTATTTCGCGAATCACTGAGACCCGCTTCTTTCCAGTTTTGTAATAGACATGTACTCCATCCGAGCTCGTTCCAACGAGGGGGTCACATGATATGGTTTTGTTGAGTTTTTTTGAAAAATAATATTTTTTCAACTGCTGAATTTGCCTATTTAAGCGGGCAGATGCGGTCGATTCGTTGGGTAAAGGGTTAATTCCGATAGCCTATGTGGGGGTACAATGGCGCTGTGAACTAAGTCGATGGTGCACTTGTCTTCAACCAATACTAACCTTGCTTGTGCAAAGTTAGTACCTTTCGGAGTAGGGTTGTCGCCACTGTTCGGTGGTTGTCTCCGGGTAAACCGGCTTCCTCTATCCGTAAAACTGTCCGACACGAGGTGATCCTGGCATTCGAAAGTGTCATTAAATCCCCCAAAATGACTATTTTCTGAGCCCATTTCAAAATAAATTCATGGGATTTTTAAATGCATTTTAAGTAAAGTGCAATTGAGAATTTCGGTGGCTCCTTTACACGAGAATTCCAATTTGAAAGGCAAATTTCTCGTCGAAAACAATAAATTTAATGAACCAGATATATACATAATAATGTTACTCTAATTTCTTTGGGCGAGTTTGATGTGCTATCTCAGTAACAACAAGCGAATTTACTATGAAAATGACAAGTCTGTAATTCCATAAAAGCCTACTAATGTATAAAACTTACACACCAAAGTAAAGATTGTGCCGTCTAGAACACCCCCAAAATACATACGTTTGAGTCAAGATATTAGATGGCAGGCATGAATGGTTCCTGAAAGTCTGCTTCCGCATTTTTACCAATACTTAAAATAAAATAATCTTTCATGCGAACACGTTACCAAATTTGCAAGGAATTTAAACCCTTCAAGATTCAGCGACATGGCTGCGTTGGGGAAAATGCCAATACTCTTAGCTTGTTTTTTGGGAAGAAGGACGCCATGCCAAAGTACTTGTGTTTGTCTCGTGATAACCTCCTATTTGTTCCGAAAATGATTCCAAGTTTTAGGAAATCCAAACATAAATCACGAAATCTTGTGAGTATTATGCCAACTGTGTAGTTTGAATATGATGACAGTCTGTAGTTTGAAGTCGACCGGCCGCATTATATCCTTTGGAAGACATTATATATCGTTGTGTGTTCACGCTAAAAACTAAAGTGTTAAAAACTACACTCGAAGTGCTGTATTTAACACTTACTAAGTGCTGAACTAGCACTTTGTTCAAGTGTAGATATCCCAGAACTTGACAGGTGTTACAATAATACCACTTGACAAGTGTAATGTCGCGACACTTAAAAGGAAACAATGCAGATGACGCGGATCAGGCTCGAACTCTCGAGCCTGATCCGCGTCATCTGCGTTGTGTCCTTTTAATTATGTACCCACCAAGCGCAAATCAAATTATGGACGATTCTGGAAGAACCACCAATGCTAGACACATGGGAAGTGCCATCCATTCAAGTTTCAGATGTCTGACGATTGTAATGTCTAAGTGCTTAAAGAATTGCACTTTGAGTGTTAAAATCAAACCCTGAGAGTTAGAAGGGGTTTAACACCTTGAAAGTGTCAGTTTTAACACTTTAGGTTTTAGAGTGTTGGTGTTGAAGGACACCATTATGTTTTTCGAATAATTTGTAATGTTGATTTCTGATCCACGGCCGGGAATCGAGCCGTCGGCAATCCCGCCTAGCATCCAAGAGTCCAGCACCTAAACCACTGGACCATTGCACACCGTCAGAAAACGATGACTGGAATCCAACTTATTAGAAGATGTTCTCATGAATACTTGGTTCACTTTCCTTACGACCGATACATTTAAGAATTGAATGCAATTCTTATAATCTTTATTGGAGTATGAACGTGTGGGAATGGGTACAACTTATGTATGAATCCCGAAGGGATTCATACAATTTGTACCCATTCCCACACGTTCATACTCCAATAAAGATTATAAAAATTGCATTCAATTCTTATAATTACATTCCGTAACTGTTTAAACTATTTACCAAACAACAAAGCAGAAAGACGAAATAAAACCTGAACGAACGAGGCGAAAAACCATCCTCACACAAAAGACAAAGCGCACAACTCTGAATTGAGCGCCGGTTCCGTCTAAATGATATCCCAAAGGCAAATAAGCTTTGATTTTCACAAGTTTAGAAATGGATACGAATATTTTAGTAACGGGCTTTATGCCACAGTTGGGTGATGTCACCAAAGAAACAGCAGCGGGGTTGATCACTGCGATAGGCGCTAAAAGTTAAAAACCCGCCCAAACACCGCCCGAATTACATTCTGTCAACTGCGCTCTACCGTAAATGCGGGTCAAAGTTCGACCAAATGTATTCATTGGAAAATGAATTACATTTGGTCATGACGTTTTTACTCAGCTGACCAATGGGAATTGAGTATTTGGACCCAAAACGTATAACTACATTAACAATGTAATTATTAGGTGTGAAACGTGTTGGCTTCAGTACGGCGAAAGTACTGTGGCTGGCCTCAAAAAGGACTGACACGGAACTGTGTGTGTGCAATGAGGGACACAATCATTTTTTCGAAGAAACTGGTATGCTGATTTCTGATCCTTGGACGGGGATCGAATCGTCGGCAATCTCGCCTGGCATTCGGGAGTCCAACACTTGAACCACTTCCCAAAAGAAATCCGTCAATGTTGGTAATTTTCTTCACGCTGCCCTGTCGCTTCATCTTGGAGTGTTATGAATTTCTGTGTTTGTCCTTGGATATCTGAAACAAGCTGGCTACTGGTTGCTCTAATAAAATATTATTTTATTATAAGTTCTGGTTCGAATGGGGCAGTGGGCTCTCAGGAACCATTCATGACTGGCATCAACCAGTCGAGTCAACAGCATGTATTTTCCATCTTTTATAAAGGATAACCTTCATTTTGGCAAGTGCGTATATGTATCTGAACCTTATGCAATTTCAGACTCGGGACTTACATAGTAGATTAGAGTCCGAAATTCCAGGAAACTCAAATAAATATAATTATTTCCAAATGAAACAAAATACAGCATTTTCATTGGCTGAGAGGTACGGTGTGACTTACACTCCACAGTGGCTTTTTTACACCGTGGTTAACACTTGGGGAGGTGAGTTTTCACCCATACGATTTCTTATTTCTCTGAAACAACATTCGTTTATGGCACGGTTTCAGTCAGAGGATTGAGAGTAAGAAACATTCAAGTGTTCTAAGTGGAAACTTATCTTCTTAGATGCTTTGAACATCACCGCTCTTCTATTGTACATCTGAATGACATTTGTTCCAAGTTGCCGTATCTGTATTTTTAAGCCCCCTTTCAGTGGCCCACTGCATGTTAAACTCGCCCTTTTGAACTTCGCATGAGTTGAGAATGATGCACAATAGGAGGGTTCCAGATCCGTACATTTCTTATCTCTGCCAAAGCCTCCAGTTGTGGTAATCCCAGTAATTTTTACAGGAAGGTTCATGGGGAAACCAGTACATCAGGCCTGGCAATTTCAGGAGAGCGATTTTTTTAGCTCTCCTTACTGCCCCCCTGAAAGAATTAAGGAGAGCGAAAAATTGCCCTCCTAAATATTTTGGTCTGGGATGATTGAGATTACATGTATTATGCTCACATTAAATTTTTGTTGTAAAGCAAAAATGTAATTTAACTTCGAAGTCACATAACATCACGTAATTTCATTTTGAAAGTGGTTTAGTGGTAAAAGATAATGGCTGCAACCATACCCAAACACAGTTGCAATCATTTGAAGCAAAATGGGTCACAGCAATATTTTTTTTTCTGTTAGTTTCAAGTTTAACAGCTGACATCACAGTTTGAGGGGTAATTATTCAAGGAATATTGACACTATAATATACTACCATTACTACTATCCTGTCACTTGAAGCACTTGCACCAGGATGTGACTGTAGATTCAAGCAGGCCTGTTGTCCAAGAAAGTCATACGCCTACCACTACCACCTTCAACCCCCTTGGGGGTTGAAGGTGGTAGTGGTAGGCGTATGACTTTCTTGGACAACAGGTCTGGGTACACACACAGGTCTTGTCAAGTGTGTGTTCGGTTGTTGAGTGAGACATCTAGATGTCTAAGAGATTTCGCTTTACCTTAGTAAAGTTAATAAAATTACTGATGTAATAGTCTGTTGGTTTCAGTTTTAATGAGTTCGTTCAACTGGATACTTAAAATGCTGTGTAAAGCTAATTGCTCTCCTAAGCTGATTGAGGAGAGCGATTTTTTGCCCTCCTGCATTTTTCAGAATGCCAGGCCTGGTACATGCTCGTAATTGTGCGATAACCGCCGTAATTGTCTGATAATTGGGCGATACATTGCGTTCAATGTCGCAAGCAGATTTGTAAGGAAGAATAATTTATATATTTATTTATTTATTTATTAAGGTTTAGCGACACTTTAACAGCTAATGACATATCGTTCGGTGACAGTTTTACGAGTGAAGGAAGCCGGAGTACCTGGAAAGAACCACCGAGAAACGGAAACCTTCACAAACAGTGTAACACAATCCTATTCTCATTCAAAAAAAATATTTCACTTTTTTTAATTTCTATATCGGTGTTTAAAGACACATTCTACAGCTGTGGTCAACTCGCGTCGGAATTAATTTTTAATTTGATATAAATTTCTGCATTAAATAAATGGTCTTGCTGTGTTATTCAAATACTAGAATTGTTGAGGGATTCTGTCCTGATGGCTTTTGTCCATCTTTTCCTTTTTCTCGAAGAGCTTTTCCTTGAAAGGTTTTGTCTTGAGGAGATTTTGTCTTGCGGGATTTTGTCAGTACCCCTATTGATTGGCCTTGGACAATGGTCTGCGATCCTGTTCCCTAGTCCTAAAACCTATATGTAAATTTGTCTTTGTCTTTGATAGATTTGACTGGAGGGATTGTTTGTCTTGATGGGGTCTGTCCACCTTGTCTTCTTTCTTGAGAGGTTTTGTCTTGAGGGGGCTTCAGAGGGGAATCCCTCAGTGATGTGTAATCTACCATCCCTACTATCCCCATCAAGGTATTGAAGGAACATGTCCCGTGGCACCTCACTTCCAGCACCCTTAATTAACAAACAACTGGCCGTCAGCACCCAGTTTCTGTTGTATGAGGACCATGAAGAAATCCCACGATAGGGTCTTACAACAAAATCCTCTTATTCTCATCTGGGGTATTGGGGTTACCTATGACATTTCGTTGGATATCTGTCAGATGATATATATGGGGGGGGGGGGGGGGGGGGGTGTTATCCATTTGAGGATAGCTATGGTTTCTAGTACCTGTTTGTGTCCTGCCTTTTAGACAACCGAAGGCCACTACTGCTGACTTGTCCATAGTCAATACTGTATGTTCTGTGATAAGCTTCCACTGTAGTCACCTAATACTAGAGTCTTCTACCATCCTTGCAGTCTTGTACCAATTCTACCGACTTGTAGCACCACTATATGATTACTAGGTATCTCTGATCCTCGTAGATACAAACGTGACTGCAACACTAATTTCCAAGTGCGGTCATTGTCACGATTGTCAGGGGTATCTTGCGTGCATATATGTGCATCGTACAGACGTCGGAAGACATTTAATTGCTGTATTGATCATATACTGCCGGACCAATTCCCACGAGCCTGGGTTATTGGGTGATATTCAACATTAACCCTTTACCCAACGAATCGCCCGCATCCGCCCGCGTAATATGCAAATTCAGCAGCTGAAAAATATTATTTTTCGAAAAATTTCAACAAAACCATATCATGTGGCCCCTCTTTGGAACGAGCTCGTCGAGCTCGTTCCAAAGAGGGGTCACATGATATGGTTTTCTTGAACATTTTTGAAAACATTTAAAAATGATATTTAAGATAATAAATTTTGATATCGTCTGCGTTGGGTAAAGGGTTAACACTGCTGTAACTGCATTACATGCAAAAAGCAAACATACAAGTCCACTACTTCGACCGGTAAAGTGTTAGTCTTGCCATTGCCATGTCAAAGAATGCTAAGATGTCGTTCGTTCGGACAAACATTACAGAATAAAACGAACATACACACATAACACAGGCCATCCGTCTGTCGCTCTGTTCATTGAGCTATTGACCTTAAAATCACAATTGGTATAAGCCCCTGTGGGTCAACGTTTGTGCCAAGTATGACAGCATTGCCCCAACTGTTATTTGAGGTGACTCTAAAGTCAAAGCCATTGTCATTTTGAGGTGAAGCCATGACACAGAGAATGACAACATTTCCTGAACAAATTTCAAACATAAAGAAAATGTTCCACTCTTGAATACTAGGGTTGGGTTGAAAGTTGATCACACAAAGAACACATAGGAATCTTTGAAACGTGTACTTTCAAAGGCTTTCGTACTTTGAAACACCTACAGCCATATGGAGTAGTGAAAAATTCGTTTCGTTGTAGCATGGTGTGGTTTTCGAAAGTCCTGCTACACACACCTGTCAACGTACATTCAGCGATGTACAGTTAAAACTAGAAGTCCTGTCACGACCTGTGCGCTTATCTAGGCTTAATTGCGCGTAGGAATTGCGCGCAATTGCCATATCGAATGACGTCCAAAGAACAGCAGGTTCTCCTGGTTGCTCATAGCAAACACGGGCAATGTTTCTGCCAATGGACCTCCGGGTTACCCGGAGGTCCATTGGCTGAAACATTGCTTGTGCACAGGCCATATGTGCAGAATTTGATAGCCTTACTATGGTAGTAGTAGAAGATATGGGTTTTGATCCTATTCTGGGGGAGAGGGGCCGAGGGGGTGGATGACGTCATCATAATTAAAATGTTACGTAAGGTAATTAATATTACTTAATGATTTTTTTTTTAATGACTTTAATAATTAATGTAATTAATGACTGTTGCATAATTAATGTAATTAATGTAATTAATGAGTGTAATTAGGGTTGATTATAATAATTAGTATATTAATAAATGAATTAATATTGACGTACTGGACATATGCGCATGCTATCGACTGACTGACCCGCATCACGTGTCTGGGTGTCATTAAATCGATTTTTTCTTTTCAAACGCCAACTACTGACAGATGTTGAAGCAATTAAATCTATTGTCACACTTTAACGGCCGGTCATAAATATCGTTAGACTGGACATGCTATCATGTATTTAAAAACTCAATGATGATCTCACGTGACAAGATGTGTCTTGCTTTTACCTGAAGACTGTGAACGACTCCATTGTGGCTATTTTTATAGGTATAATTTGATTTAATAACTTGGCGTGATTCTTACATATTAATAATGCAAGTTTATTCTTCTCGTTTTTATGGCTGTCGAAAAACTCTCATAGACCAAGATATTCTGATTTTACGCCTCACGCGATAAAGTAATTTTTTTAACGGTCCGATTTCTACGTTTTGACGGGTTCTCAAAAAAAAAAAAATCACAAGAGAAATCGCCATGAGACTACTGTACACGGGGGAGAGGCTATACATGGCTGTACTTTATGCCCCAATACTTTGATGAATTAACGGATCATCTGAAAACCCACCAAGAAGGTGCTTTGAACTGTCAATTTTGTGTTTCAATAGCAAATTCAACAAAAGAGAGAGGCAGTGTACATCGAACAGACGTCGATGTCAAGATGTTCCAGTGGACGTTTTGTCTGAAATCCTATACTAGGAAAGATACATTAGAAAAAAACATGGAGAAATGTCAAAACTCGACATTTAACTCCGCGATTTGCGGGTTTCAGCTGATTCAACTTAACCGTCATCGCGCCACAAGTAGCAGAGATGCACAACTCGATTGGCCGGTGGAGACGTTCCTCATCAAATAAGGGGGGTCAAACGAGGTTATGAGGAGGGGTGAAGGAGACAAGTGTGCGGTCATATGTTTAAAATTTTAATAACCTTAATTGCTATGACGTAATCCCCTTAATAAATAGCGTATATTCATTTAATATAATATATTAATAATTTTCGTTAAATAATTCATTTTTTATTCCACACCCCTGTATCCCCTCACAGTACCTAAAACTTTCATGAACTCCCCTCCTCCTCTAGGTCATCCAATACTAAAAATCTTTTGGAAACCGCTCTCCCCCACCCCCACCATAATCTTAAAAAGAGTTGCTTTGTCACAAACACACACTTTTTTAACCAATCAGACACCTCCATTATCCCACACCCTCACCGTCACACCCCTGTATCCCCTCACAGTACCAAAAACTTTCATGAACTCCCCTCCTCCAGGTCATCCAATACTAAAAAAAAAAAACTTTTGGAAACCTCTCTCCCCCCTCCCCCAGCCCTCACAATAGCTAAATTATCTCGAACTCCAGTTCAGTTCTCTAAATGTAATGGACATGTCAGGCCCCCGAATACGCCTTCCCCACAATTTTGAGCGATCAAATTACCCCGATTAGTCTCCTCTCATAACTTACCACTCTCTTAATCCGTATTTACTATGAGATTGTCCCCCTAATAAATAGCGTATGTTCATTTGATATAATATATTAATAATTTTCGTTAAATAATTCATTCCACAAGACACTTGTCGAAAAAACAAAATGGTGGATTAGTTTGACAGAAATACGCGTATCGATTTATTCAGGAATGTCTGTCGGTTGTGTCCTTGGGCAAGACACTTCATCCCTATTGACCATGTAGGGGCATGGTGACGCTGTGCACTAAGGCGTACTGCACGTCGATGGAGCACCACCTGTCTTCAACCAATGCAGACCCTGTGTAGAATCTTGACAGTTGCTTGCCGTTGCTCGGTGGCTCTCTCCGGCTTTCCCCACCCGTAAAACTGTCGTGGTCATGATTAGTTATTGTGCAGACCTTAAACACCAATAAATAAATATAAATAAATAGTCGGTTATCAAAACAGCCCTTAAGTGTTTAACAGTTAATTGTGGACCAGTGCGTTTAAAAATGAAAAAAATTTGGGTGATAGCACTACGGACTGTGTTTAATCATAGAAAAATCACACCTGCGCTATTACTAACCCGTATGATTTATTTTTGAACGTTCACTGAAAAATAGCCCACCCATCTAAGTAAAAGCATGAAAGAGCTAATATTATCTAATTACCTATGTGGGGGTGGGGTGGTCGGTAACGTTGTGAACTAGGGCGTACTACATTCCGCCAATGATAACCCTGTGTAGAACTTTGACAGTTGTTTGCCTCTGTGCGATGGTTCTTTCCGGATTGCTCCAACTGTCGTTAAATAAATGAAAAAAACTACAATTCTATAATAACAGGCCAAGCCAACAGTACTTTCACCCCCCTTATTTTAATACTTGAAAAGCGCTGTTACTCGATCAAAAAAAAATGGTAAAAGGATATGCGACTCTGTATTAGCCACCCAAATTTGCGAGACTTGGGAAAATATAACCCACCTAAAGCTGCACCAAAGCTACGTACACTATTCGAACTCCCGCATTGTGTCTTTGGGCAAGTTAATTTACCCCGATTATCCACATGGGAGCGCGATGACGGCGTGTAATAAGGTGTACTGCACGTCGGTGATACGCATATTTTAGAACAATCTAACCCTGCTTGTGGGGATTTCCGACGTTGGTGAGATGACAGTTACTCGTCGTTGCTCTGTGGTTCTCTTTGGATATTCCGGAGTCTACCCGTAAAATTGTCACGTTTAATTATAACTTGAACTTGATGTCCGGGTGTAATGAAATAGCGTATTTTCTGCAGACATTCTAAATAAACGCAGCTGGTTTACAGACCTGTATATATATTTTTTTTCAATTGAGTAAAAATATATGATAGTTACTGATGTAACACGCCGATTAGTATGTTTAATGAATCTAACTACGCCATTCCGACCGACCCTTTGCCCACCATGATCACAACAAACGTTTCAATTCTCTCTCTCTCTCTCTCTCTCTCTCTCTCTCTCTCTCTCTCTCTCTCTCTCTCTCACCGATACAGTATGGGTGGAAACTAATTGCGTTCAAGCTGTTGTTTTTTTTCTAGGTTTTACTACTCCCCTTACAGCGCAAATCGAAATGAAATCTAATTCATTGAACCATACTACAGTGGATGTCAAAATTAATTTTTGAACGCCATTTTTTCTATGTGCCACTATCAGCAGCTATGACCATAGCGTAACTTTGTGGTAAAATGCTTATTTTTGTACAAAACTCAAGACCTTTCTCTGACAAATGCCTATATAAAAACAAGATAATACGCGAGAATGCGTTGTGTACCTGCATTTTGTTGATAAAATATGGCATGACCACATTCCCGAATATTAATGATGTACCCGCTTAATAACAGCCGAATTTTTATCGGATCACAGTTTTTTTTTTATTTGAATAATTGCCGATTTTTTTTATTAAATCACATTCAGTAATTTATGTAGATTTCCTGAACTGGGCGAAGGTCAAGAAAGGCACTCTGTAGTTTAGGTGACTCCACAAATAAAAACAAAATAAAAAATCTTAGATATCTTGCATTTTTTTTAATTATCCATATTAACCAGAAATCAAAACTAGTCAAATTAATTAGAATTAAATTACAAATGGATATGAAATTTGCAGTAAAATGAACACTGGTATATGCTGCTGGCCGCACTTTTAGTTGTCTCTAATGGCTGTTGTTCAGAATGTCACCCTATTGGGGTGAGTTTTCGCTTTTTCGTCCAGTTTCATGAGAGCTTCCACGAAGTCCGTTCCACATTCGCAATCTTTTCCAGGGGCCATTCTTCAAAGGCTGGTCCATCGCAACTTTGCGGAGATATTGTTTTCTGGACGACAAACTGCAATATGATCTGGGTTTCCGATCAGACCCCTTGGGATATTTTGATCTTTAAGAATGTTTGCCAAAATTTTCCACCCTGTCGGTTGAAAATCTTTTCTTTTTCGCAGCAGATCATTTATTAGATCACACATATTGGAGCCCGAAATTGTAATGCCGTTATACACGAGTCGATCTTTCTCATCCCAGGATAAATTGGGTATATTCTTTATTATCTGGAGTAACAAAAGCGCCTTCTGCTGCATGGAATCTGGTATAACGGCTAACCAGTCCGGATGATTTTCCACTGAAAAACTAGTCGTTAAGGAGTGTGGTTTGGTGGTTTCTTTGCGTAAATTTGATTGGCGCTGAAAGATTGTCTGGTTCAGCAGCCCTTTCTCTTCAGAACCCGATGTTGAAGATTCAGGAATTGGTCTCATACCCTGGTCTATGGGCGGGACAGCTACAGCATTCAGGGGTGTGCGTATTTCCTGCAACTGTTCACTCCCCCATGGTTCAATACACTGAATTCTGCTTGAGGGTAGGTTGGTTGAGTCATCCATCACTAGCGATTTTACTGGCTCTAGCTTATTTGCAAGCCCCAAAATATTTCCACTTGTTAATGCATTGTTCCAACTAAAGGCTGATTTCATATGCACTGGAGGATAGGGTGGCTCGTTACAGACAGATCTGGTTGTTAACTCGGCTGTATTTGGGTTCGCTCCCCCTATAGTGTGTTTAAAATTTACATTTTTATGTAATTTTCGTCTGTGTCGATAATAATTAGTTTTATGAGAGTAAGATTTTGACACAATTCACAGACGTAGCGTGAATTCATCATTTTCAGAAGCGAGTTAATAGAGTGGCAATACAGTTCCAACACTCTGCCATTTATATGTATGAATAGAATGGGTCCCACCCCAACCTGTCAATCGCTGATTGGCTAATTATATATCAAGATAAGGTGGGTTCTACCCCAACCTGTTGATCATTGGTTACTTCAAATTCTCACACAGTGCATTGTGGGAAATTCCAGTGGTAGAGCTCTGAGGTAAAATAAGTTACAAATTGATATAGTTTGCTTCAAAAAAAAAAAAAGAAACATCAAAGTCACATTCATGACAAGCCGAGGTAGCACATCTGAACCACCAACTCTACACTGTTTAATCAGATAATCCATTTAATCAGATAATTACATGTGCATATCGGTTTTTCATTGGCTTTTCTTCAGTTTCCATCAGTTTTTCATTGGTTTTTATCGGTTTTCATTGGTTTTTATCGGTTTTACAATTCGGTAAAACGGATTTTAGTGATTTTACAATTCGATAAAACGGTTTTTAGTGATTCAAATCACGTAAAATGATCACTAATTACCACTAATTGATCACTAATGGTCACTAATTGCCACTAATTAGTGATCAATTGATCACTAATGGTCACTAATTGCCACTAATTAGTGATTAATTGATCACTAATTACCACTAATTGATCACTAATGGTCACTAATTGCCACTAATTAGTGATCAATTGATCACTAATGGTCACTAATTGCCACTAATTAGTGATCAATTGATCACTAATTACCACTAATTGATCACTAATTAGTGGTTGATCTAATAAATGATCTGCTGCGAAAAAGAAAAGATTTTCAACCGACAGGGTGGAAAATTTTGGCAAACATTCTTAAAGATCAAAATATCCCAAGGGGTCTGATCGGAAACCCAGATCATATTGCAGTTTGTCGTCCAGAAAACAATATCTCCGCAAAGTTGCGATGGACCAGCCTTTGAAGAATGGCCCCTGGAAAAGATTGCGAATGTGGAACGGACTTCGTGGAAGCTCTCATGAAACTGGACGAAAAAGCGAAAACTCACCCCAATAGGGTGACATTCTGAACAACAGCCATTAGAGACAACTAAAAGTGCGGCCAGCAGCATATACCAGTGTTCATTTTACTGCAAATTTCATATCCATTTGTAATTTAATTCTAATTAATTTGACTAGTTTTGATTTCTGGTTAATATGGATAATTAAAAAAAATGCAAGATATCTAAGATTTTTTATTTTGTTTTTATTTGTGGAGTCACCTAAACTACAGAGTGCCTTTCTTGACCTTCGCCCAGTTCAGGAAATCTACATAAATTACTGAATGTGATTTAATAAAAAAAATCGGCAATTATTCAAATAAAAAAAAAACTGTGATCCGATAAAAATTCGGCTGTTATTAAGCGGGTACATCATTAATATTCGGGAATGTGGTCATGCCATATTTTATCAACAAAATGCAGGTACACAACGCATTCTCGCGTATTATCTTGTTTTTATATAGGCATTTGTCAGAGAAAGGTCTTGAGTTTTGTACAAAAATAAGCATTTTACCACAAAGTTACGCTATGGTCATAGCTGCTGATAGTGGCACATAGAAAAAATGGCGTTCAAAAATTAATTTTGACATCCACTGTAGTATGGTTCAATGAATTAGATTTCATTTCGATTTGCGCTGTAAGGGGAGTAGTAAAACCTAGAAAAAAAACAACAGCTTGAACGCAATTAGTTTCCACCCATACTGTATCAGTGAGAGAGAGAGAGAGAGAGAGAGAGAGAGAGAGAGAATTGAAACGTTTGTTGTGATCATGGTGGGCAAAGGGTCGGTCGGAATGGCGTAGTTAGATTCATTAAACATACTAATCGGCGTGTTACATCAGTAACTATCATATATTTTTACTCAATTGAAAAAAAATATATATACAGGTCTGTAAACCAGCTGCGTTTATTTAGAATGTCTGCAGAAAATACGCTATTTCATTACACCCGGACATCAAGTTCAAGTTATAATTAAACGTGACAATTTTACGGGTAGACTCCGGAATATCCAAAGAGAACCACAGAGCAACGACGAGTAACTGTCATCTCACCAACGTCGGAAATCCCCACAAGCAGGGTTAGATTGTTCTAAAATATGCGTATCACCGACGTGCAGTACACCTTATTACACGCCGTCATCGCGCTCCCATGTGGATAATCGGGGTAAATTAACTTGCCCAAAGACACAATGCGGGAGTTCGAATAGTGTACGTAGCTTTGGTGCAGCTCTAGGTGGGTTATATTTTCCCAAGTCTCGCAAATTTGGGTGGCTAATACAGAGTCGCATATCCTTTTACCATTTTTTTTTGATCGAGTAACAGCGCTTTTCAAGTATTAAAATAAGGGGGGTGAAAGTACTGTTGGCTTGGCCTGTTATTATAGAATTGTAGTTTTTTTCATTTATTTAACGACAGTTGGAGCAATCCGGAAAGAACCATCGCACAGAGGCAAACAACTGTCAAAGTTCTACACAGGGTTATCATTGGCGGAATGTAGTACGCCCTAGTTCACAACGTTACCGACCACCCCACCCCCACATAGGTAATTAGATAATATTAGCTCTTTCATGCTTTTACTTAGATGGGTGGGCTATTTTTCAGTGAACGTTCAAAAATAAATCATACGGGTTAGTAATAGCGCAGGTGTGATTTTTCTATGATTAAACACAGTCCGTAGTGCTATCACCCAAATTTTTTTCATTTTTAAACGCACTGGTCCACAATTAACTGTTAAACACTTAAGGGCTGTTTTGATAACCGACTATTTATTTATATTTATTTATTGGTGTTTAAGGTCTGCACAATAACTAATCATGACCACGACAGTTTTACGGGTGGGGAAAGCCGGAGAGAGCCACCGAGCAACGGCAAGCAACTGTCAAGATTCTACACAGGGTCTGCATTGGTTGAAGACAGGTGGTGCTCCATCGACGTGCAGTACGCCTTAGTGCACAGCGTCACCATGCCCCTACATGGTCAATAGGGATGAAGTGTCTTGCCCAAGGACACAACCGACAGACATTCCTGAATAAATCGATACGCGTATTTCTGTCAAACTAATCCACCATTTTGTTTTTTCGACAAGTGTCTTGTGGAATGAATTATTTAACGAAAATTATTAATATATTATATCAAATGAACATACGCTATTTATTAGAGGGACAATCTCATAGTAAATACGGATTAAGAGAGTGGTAAGTTATGAGAGGAGACTAATCGGGGTAATTTGATCGCTCAAAATTGTGGGGAAGGCGTATTCGGGGGCCTGACATGTCCATTACATTTAGAGAACTGAACTGGAGTTCGAGATAATTTAGCTATTGTGAGGGCTGGGGGAGGGGGGAGAGAGGTTTCCAAAAGTTTTTTTTTTTTAGTATTGGATGACCTGGAGGAGGGGAGTTCATGAAAGTTTTTGGTACTGTGAGGGGATACAGGGGTGTGACGGTGAGGGTGTGGGATAATGGAGGTGTCTGATTGGTTAAAAAAGTGTGTGTTTGTGACAAAGCAACTCTTTTTAAGATTATGGTGGGGGTGGGGGAGAGCGGTTTCCAAAAGATTTTTAGTATTGGATGACCTAGAGGAGGAGGGGAGTTCATGAAAGTTTTAGGTACTGTGAGGGGATACAGGGGTGTGGAATAAAAAATGAATTATTTAACGAAAATTATTAATATATTATATTAAATGAATATACGCTATTTATTAAGGGGATTACGTCATAGCAATTAAGGTTATTAAAATTTTAAACATATGACCGCACACTTGTCTCCTTCACCCCTCCTCATAACCTCGTTTGACCCCCCTTATTTGATGAGGAACGTCTCCACCGGCCAATCGAGTTGTGCATCTCTGCTACTTGTGGCGCGATGACGGTTAAGTTGAATCAGCTGAAACCCGCAAATCGCGGAGTTAAATGTCGAGTTTTGACATTTCTCCATGTTTTTTTCTAATGTATCTTTCCTAGTATAGGATTTCAGACAAAACGTCCACTGGAACATCTTGACATCGACGTCTGTTCGATGTACACTGCCTCTCTCTTTTGTTGAATTTGCTATTGAAACACAAAATTGACAGTTCAAAGCACCTTCTTGGTGGGTTTTCAGATGATCCGTTAATTCATCAAAGTATTGGGGCATAAAGTACAGCCATGTATAGCCTCTCCCCCGTGTACAGTAGTCTCATGGCGATTTCTCTTGTGATTTTTTTTTTTTTGAGAACCCGTCAAAACGTAGAAATCGGACCGTTAAAAAATTACTTTATCGCGTGAGACGTAAAATCAGAATATCTTGGTCTATGAGAGTTTTTCGACAGCCATAAAAACGAGAAGAATAAACTTGCATTATTAATATGTAAGAATCACGCCAAGTTATTAAATCAAATTATACCTATAAAAATAGCCACAATGGAGTCGTTCACAGTCTTCAGGTAAAAGCAAGACACATCTTGTCACGTGAGATCATCATTGAGTTTTTAAATACATGATAGCATGTCCAGTCTAACGATATTTATGACCGGCCGTTAAAGTGTGACAATAGATTTAATTGCTTCAACATCTGTCAGTAGTTGGCGTTTGAAAAGAAAAAATCGATTTAATGACACCCAGACACGTGATGCGGGTCAGTCAGTCGATAGCATGCGCATATGTCCAGTACGTCAATATTAATTCATTTATTAATATACTAATTATTATAATCAACCCTAATTACACTCATTAATTACATTAATTACATTAATTATGCAACAGTCATTAATTACATTAATTATTAAAGTCATTAAAAAAAAAATCATTAAGTAATATTAATTACCTTACGTAACATTTTAATTATGATGACGTCATCCACCCCCCTCGGCCCCTCTCCCCCAGAATAGGATCAAAACCCATATCTTCTACTACTTATGGTCATAACGCGTAAATTAACGCGTAGATCGACGTGGTATATATGCGCATTTCATGGCAGGACTTCTAGTTTTAACTGTAAATAAGAATGAACTACAACAGTTGAGTTTTATTTTTTTTTTAAATAAATGATCGTCTTCTTTTTAAATAAATGATCGTCTTTTTTAAATAACTGATCACAAAAGTTGAAAGGAAACCCTTTCTCGCTGAGTCTTTTGCAGATGAAACAGTCGGTCAAGTTTCCGTTCGATAAGGAGGATTTCCACCGTTAAAAACAAATTATCACTCTTGACCCCAACCAAGGTTCCGCTCTATTCTAAGTAAGACCAAATGTATTATTTATTTATTGGGGTTTAAGGTTCCTTTCAGCACCTATGGCTATCTATCTATCTAATGGACGCAACATAGGGGTAAAGTTAAGTTTAGCCATTCGGTGATACCTATGCTACCCACTTTAGAGCACTTCCACCACAGGTGTTGGTTCCGGGTCCTATTTTCCCCGGATATTTTACTAACATTTATTCTTTATTGCATACACAAATCCATCCATAATTAAAATAGGAATATTTGATAAAATGCTACACTCATATAAATCAACTCAAATACTCCATACATTCTGAAATGAGTTGGGTTGAACATCAACCCAAATCAACTGGGTTGAGTGAATGTGAACCCACGGTTGAATTGGGTTGATTTTTCAAACCAAATGCTTTTACAGTGAAGCTCAGTCAACAATTATCAGTCTGATATATGCAAAAAATTAAATATGTATCAATTGCATATGTAAATAAGGGGGTGTATTTTAAAAACAAACAAGACAGACTGGGTCAGCTACCGTCACAAGCTCTACATACAACCCAGAGGGATACCCCCAAAATATGTCAATGTAAACAACACGAGGCGTTTCGCCTGAAAAGAAATGTTAGAAAAGTATCTTCACCTGTTGTTGTCAACTGAACCAATCTAGTGTCCTACTTTTGTTCTCGGATATTTGTGGTGACATCAAATAATGTGGCTTTGATATAATTTACACCGGTCCGCAGCTCCCTCCAAAATGTAGTAGAAGAGTTTCGCAAATCACAGAGACCTGCTTCGTACCACTTTTGTAATAGACATGCATTCAACCCGATTCTAAGTAAGACAACATTTATGTTGATATTTAATTTGCCTGTGCTATCCAAAGATTATTCGATATTCGGAACCAAGAAGTTTTGCTGCGAATATGTTAACGTACATAGCCTTAAATGCGTTTAACCAGAGTTCTTAGCGTGAAGAACACAGTTTCGCAATTGACTTGAACCGAAACAAACTGTGAGAGATCAGCCCCTTGTTATCTATTATGCCGGACGCTCATTCGTATTGTTGAACTCATCTGAACTAAAACTACAACACAACACAACCAGGCTTCAAAGAGACAGGTTATCATTATAAGTTTCCTGTGACATTTGTGATAATCAGTTACGGTTAGAAAAGCAGGTAGGGTTTTTGTATTTTACAATTCGGTTGACATTACTTTTTCACCCATAGGATTTCTTATTTCTATGAAACAACATTCGTTTATGGCAAGGTTTTCGTGAGAGGATTGAGAGTAAGAAAAATCCAAGTTTTCGAAGCAGAAACTTCTCTTCTCAGATGCTTTGAACATCACCGCTCTTGTATTGCACATCTGAACAATATTTGATCCAAGTTACCGTATCTTATTTTAAGCCCCCTTTTTAGTGGCCCACTGCATGTTAAACTCGTCCTTTTGATCTTTGCCTTTGTTAAGAATGGCGCACAATAGGAGTGTGCCAGATTTGTTCGTTGCCTAACTCTGCCAGAGCCTGCAGTTATGACAATACCAGTAATCTTTACAGGAAGGTGTATGGGGAAACCAGTAATAACCGCCGTAATTATCTGATAATTGCGCGTTAATTTGCGGTTAATGTCGCAAGTAGATTTGTAAGGAGGAATCATGATGAAGTGGCGTGTGATCTGATTTCTGTGACGTGTGTTCGCATTTTCCCCTTAAACAGCCCTACCGCTGCATCTTGAAGTGTTTTCAATGTCTAGCTTTTTCGTGAATATCTGAAGCACATTTGTCCACGAGTTGTTCTCACGAAGTATTATTTTATTATAACTTCAGATACAAATTAGGTATCAAACTTCAAGGAACCGTCTCTGCCTGCCACCAATGTGCGAATTAAAAACATATATGTTCGTGTTCAATATACTCCAAACTTCATTTGGGTGTATAATTTCTGTATTTTTAATCTGAAGGGATTTCAGACTTGGGACTTTCATAATAATTCATTTGTCCTAATTACAGCCCCTTAACATATTTTCTATTTCACACGTTTTGTCCTTATGGCATAATATGACAAATGTCACCTGAGTACTACAAAAACAGATGCACATTCGAGACACCGTCCTAGTTCTTATCATTCTGTATTCACCACATTCCCAATAGTGAACGTCATCTTATACCTATGTAATTCAAATACGGGATATGCACTTTTATTGCAGACATCTCTGATTAAATACTGTTGTCAAATGTAGATCGGCCTGCACAAAAGAAAACTAAAATTCAGAAGTTAGCTGTCACCATAACGTTTCTGCGTTTCCACGGAACAGGGGTTCGCGGTGGCTCAGTAGGTAGAGGTGCAGGCTGCAAGCCAAGAGGTCCTCGGTTCGAATCCCACCTGCGGCAACCGCGTTGTGTCCTTGGGCAAGACACTTCATCTCCATTGCCCGCGTGGGGGCACGGTGGCGTTGTGTACTAAGGCGTACTGCACATCGATGGTGCACTTGTCTTCAACCAATGCTAACCCTGCTTATGTGGAGTTCGTACGTTGGGGAGCTGACAGTTGCTCGCCGTTGATCGGTGGTTCTCCCTGGGTACTCCGGCTTCCTCCACCCGTACAACTGTCGCGGTCATGATTAGCCATAGTGCATAAATATGTGACCTTAAACACCAATAAATAAATAAATAATTCCACGGAACAGCCCATATTTGCACCAGTGTCAACATTCTTTTTTTTTGGGCGACCTACTCTTGGAAAACACACACAAACACCGAGTTAGTGGCCCGAACAAATAACAATTCCAACCTCCAAAAATAAGACAAAACACAACCAGTTCAAATGGCAAGATTGTACTAAAGGGATATTCCCACAGTACAATCGTGTGGGTGAACTAATAATGTTGTGTCTATGAATTCGTGTCACTGTTCGTGGATCCAGATTTGTTTATCTTTTTAAGTAGCACGCTTCATGTTTCAACAACGTTAACCCTTTACCTAACATGAAAAACAGACGACAATTGCAAAGAAAATTCTTGAATAACTAATGTTTATCACTCTTTATCTCGAAAACATAGGTTATGACCCTTCGTTGGAACGAGCTCGTTCCAATGAGGGGTCGTAACCTATGTTTTCGAGATAAAAAATGAAAAATTAACCCTCTACCTAACGTGAAAAGCAGACGACACTTGCAAAAATAATTCTTGAATAACTAATTTTTTTCATTTTTTGTCTCAAAAACATAGGTTATGACCCCTCGTTGGAACGAGCTCGACGAGCTCGTTCCAACGAGGGGTCATAACCTATGTTTTTGAGACAAAAAATGAAAAAAATAGTGAAAATTAATTGGCGATTTTTGAGAATAGCGCTGGCCGGTTTTTACCGTTACGTTAGGTAAAGGGTTAATAAAAATTAATTTGCGATTTATGTGAATAGCTCTGGCCTGTTTTGGCCGTTACGTTGGGTAAAGGGTTGAACTGATTTAGTGTAACCCCCGATCTCCGCCACACAATGCCGAATCTGAACAGTACAAGTCCCTCTACCGCCCAGGATTGGGTTACCTGCAACACAACATGAAGTACGGCAATTCAGAGCAGCTGCGCACACAGGAATGATGCTGATAAAACTCTACCATCACATTGCCCGGGAAATTAAACTTAAGTACTGTGTTACCCGTAATTTGTCGAAACAAGAAAGCGAATGAAGTATTTGCAGTCAAGTTAAACT
Source organism: Pictodentalium vernedei (assembly GCA_031216915.1). NCBI lineage: Eukaryota > Metazoa > Mollusca > Scaphopoda > Dentaliida > Dentaliidae > Pictodentalium > Pictodentalium vernedei. Next base: position 703,745,974 of record CM062296.1, read on the forward strand.
GGCATGGTGATATTTGAGTATGAGTTTGAAATTATTTGCTCAATATGTTTCGTGAAATTTATGGCTTTCAACGCGAAATTTGAATTTTATATTGGAATTGGTTTAAACAAGCAACGGCATTACTCAAGTGCAACAAATAAACTATAATTACAAAAAATTCCTTCTGAAAGGCACGTTACTGAAAACAGTATTTAAAGATCCATATCCTTGAGCATGAAACTCAAAAACAGATTGCCAATGTGTAGGGGAGGATGGAACACCGTAGCATTGATTAACAAGGCATACTGCACGCCGATGGTGCACTTTCCTTCAACTGCTTGTGTAGAGTTAGTTGGCTTGGCAGAGTCTGACAGTTGCCCGCCGTTGTTCGCTGGTTCTCTCAGGGAACTCCGTCTTCCTTCATCCGTACAATTGGCCGACACCATGTTACACTGGTTGTTGAGTGCTGTTATGACGTAATAAAAACACAGATCTCATAAATGTATTTCTGAATGGGCAAAACAAATAGGCAATTCCTTACAGACATACAGCGACAGGGGGAGCCTCACCCCTCCCCTGCAGCCATCATAATTTCCAAAAGTTGGAAATTCGCGGGTATCAATCTAAATAGTTGGAAATTAAAAGAAATTAACTTCCTTCGTGTGGTCAACTTTTCAAACTTTTTCCGACCTGTCGATTTGAATTTTCAACCTGTGATCACAGTTTTTCCGACTGTGATCGGTGATCGGTTCCAGTTATTGGCCTTATTCATTGGCTGTGTTCCGACTCTGCATTCCGTTCAACTCCGGATTGTAATTCATTGACGACTGAAGTTTGAACGGTCAGAACTAAAGTGATTTTCCAATTTTCGATCAAATTCTCCGACTTTTCCATACATCTGTTAAAATTGTCCGAAATTCCGACTCGATTCTGTGACCGGCCCAGTTTTTCGAATTCATCGTTCCGTTTCCCTTACAATGACCAGGCTATACAAGGACTATAGAGTGAAAGAGTGACAGCTATTCAGCTAATACCTATTGCTGCCAACTAACTGGCAATCAGTTGGAAGGAGTAGGTATTGGCTGAATAGCTAACAGTGTAGACATTGTGTAGAGAGAGGGGGCATCAGAACCCATCTCAGAGGTACAAAAATAAACAAAAATCCACGGGGGAGGTCCCAGAACACCCCACCATCGAGAGGGAGAAACACCCACTCGAACTCTCCCACAACACGGGCCTGCGGCCCTCGGAACATGCCTATGGCACGTCGAGCCAACATCGAGACATCCCAACCCCAGTTAGAATCTAACTGATCACCCCACCCCCACCCGCCCCATTGAAGACCATCAAGCTATGTCTCCGACTGCTTACATATTTTTTTACAAACAATGTAGAAGCAAATGCTTAATATCTCAGACAATTAACAAATCTGATACACATGTCGAGAATTCGTGATGCTGGAGTTTTTGACCAAACAATAAAAAACATTCATAATTATAGAACTGATTTCCACTTCCTGTCCAGTAATATAAAAAAGAGCTGTACGATTGCATTATTATTAATCCTCGCGACTGATGTATTGTTCATTGTGACGTCTGATCATCCACTACCAAACCTTTCATCGGGCAATATTTATGTGAACCTCATTTAATTGGTTAAAACAAAATATTCCCAAAACACTGACGTGTTCATCACATTAAATTGATTTAATATATACTACTCAAATTTAGCTAAGCACCAAATATTTGATACATTATTTTGAAATTTGCTTCTGACATATTTGCGATATTTTTGGTGGATATGATTGAGGAATGTATTGAGATCGTCCCCAGTGTTTACATTAGCTCTCTTGACAAGCAGACTTTTCCTGACAGTCATGGAAAGCATGTACCCCTTGATTTTAATTATGTTTTCGTGTACTGTCTACATGGACATGACATGTGTAGGGTATTCAATGTTCATTTCAACACAAAAATGTGGTGGGCTGTAGGGATGGTGGAGCAAGGGGCTACCCATCGTCAGGTTGGTGAAGACCTTGGTGTTCACCATACGGTGTCCTTTTTACAGATGAGTCAAGGTACTGCCTAAACTACACAGATAGGCGTTCTATGGTATGGAGAAGACCAGGAGAGCGATTCCATGCAGCCAACATTGCTGAGAATGACCGCTATGGTGGAGGGTCAATCATTGTCTGGGGGCGGCATCAGTAGGGATGGACGTACAGAGCTCTGGGTCCTTGAACGTGGTACATTGACTACACAACGGTATATTGATGAGATCCTGAATGTCCATGTCAGATTGTATGCAGGTGCAGTGGGTGATAGATTCGTTCTGATGAACGATAATGCCCGTCCTCATGTTACCCATGCTGTCGGGGAGTACCCAAAGAGGGAGAGGATTGAGCGTATGGACTAGCCAGCAAGATCCCCTGACCTCAATTCAATCGAACATGTCTGGAATGAGTTGCAGCTTGCAATTTCAGTCCGACCAGTCCAGCCAAGAAGTGTCCAGGAGCTTGGTGCCATGCTGGTCGAAGAATGGAACAACATTCCAGAAAGGGCCACCGGGAACCTGATTGGGAGCATGAGAAGGCGTTGTCAAGCTGTAATTAACAGTAATGGGTCTCAAACTCGATATTGAACCCATACCAGTTCGCTCCCTCAACTTTTTGGCAAATTGACCAATTTTCTCTTTTACCAATAGTATCCATTTTCCATGGTTATCGTATTCAAAAGCTAAAAAATAATGTCAAACACAAATAAAATCTTTATTTTTGTACTTAAATCATTAATGATATAATTAAATAAAAAATATATACACTTTTCATTACAATATTTCAACTAAAACGTAAAACAGGTAGTCGGATATACTTGGTGCTTTGCAAACTTTGAGTGGTATATAACAAAATAGCGACTAATGCGGGGTTCTCAATTTCACGGAAGCCCGCGGTTTTAAATGTGATTATCCCTGGTAAATCCGTCCGGGGCCCGTAGACATGATCGTGGTGTTCCAGGATAAACCCTCGCGCTTCCGCCGCCTTGTTTTCCATAGAGTGATTTTCAAAATGTTTAAAAATTTCATTTTTTCCGTCACCAACCGTAAGGGACCGTAGAAAACCGTGGACACTGGGCCACAACCGTAGCATATCCGTAGTCGATCCGGTATTAACGGTGGTCACAAATGTGGTCCCGGTTGACCACCGAGTGTGACGGATAGACTACGGATGTGCCACGGTTGTGTCCCGGTGAGAGAAGTTGGTCTGGTGGGCCAAATATATAGTTTTGACAGACCAAACCGCGAGAGACCATGACATGACCGTAGAGACCGTTGGAGAACCGTTGCAAACCGTAGCATATCCGTAACACCGAAGCATGACCGTGACTAACCGGGACAAACCGTAGGACAACTTGGCTTCTCCGTAGTGCTTCAGGTGGTGTCATAGCATAACCGAGGGAAAACCGTCACATAGCCGTAATAACCCTTGGCGAATCCTCGGTGGTCAGAAATGTGGTCCCGGTTGACCACGGAGGGTGTCGGATAGACTACGGATATGCTACGGTTGTGTCCCGGTGAGAGAAGTTGGTCTGGTGGGCCAAATATATAGTTTTGACAGACCAAACCGCGAGAGACCATGTCATGACCGTAAAGACCGTTGGAGAACCGTTGCAAACCGTAGCATATCCGTAACACAGAAGCATGACCGTGACTAACCGGGACAAACCGTAGGACAACTTGGCCTGTACGTAGTGCTTCAGGTGGTGTCATAGCATAACCGAGGGAAAACCGTCACATAGCCGTAATAACCCTTGGCGAATCCTTGGTACTTCCTTAGCACAACCTTAGTACATCCTTAGCACTTCCTTAGATCTCCCGTGAGCGCCGTAGCCACACCCTAGTGCCACCGTTAAAATTGTCTATCGTGGCCTAAACACGCCGGATTTACCACGGTTCAAAACCGTAACAATCCGGTGCCCAAACCGTGAAAGTTACAACCCCGCATAAAGCACACAGAACATGAATTTATCACGTTTCCACAAAAATATGCCTTTGGGTGGAGAGATATTCCAACGTTACAAGTGACATACACAAGAGAGTAATCGCTGGACTGGACTGGTTACGTAAAATAATTCATGAGAGGTGAGGGACGTTGTACAAACACGAGTGCGTGAATCGATTACTCTGTTTATTACTTTTCATTATTAACGATAATTATATTATTTAATCCGTTACCTAACATGAAAAGCTGACGACACTTGCAAAAAAAAATCTTGAATAACTATTATTTTCATTTTTGTCTCAAAAACATAGGTTATGACCCCCTCATTGGAACGAGCTCGTTCCAATGAGGGGTCATAACCTATGTTTTTGAGACAAAAATGAAAATAATAGTCATTCAAGATGGTTTTTTTTTGCAAGTGTCGTCTGCTTTTCATGTTAGGTAAAGGGTTAAAAAAAACAAAAAACAATGAAGTCCCCATTACACCCACGGCAAAGCGTCTTCGTTTGCGCGCACGGATGCACGATACAATTGTTGATTGCATAATTCGCTTGTGAAGTTATCGTTTATAATCAAACCCGGAAATCCCAGTAAATCACACCTTGGAAAGTAATAAGGAAATAACAAGGAATGGATCGGTAATCCTAATGTCTGTATTTCAAAAAGAGACTCCATACTCCAGGCTCGGAGAAAACATATTCACCATTTTGTTCCTGATTTGTAAAAGCCTCAATGCATGAAAACGAAATACAGCTCGTCGGAGGAAGTCATGCTGTTTTGGTTAAGGGGGCTATTCGTTTTCAATGATTTGGAAACTGCAGCCACTTAGTTGCTCATTTCAAATCTGCAAAGTGATGAACTTGAAAACATACGAGAAGCTTTTAAGTGTTGTCTCCAAAAACCGTATTCCAGTTTGAGTAAGTTACGAAAGTTTTAGCATTCGAACAATTCGCCACTGTTTTGGACTACTGTAATTCGATTGTTATCCATATGCAAGACATAAAAACTTGAATATTACCTTTGCGAACAAACATATATTCCCATCAACATACATTGCAGCCTTTACAATCGTATATTCACGAAAATATCTTTTCATTGAGGTCGAGCTTTATTTGTGACCGAAGTTCACAAAAGATGTCTATTGCAAGTCTGCTATCGAATAAGAAGCCCAATTTTCTTACGAAAGTTCACTTTTGGTTATCCAAATATAGTGAAATACGCTACCATCGTGCAGTTTAACTCCTTGCCTTCTGCTGGTGGATATTCCTGCCCTTGACATGATTTGGGCACATTTAACCCGATCTCTACCCCGTAAATTGAATGACTCTTTCCACCAATGATTTCTTGAGTTAAATTTAGAAGAATTTTTTCATCAAATCTAGTCATGGCTGCTTCACAGCAGCCATGACTAGGTTTGATGAGAAATATCTTAAAAAAATACTCGGTGGGTTAAGAGTTAAGCGCTGATGCAACCACAATAAATATAAAGTAGATCAATGTCAATTTTTCGCAGCCAAAAGCGTGCTATTAAGATAACTGTGTTATTGGGTTTCAGTTGCTGCACCATTTGAAAGTAGATCCATGTCAATGTTTCGCAGCCAAAAGCGTGCTATTAAGATAACTGTGTTATTGGGTTTCAGTTGGGTTTCAGGTGCTGCACCATTTGAAGGTACCTAATCAAACAACAAAATTCAGTTTTAATGCTTGTTATTAGCTCGTTCTGAGGTGAAGCAGAATGCTCATTAGTGAAAGCCCTGTCAAATTTCTTACTGTCCAGTCACTTGTCAAATCTATCAAAAATTTCTCTTCGGTTTCATGTGGACTTTGACAGGTCGTTTGCGAATAACCACATCATTGTTTTGAGAACTAAGGTTCCAACTACAAACATTGAATTGTTGAATGACTCACAAGACAGAATTTGACATTTTGCCGCCGATGTCTGGTAATATTGTCTTTGGGACCGAGAACTTTCGCCAACAATGCAGTCTATTCACTCGCGCTTCGGAAATTTGGATTCACCTTTCCCGAGGCCCATGTTTTGTTTATGTTAGATTTTGAGTGCATGAACTATGACACTTAGGAAAGAAGAGTCGTACGTAAATTTTGCTAAGACCGATTACAAAGTTGAGTGGTATGGAGTTTAAAATCAGTTCGCACTGCTCATCTATTTTTCGTAGAGCTTTATATACACAAAGAAAAATGTTAAACACACTCTGGATATTTTACGATGGTAAATGTGTTGCTTGATATCAGTAAAGTACTCGCAAAGTAAGCTTCAAAAACTGAAGGCCATCTTGAAAGAACATATTCAGGCAAAACAAACACACAAAAATCGTAGTCTTCATCATCATTTCAATGACAGCATTGATGAACCAAGAAGTAACTGCTAGAGGTCAATACGATACCCGTTGTAGTATGGAACTGGAGAGCCAACAAGGCAACATTATTTTGCTATAAATGGATCAACATGTTATTCGTAACCACTAGGGAACATGAGCTAGTGTTACAGTTCTATATCTGCTGTAGCCTCCATGTGCTCGGATACCAGCTTCCATCTTGCGTCCCATCCTTCAGTCAATCGTCGTATCGTTGCTGAGGTAACTGTCGCCATTCCTGATGCAAAGCTGCTTTTAATTATCCCTGAGTTAGTATTGGAGGTTCGTGTGCGTGGGTGTTCGACGCCCGAGAATGTCTCAAACGTGCTCCAGAGGATTCAGATCAGGACTCATGGTATACCACGGAAATGTTGTCAATGCAAAACTCTGATTGAAAAATGCTAAACACCAAGCCAATCGTATTTATTGGTGATGATCTCTTTGTAGAGGACGTTTGATGGCCATTTTGGACCTAAATGTGGCTTTTCCCAGGGCGTTCCTGTCCGTTTTCGTGTAGATTTGGTAACCACAGGCTCTTCAGAATACTACACGAGGTGAATGGCTGTCGTCGCACCAGTCTACAAAGTACACCGTTTTCACATTGTGATGTCACAGTGGGTCGGTATGACAGTGGGCGGTCCTTCACCTCACTGGTTTACATATGTTTCAACCAAACGACTGGTGATTGTGTAATGGCTGTCAAGTTGAAGACCGATTGCTTTGAAGGACATACCTGTGGAACGCATACCAATAATTTGCAATCTTTGTGTATATGTCATCCTTCTTCATGTAATGGTGACAGATAATGATTGAACATTAAAAAATAGGCACTATAAATATCCACTCCATTCGGCGTCATGAACAAACTGTATTTTGGAAAAGGTTTGGGTCGCATTGTGCACGTGATTCCCGGGACCTGTTTGTGGGACACACACAATAAAACACGTTCACAACCATTTTTGGATCATCAATATAATCATACATATAACCAGCAACAGACGTTCAATTGATTTATTTATTTTATTTATTTATTTATTTATTGGTGTTTATGGTCACATATTTATGCACAATAGCTAATCATGACCGTGACAGTTTTACGGATGGAGGAAGCCGGAGTACCCGGAGAGAAACACCGAGCAACGGCGAGCAACTGTCAGCTCCCCAACATACTAACTCCCCACAAGCAGGGTTAGCATTGGTTGAAGACAAGTGCACCATCGACGTGCAGTACGTCTTAGTACACAACGCCACCGTGCCCCCACGCGGGCAATGGAGATGAAGTGTCTTGCCCAAGGACACAACGCGGTTGCCGCAGGTGGGATTCGAACCGAGGACCTCTCGGCTTGCAGCCTGCACCTCTACCTACTGAGCCACCGCGCTCCCAACAGACGTTCAATGAACAGTGGCATGTTATTATTAACAATAATTGGGGGTGCCTAACTTTTTTCTTTGTGTGTATTAAAAGACGAGTTCCCATTAAGTACTAATTTCTGAATGTGCATTGTGAACATCCATAACTCTTTCATCAGTCTTTGTTCGTCAGACTGGGGTCTTAACGTTTCAAGGCAATTTAAAATCAAAACAGTTTGGATTAGCGACCAGATTGAAGACGAAAGTTGCTTCACCTGGTGGTGAAAGCATGCCGCGCGATGGGAGAGACAGTGGCACTGTAGCCCAGTTCTCTTAGTAACCCGATGCAAGCACGTTATTGCCAAATAAACATCATGACGAGTGAACATAAAACAGATAAATTATCCACTTAAATTATTTTGAAATTTCTCCTCGTTTATAAATCGCGATCACCAGCGGTACAGATCCCTTATACGCGTATTATATTCGAAACGCACACTGGTGATTGAGTGGTGACATTGTTTACAACGTAGAATGGTTCTTTGACAAAATGTATCGCTGCAGAACTTCCTGTACACATGTCACCGTTTTAATGAGCGAAAATCGACATGAGAAGGTGTACATGCACTCTGGTCAACAGATATGTCTGTCGGTTCCCAATCAAGTGCGCAAAGAAGTTGAACACAGGGCCACAGATATACAAACTGTTGATTCATAAATATTCTGTGAAGTTATTCATACCACCATGCGCTACTCGGTCTCTTCACTAGAGGGGTGTTGCACGTAAACGTGTGCGAGTAACTTAGATCCGCAAATTAGAATCCCCAAACGTTTGTAGCACGTCGGTATCATAACACAAGGGCAGGATTCGACTGACGTTCATTGTTACTCAAATTAAACTTGCACTGATTGTGAAGGTAAGAACGTCTTTAGCGTCCGGATCCTCACCTGTGAACAGCTGTGCTAGCTTGCTTATTGTCCTCCTCCACATCCCAAAAACCCTTGTACGTATATGGTCAAACAAATTGTCCTTGGAAGCGAAGCTGTCCGGGCATATCTCGCATTTAGAAACCGGGTTGTACAGTTAAAAGTAAAAGTTATCCGGAGGTCCATTGGCTGAAACATTGCTTGTGCACAGGCCATATGTACAGAATTTGATAGCCTTACTATGGTCATAACGCGTAGATTAACGCGCAGATGAACGTGCTATTTGTGCGCATTTCATGACAAGACTTCTAGTTTTTTGTAGGATTAACGAGACTCGATTTGTAAGTGACCTTCTGAAGGGAAAAACGTCCAACCTTCATAGCAGTCGCCCACGGTAAGAAAAGCGTTCGCTCACTATTCAATTGATGTCAGTACACAGTGAAGCGACTACAAGAGGTTCCAATTCAAACAATCATTCCCTTCCACATTGTCAGAATTTGGAAGTAACAAATTTGGTTTTAGTTGTTGCTCATGTCATCCGGTTTTTTGTCACATTATCTTAAATTAATAATTTATGAAGACAAGCATGAGAACTGCCAGAGGGTCTTCAGTTGATGGATCACCGTCCTAATTCGGTAGCCCACCAGTAAGTGTCTTCTTGTGATCCTTTAGCTTTGACCAAAAAGGTGAAATTTTTATCGAGAGGGAAATGTACCCCATGGGTGCCTTATATTTTCCTGGCTTGGCGTTGTCATATTACTCTTGCAAATCTGAATTCAAATAAACTCTCCCTCATTCAAGATATCTGCTTGTTAAGAAAAACACCGAACCCGAACTTTTCATTGTCGAACGAGAGTTGGTGTCGGTTCGCCCGGGGGTGTGGTAAGGCATATTTACATATTTTGCATTTTAATCGATTCATGTGATGCGTGGATGGAAATCGCCTGTTGTGTTTTCCAGCAGAGCATTTCAAGTATGAATCCCCACCCGTTATTTCCGTCACTAATTTTCATGAAAAAAACCACAATCCGGAGACAAAATTTATTTTGCAGAAAAACAATTGACAGCATCCAGTCTTGTGACGCCTGGTTGGAAATTAGCTCTTTCCAACCGGGCGTTGCAAGACTGGATCTTGTCCCTTGATCTATACTTTTGAATGAAGATTCTATTAAATGAGCTATCTCGCTCGTAAAGCTAATTTAGAAGTTCTTACTATGTAGCTCCAGGCTGCAGACAGCCTATGTTTCCGGAGTCCGGGTTTTCAGACTTTGTAATGTAATACAGAGGTATATTATAAGTATTTTATATATCAACCAGGGATAACATCTTCTTGCCCCTTTGTGCTCTATGCTATTATCATCGCTTTATCGTTGGACACCTAACTGATATATTTCTGATGAAACGTTCTACAAAAAGTCGATATACAGTTCGTGGAGGATGTGCTGTAGCTGGTTCGCCGGCGGTGTGGTGTCATCACCCAAGGTGTCACTTTCAAGTTATGTACATATGGACAGAAACACGGGCATTGTTCAGCCGGTGGACCTCCGGGCACAGTCCTGAGGTCCATTGGCTGAAGCTTTGCTTGCGATCGTTGTGCTTTGCAACAAATTTGCAGTTATTGGTTGGGTGGAAACGCCATGGGGGTGATTTTGTTGTGGGACACTGGCCACGTACTGTACTGGAAAGCACGAAGTTCCGTGCTCTAACCGTATTAAATGGCCTTGTCAGTAAAACAGCCGTCGAAACTGGTGCCCAAACTAGGCAACTCAATAATAAACGAACTTCTGCAATACAATTTGATTGTCTGTTTCTACAGCCTTTCTCTGCTCCCTCATTTTGTTGATACCATGTCACCACATAACACCATGTCACCTGACTGTCTCTCGCTAGTCGCCATTCGTAGAGTTTCCGCCGTGCCCCAAATTCCAGCTGCTCTGCCACTTCACTCTTCAAATAACTGCTGATACAACTATGGCGATCAGTATAGAGTAGTACAGAGCGGTTGTTGGATATCATTGCAACGTTCTTGCATTCAAGGGTAGGCTCACTGTTAAAATACATCCTGCTAAAAAGTTGTTCTACAAAATACCGAAAATCGAGGTCCATCTGAAGTTGCCTGCGTGTATTATCTTTTGTGTTCTGTTTGTATCAGGCGACATAGAAGTTAACCCAGGTCCCCCAAACCCAACCCAGATAGCAACGCTCTCTGTTATTCACTATAATATTCGAATTATTAGAAACAAACTAAGTTTAATAGTTGATGGTGTTGATTATGCTGATGTAATCTGTTTTACTGAAACTCACCTGGATCCCAGTTTTAGCTCCGACAGCGTGTTGATCCCTGGCTTTTCTCCACCAGTGATAAAAGACCGGAACCAACACGGTGGGGGAGTGGCAGTTTCTTTTTCTAAACAAGTCAAATTTAAACGAATGCCTCGGTTAGAGTTTGATCAATCGATGCTTTCGTTCGAAATCACTACCGAAATGAAACTTATGTTATGCGTAGCTTATCGCTCAATTCAGTTTTCTACCGAGGGCTACTGGGTAAAACTTGAACGCGCAATTGAGGACTCATTTTGTACTAACCCATCTCTGGTAATTACTGGTGACTTGAATAGCGATCTTCTCAATCCATCAAGTGTACTCAACGAGGTTATTGATACATTTAACTTAAGAAACACTATAACCGAACCGACACGCACCACTTCTCACTCAAGTACTTTACTTGACCCAATGATAGTCAATGATAATGTCAAAGTCTTGAACTGTGATGTACTGGACCTCGGGGTCTCCGACCACAAGGCAGTTTCCATGACAATTCAGACTGGTATTACAAAACAGAAACCAACGACAAGACAGGTCTGGAATTATAACAAAGCCAACTTTATTAAAATGAATAATTTTATATCCCAGACAGAGTGGCAAACAATTATTAATAGTAACAACAGCCAAGACACTTCACTTCACAACTTTCTGACACGGTTTCTCGAAATTGCAAAAGAATGTATACCGTGCTACGATATTACTGTCCGCCCATCTGATAAGCCATGGTTCGATTCTGCACTGCGTCGGGAAATTCGGAAGAGAGACCGCTTAAGGCAACAAGCCCTAAAAAGTAATAATTTCACTACTTTTGAAAAATATAAACATATCCGTAATAAGGTAAATAATATGAAGAAAAAGGCTAAGTCTACATACTTCTCTAAATTAGACACTTCTCTCTCTATAAATCGCGACCCGAAAACGTTTTGGCATACCGTTAAACAACTATTATGTAATTTTGATAGTAAGTCTCAAGTTCAGCACCTTGAAACTGTGACTGACGCTGGAATTTTGGTAACTATATCCAGTGATCAACAAATGGCTAACTTGCTTAATACAAATTTTCTGAAAAATAGCGAAATCCACGACGAAGGACATGTCTTGCCTGTGTTCCGTTCCAAGAGCCCAGAAATTCTTTCCGACATTAATGTTACGGAAGCGGACATCTACGAGATACTCAGCTCGCTAGAAATCAATAAAGCAGTCGGCCATGACGGCATCAGTAATCGAATGCTGAAGGAGACACGGCAAACATTATGCAAGCCACTCCTATTATTATTCCAGCAGTCACTTACTTCTCGCACGTATCCATCAGACTGGAAGCTGGCGACAGTTATACCAATCTTCAAGAAAGGCAACACCCACGACCCTAACAACTATAGGCCCGTTTCTCTTCTTAGTTGGGTGGGTAAAGTCATGGAAAAGGTTATTTTCAAGAAAGTATTCGACCACTTTCACAACAATAATCTGTTCTTTAAATACCAATCTGGCTTCCTACCGAAACGCAGTACTGTAGTCCAGCTACTAGAAATCTACCACAACTTATGTTTAGCCTATGACAACCGTCTCTTCTCACTGGAGGTTTTTTGTGACATATCAAAAGCATTTGATAGGGTCTGGCATAAGGGGCTTATTTTTAAATTGAGGCAATATGGTATTACAGGATCCATCCTGGAATGGTTCGAAAGCTATCTGGAAAAAACGTCAACAACGAGTAATAATAAATTCTGCTTATTCTGACTATCTCCCCGTTAAGTGTGGAGTACCGCAGGGATCAGTGCTGGGAACCGCTACTCTTTTTGATTTACATCAATGACATTTCTGAATATATGCCCTCTGCAGGTTCGTGCAGGCTATTCGCAGATGACACATGTATAACAAAAAACAATTCTGATCTTGATCAGCTCAGTATAGATATTAATCTTGAACTTAATGTTGTATTAGAATGGGCTCAGCAGTGGCTCGTACATTTTAACCCGTCAAAAACCAAGGTTATGCTCTTTACCTGGGAAGCAGTAGCCGTGAGTCCAGGTGTGAGATTTGGGGAGACACTTCTGGATCTCACAACTGAACATACACACCTCGGATTAACATTACAAGCTGACTTGAACATATTTCCAACATATGCAAGAAAGCTAACTCTAGGCTTTCCCAGTTGAGAAGACTTAAATTTACACTGAGCAGAAAAACGCTTGAAATAATGTACAAGTCTTTTATACTTCCAATAATAGAGTACGCAGACGTAGTATGGGCCGGAGCCCCCGATTACTTACTTTCTAGACTAGAAACGGAAGCCGGGAGGATAATAACTGGACTCACTAGGTCGGTACCGTCTTCGAGAGTATTTTTCGAACTCGGCTGGGAAACCCTAGAACAACGACGAAAATTGCATAAGATGGTGACCTTCTTTAAAATTATCCATGGGGATGCCCCAAAATACCTCCTTGAACTATTGCCCCAGTCATTCCAGGACTACTCGCCATATAACACACGTGCTCGTTCGAATTTCAAAATTCCTCTGATGCACACCGAATTATTGAAAAAATCTTTCATCCCATCTTGTATCTCAGAGTGGAACTTACTTCCTATGGATATAAAGAACCTGGAATCTTTAAGTGAATTTACTAAGTATTTCAAAAGCGAGGTGTGTAGGCCACCATCGTATTTTGGAATCTGTTCAAGAAAGATGAATATACTGCATTGCAGACTACGTAATGCATGCAGTGATTTAAATTTTGACAAATTTCAAAATTATATCCACGACACACCAAATTGCTCATGTGGCAACGGCCTGGAAGATGCATTACACTACTTTTTTGTCTGCTCAAGGTATACCAGTGAAAGATTAATACTACAGCAGGACCTGGCCAACATCACAATTAATTCTGTGAATATGTGTAATGCAGATAAATGTGACACACACATAAAAAAACAATAAAAAAACATGCATTTTCTAATAAATGTGACATATACATATTAGCTTTTGAGCATAACTGTGTTGCGTATGGGGATCTGCATTTCCTAAATTGGCAGTGTGGATGATCAAGCGAAATACAGTCATAGATTGTATTTATATTAGCTAACACCTGTACATAGCCACCGTGTTTACATGCAAGCTGACCAGTGACTTCGTTCAGTGACACAATTGCGCCCCCAAACACAGTGATCGTGTGAAATACAGTCACAGTTTGTCTCTATATCATCGCTGTTGTGTTTGCATGTAAGCTGGCGAGTGACCTCATTCAGTGACACAATTGCGCCCCAAATACAGTGATCATGTGACATACAGTCACAGATTGTCTTTATATTAGCTAAAACTTGTACATAGGTTTACTAGTTTACTAATAATCAGCCCTTTATTCAGTGACCCAATTACACCGCAAACTTTAGTGACCAACTTGCCCTATAAGACATGATGCCAGACTGATGTAACACAAGAACTGTGACTCCCACTTGCAAGCATAAAGCAATAAAGTGCATCTCGCATCTGGGAATAATACATGGTCCGTCCCTGAAGGTTGTCGCTAATGATCGATGAAAGTATAATTCGTCGCCGGAGAGTTAAGTGTTGTATGTACCAATGGGACATAGAACGCATTAGTATCCGGGCGCCGAAATCTATTTATGCTACTATTGTTTAACTGTGAAAATCCACCAAAATATGCTCAGAATTATTGTACCACGATAAACTAACTCCCGGTCATTTCCCTCACTAGAGTATATGTTCTTATGACAGTCCAACAACGTTAAAATTTAGAATTCGCTTGTTACAGTATCAAGGTACAAACATGGAGGTGGTTCGGTTCGGACTAGGCGCTCCTTACTCTTTCTCTTCCTAAGAACTGTACTTCTATCTTCTTACTCTATATCAGTTAGAAAAATCTAACCAATTTGTATCTTTTTATAGTATTTTCTATTTTTCTTTATTAGCGAATTATTTGTGTCAACAGGTATCTTACTGTACACGTTCTTGATAGAAGGAATTGGTCTCACTGTCTTCTCGTTTGCTACCTGTTAAAGTTACTATGAGTGGAAACGACCACAGATAAGCTAACGGCTTACTGTCGAATCCACACCCAATGATAATGTAAGCTATGCATTACCATGGAAATTCTTTTGAAATAAATACTGTTTAAACTAAATGTAACATGTCTATACTCGCTTTTGAACACACCCGTATTGCGCATGGCGATCTACATTGCCAAGATTCACAATGTGGGGGATTGTGTGAAGTGTAGTCTTAAAATATACCCAAAGCAGCGAAGAATTGTTCATAACTTGTGTTTACCTGCAGTGAGCCCAGTCACCCCACACAATGACACAGTTATAACCCAAACTTCTGGTGACCCACTTAAACCTCAAGACCTGATGCCAGAGTGATGTAATCAAAAAAGCAAGGATTTCCTAATAAATGTAACATGTCCATATTAGCGCTTGGGTATAACCGTATTGCACATGGGGATCTTTATTGTCATTGCTGGCGATTTGGAGGATCATGTGAAATACAGTAATATATTGTCTCATTATAGCTAACACTTGTCTGTTACTTTTGTGTACAAGTGTAATCAACTCAGGGAGACGCACTTAATTTTCCATTATTTTGAACCCCATAAACATGCCATAAACATGTGGCAATGTGGATGGCCACATTAAATACAGATACAAATTACTTCCATAGCAACTAACACCTGTCCATAAATTTGAGGGTAACTGTACAGAGCCCAGTAACCCATCTGTGATCCAGAATATGGGGCTAGGCTGTCGGAACCCATGAAATATATATTTCCGAAGCAACGAAATATGCTCAAAACAGTTTTTTAAAGCACAACTGTACTGTGTATGGGGATACACAGGGCCAAGGTGGCGGTGTGGATGTTCATGCGTAATAGTTTTCGTGGGGGTCCATTGTTTCTAATGGACTCTGCGAAATGTTGAACGTGAAAGGATTTTTTTCGATGCATTTCTTATCCTTGCCCGAGAAGAATCGCAAATCGGACATTGTGTTTAGGATAATCCAACCTTAGATGCCATTTGTAAATTGAACTTCCGATAGCAGTTGTATGAATTTAATCCATAACTAATTTACACAATGTTAACACCTCACCTCTGTGGCGCATTAGGAATGACGACAAATGGAAAAAATCGTATTCCACGAAAAGTATGAAAATGGAAGCAAAACTGTGACATACAAACAATCATTAAATCTTAAGAGGCTGTGAAAGTGATGGAATTCTGTTTCTTTTAAGAGTTCTCACCTCTGATATTCCTTCGGTTCGGTTTGGATGTGCACTGGTGTACATCAGGGTGAGGGCTGGGATGTGTGGGGCGCGAGGCACGTGTAGGGTCGACTCATGGAGTCGGCCGTGGGCGTCGCTGGTTCCTGGAGGTCTGCAGTCGTGTTCGTGCCGGAGCTGATAGTTTGATCATGTTTGGCGGGAGTGGCTTGTGGCCGAATGGGCTTTACGAATCCGGGGACAAGGCTGGGATATAAAAAATTCTTTAAAAAAAAGAAAAAAAAAGAAACACCGCGACAGTGCTGCATGGGGGTACATTGGGGTGAGGGCTGGGATGTGTAGGGCGCGGGGCGCATGCGTGGTCGACTCATGGAGTCGGCTTAATTATTCTTTGTGAGATCTGATTAACCCCTTGAAGGTGGTCTCCGGATCAAAAAATGTCAGACCATGACCGATTTTAACGCAAATCGATACTTACTTGTGAGTTGTGGCCTCTTATTGATTGATATAATATTTCATGTTTCAAGATGACAAGTGCCTCTAAATTAGTCTAAATCTTGTAAATGGTTGTATGGTCAGACTAGGCAGACCACGTTCGTTCCCTGTGGCTATTCGATAAACCGTCGTAGAGTCATTGCCTTCTAGTAACTTAAAATTGTATATACTTCCTTTATGCTCAAATTACCTATGAACCAATGATACACGAGCAGAAAACCAAAACACACTTTCAGGCATACAATCAGGAGGATATTTTCCCCACAACTTTTTGTATACAACTCATATAGTACGTGTATATATCTGTATCTTCTTTCTGGCATCAAGGGCAAATATGATTATAAAAACATATATTTTCTGTTAACAGCACACGGACTGACTAGCTTTATGATGATTTCCAGTAGAAACCAAATGAATTTTGCTCTCTGCTCTCAAATCATTGATCATGGCTAATAATCAAAAACACAATGAGATCCAGAAAGAAGATACCTTTGACTTCGTTTTAAAATTCAATGAAATACTCTCGACTTATAATGAGGATCAAAACCAACCCTTTACCATAGATAACGTAAACTGCATATACTACACACCCGAACAATTCAAGCACAAAATAGCGATCAAAAATAAATCCCTTTCCCTTTTCAACATTAACATTAAGTCTTAATGCCAACTTTGAAAATCTCCTCAATTTGCTGGGTGATTTACAGTGCAGTAAAAATTTCTTCGATATAATAGGGTTGACCGAAACCTTCAATATTAAAGAGAATATATCCTACGAACTTGAAGGCTACCAGCCACTAATCTACCGAATACGATCAGAGCCTGATGACGGCAGAGGTGGAGTAGGTTTATTCATTAAAAATAATTTACCCTTCAAAGTGCGCACCGACCTCTCAGTCTTTATTCCTCATGTCTTCGAATCACTATTCATAGAAATCTGTACCAACAGAAAGTATATAATTAACATCATATATAGACCTAATACCCCACCAAAAGCAGACCTCGATCTTTTTCTCTCTGAACTGACTCGGCTACTGGACATAATAAGCCACGAGAATAAAAAGGCCAATCTTATGGGTGACTTTAACATTGACTTGCTAAATGTCGGTAGCCACCATAAAACCAATACTTATGTAGACACGTTGTTTGGTGGGGTTTTATGCCAGCCATTACGAGACCAACTAGAGTCACAGACTCCTCGGCGACTTTAATCGATCACATATTTAGTAATAATAATAGCAAAAGTGATTCAGGAATCATTATAACCGATGTTAGCGACCACTTTGCAGTGGCAGGTGCTCGGCCCGCCCGACACAAACCCGGAAACGCGTATTCAAAAGGCGCAACATTAATTATTTTAAACGCCTTCTGTCAACGTGCGACTTTACAAGTAAATATGACACCACTTGTCCAAACGAAGCTTATGATCTATTCTTTGGTAGATTTTACAGACTCTTCAACAATGCCTTTCCGCTTGAATTGGTGCCCACGCCAAAGAAGTTCATAAAACGTGAACCTTGGATGACACAAGCACTCTTGCAGTCCTCGCTAAATAAACAAAAGCTATATGTTAAAACAATTAACTCCCCCAATCCCCAAAATGTTACGGAATACAAAAACTACTGACAGATCTTTAATCGACTGAAAAGAATAGCTAAACAGAATTATTACACCAACACCCTACTAGCCAATACAAACAATATAAAAAAACCTGGGAAATTCTGCGCAAAGCCATTAACAAAACAGAACACGTCTCCTCATTGCCGTTGTCCGTTTACGATGAAAATAGCGAATTGACGGATGCAAAAAAAAATTGCCGACAAATTTAATACTTTTTTTGTTAATATAGGCAACTCAATAAGTGAAAAAATTCCAAGCTCAAGCCGTAATTTCTCAGAATACATTGTTAGCAACAATGCAAATTCTTTTTTTATATCACCCACTAACGAACAGGAAGTAATTCGTTGTGCAGATAGCTTATGTGGAAAACAGTTCAAAGACTGTGATGGCTTATCGACCAAACTCGTAAAGGAAATAATCCCTGAAGTGGCACAGCCTCTAACGCACATAATCAATCTCTCGTTTTCGACTGGTAGAGTACCAAACAAAATGAAGACAGGGAGAATTATACCCATATTTAAGACCGGTGACCCACAATTATTCAATAACTATCGACCCATTAGTATTTTGCACGCATTTTCCAAAATACTAGAAAAATTAATGAATATACGCTTAATGGCTTTTCTAGAGGAACAAAAGATCCTGTACCAGTACCAGTTTGGCTTCAGGAAAAAACATTCAACAGTTCATCCTGTTTTACACTTGATTAACAGTGTTGCCGAGCAAAATGATAAACCCTCAAAAGATTGCACGATGTCACTTTTTCTAGACTTTTCGAAAGCTTTTGATAGCATCGACCACGTCATTTTGTTGAAAACACTAGAACATTACGGTATTAGAGGATTGACCAACTGTTGGTTTAAAGACTCTTTGACCGAAAGAACCCAGTCTGTTTCATTCAAGAATGAAACATCCGATGCACAACAAATAACTTCAGGGGTACCCCAAGGTTCCGTTCTCGGCCCAATTTTGTTCCTGCTTTATGTCAATGACATAAGTGAAGCAACACTACTTAGGGTACTGTCGTTTGCAGACGATACAACAGCATACGGGTCCAGTAACAACGTGGACACGCTAATAGAAAATGCAAATTCTGAATTATCTAAAATAAACGAATGGAGTTCTGCGAATAAATTAGCCCTAAATGCTTCAAAATCCAAATTTATGCTATTTCACCCCAACTTAATGCATATAGCGCACGGGACAAGAAAATATCACTAAACGATATAAATGTCTCACTAATAGGCAATAACCAAGAAGAGACATCATTTAAATTTCTCGGAATCCACATGGACGAAAATCTGAAATTCAAACAACATGTTTCAGTTGTTGGTTCAAAAATAAGTAGGGCGATTTTTGCTATAAATAGGGCAAAGAAATTTCTTCCCCAAAAGGCCCTAAGAGCCTTACACTTCTCACTTATCCACAGCCATATGGCTTATGGGATACTAGTTTGGGGACACTCAACCTCAACAAATAGAATTGTTAACATGCAAGCAAAAGAAAGTCATTCGCATTATAACAAAGATGTCCTATAAGTCACATACTGACCCCCTTTTCAAAAGATGCGGTATCCTAAAATTCAAAGACCTTTATACACTGCACTCGCTCCTGTTCATGCATGATTGGTTCAACAATAAACTACCCGTGTCCTTCTCTAACACATTCAGCATTTACAGGAACCCCTCGGGCATGAACACTAGACAATCTGGGAAAATATACACATATAAACCAAGAACACGCTTTTCAGCTGAACTTCCGTTCCATACTTTCCCACGGGTCTGGAATGAACTTGATGCAGAAATTCAGAATCTGAGTAGGCATCATTTTAAGAAAGCGATAATGGACAAGGCTCTAAATTCATACACTACAGATGTGTCTTGTAATAACCCAGAGTGCCCCGATTGTACCCCTGTCACACTGGATCTCAATATACCCAACATCCACAACACAGATAATACCTCCTTGTACTAATGAAAACGTGCTAATTTTTGATAATGCCGAATTCTTTACAAAGACTTTAGAGCAGCTTGCCACTGTCCTTGATGTCAGACCATTTACTGTTTCATATGGGAATGGCAGGAAGACAGCCTTCATGGCTATGCCATTTCATGCAGTGTACAATTTATCTTTGTAGAAAATACCACAAGCATATATATATATACATTATGTAATTGTATACTGCAAAATAAAGATATTATATTATATTATTCTGTTACGAATATCCTCTACGGTATCCCTAACATGTCGCCATCTGCAAATGACCATCTATTTCGAGTAATACAAAAGTATATCAAAGCAACCAATCGATTCAATACCTTTGAGAATATTCATTCAGGAGGTAGTTAGTTCTATGTTTCCAGGCCTCCGGAAAATAATGTAGTGCTGGTCTACTATGGTGGACAGTGCCGCATCGTTGGAAAAATTGCTCTGGTAGCCATTGAGTGGTGTGCAAGTCGTTTATAGTGACTGGCCTGATTAACCCTTGCCGGAAGTAGTGGTCTAAATCTGCCAGCGCTATTCACAAAATCACTAATTTCTTCTCTTTTTTTAACCTCAAAATATAGCTTGCGTCTCCTAATTGGAGCGAGCTCGTTCAGCTCGTTCCAATGAGGAATCATGAGCTGTGTGTCTGGTACAGAGGATGGAAAAGGGATAGTTATTCGAGAGGTTAAGTTGCAAATTCCCTCTGCCTTTCTTGATGGGTAAGGTGTTAACTACGATTGGAGGATCTTGACTTACCCGTACCGTGTTTATGAAATAGCTACATACGTTGGAACTGATCACGTATATTAGTGTCACGTATATACTATTGTCACGTGAGAACCATGGGGTTCTGTCTTCCGGTGGAAGATAGAGCATTGTGGATGTCAGATGACGATATATCGTTAGACGTAGCTTCCCTACTTTATGTGTGATGACAAAACACTGCATGCACATTGCAGTGATGGGGCTCTTCTGGAGCGCTGCGGCCTGGTGAGTTGGCTGGAGACAGATTGATATTTGTTTGATGAGTACAAGGTATCAGTCTCTCTCTTTTCTTCCTTCTCTTTTCTTTTGCTGACTATCTATCATATTAACACCATTGCAATCTTGAATAGCGTATTGTTTATTATGATGTGTATATATTGAAAAAAATGCTGCATTTACTTGTTAATCGTATACAAAGGAGAGGACGTGTTTTAAGTGTTGAGCACTTGTTTTCCAATCCTTTTTGTTTATTTTGACAAATAAAATATGTTTAAAATAAACTAAGTGACCTTGGCACTATATGCCGAGTAGGTATACCCTTTTCTAAAGTTTGACTCATATTCGGTTGTAAATGGACAGGAATGGCATTGGATTAACCAGTTTAAACATATTTAATTTGCTAATTTGGGGCAAAAAAGTATTACAGGACAAGTGCTCAACACTTACAAAACCTGTTTTCCCTAAATTATACTTGAACATAAGTTACAAACAACAAAATACAAAATGAACTGTTAACATAAACAAAATTACGTAAATACATAAAAATAAAATTGGAGTAACTGCTGAATATCTACTACATTTTGCTAAAGTTCAAACTCATGTTCATCAATAACCATTGAATTTACTGAGTGCAGGCAGAGCTGAAACGGTTAACCGATTAATCGATTAATCAATGTTCAACATCTTGATCGATCCAAAAAGTAATTGACCGATTAATCGTGACTTTTGAGCTACTGTATTGTATTGGCTAACAAAGGAACAAACTGGCTCACAAACTGGCTCCAAAACAGGCAAACATTGTCACACTGACTCACATCAATTATATGAGACAGAGTAAAACATGCAAGTTACTTGCTGACATACATACTTGTTTACTTGCATGATTATCATACTGTGTCTGTGGCTGGAAATGGTCATTCTTAACCCTTTACCCATTGCGGGTAGCAAACGATCCCTGCAAAATAAATTAATGAATTACTAAATATTTTCAATTTTTGTCTCAAAATCATAGCTTATGACCCATCATTAGAACGAGCTCAACGAGCTCGTTCCAATGAGGGGTCACAAGCTCTGTTTTTAGACGAAAATTGAAAACATAATAAATTTGAATGGAGATGTTTGTATATAGGCCTGGTAGGTTTTGTTTGTTACGTGGAGTAAAGGGTTCATGCTGTAAATCATTAACGGTAAGGCAATTATTCAGATATCTATTTGGACAAGTGATTAATCAGTTAACCAAGATTAATCTACGTGATTAATCGATCAATAAAACCCTTTAACTATTTCAGCTCTAAGTCTAGGTTTTGGGAAAGTGGTAAACAATGGCACTGTTCGTATTGTTCTTCATTCATTTGAATTTTGGTACTCATATTGCTCTTCGAATTTGACTGTCCACTTGAAAAGTATTGGTAATCAAGTCTTCGCAAGATTTAGTTATGTGGAAAGTATGGCGCGGTCTATTTTATATCTTTTAGAATGACAAAACCTGATTTGAAATTGTAATTTCACACTAACTTCACGATCAGAATAAAATTGCATCGCATAGAGAACCTCATCTTCCGGAAAGTTGATTCGTTCGCTTATCCACTGTGATAGCGTCTTCAGTGATATGAGCGAATCAGAGAGAGTCTAGTAAAATCTAATCCTACAGCTTGCAGAGGATTAAATTGTAAAAGATCCTCACTGAAGTTATTGTTCATTCTGCGTTCTGCTCATCCACTGCCAAATTTAACTTCACGCAAATATGTATGCACACCGGATTGAAAGAAGAAATACTATAGAACTTTTACAACTGTATTTTCCAGCATTGTATTTTTTATTTATGAAGTAGAATGGGCTGAAATGAAGCATTAGCATTTTCAAAGATGTGGCAATTTGCCAGTTGGCAAATTGATTTGATGTTTAAAATGCTAATGATTTAATTTAGTTAGTTATATTAATAGGTAGAAAATACAATTATAGAAAGTACAATTTTTATAGTATTTGCCACAGGAGCCACTATTATAGAACTTTTACAACTGTATTTTCTAGAATTGTATTTTTTAGTTATAACTTCAAATGGGTTGAAATGAACCAGCAACATTTTCAACGATGTGAAAATTTGCCAATTGGCAAATTGCCATATCTTTTAAAATGATAATGACTCCTTTAAGACAGTTACATTTATAGATAAAAAATACAATTCTAAAACATACAATATTGTAAAAGTTTTATAGTATTGTCTCCAGGAAAAATGGAAATGATTAACGATCAGCTTTTATGTGCGCCGATGTCCAAGCGAGGATTTTCAGAAGCATTCCATATTTCCATGCCATGCATTTTGAATAACAGTGTCCTCGAGTTAAGCGAACGCAACCCGTCCATCTGCTGAGTGAGTAGAGTGGCCTTGCATCGGTGACAATAAAGGCGTGAATGTTGCTTTTTATTTTGATAGAATACAGCTCCAGACGATTAACCATATCTACAATGTACCATCTCCAACGAACATTGAATTGCTTCCCGTTGGGAATTAGATTAGAAGCAGCACTTGATGCCTGCGTCAAACAGTTAATTTCGCCTCTGAGTTGTGTTATATGGGGGTGAGGGGATGGTCAGATACTCGTGTGGGACAGGATCAAGTTGACGGCGTTCTGCCAACAACATCGATAGTAGGTTTGCACATTGTCTTCAAACGTGGCTCAGAGGCATGTTCAAAAGGCTCGACTTTGCATCGTTATAAATACTAGCGGAAAAAAAATTTTCTGTGGTAGTTATCTCAAATGTGTTACGTATGGTTATTTCATTGTTTGGATTGTGATATTATTTCTTCATTACTGATTAAATTTTTACGACTTTTGTTGTCACATTACGGCGTTTGCATGGATAACGTTCACACGTGGGTACCCTACGCCATTTCCTGATCAAAATCAATAGCGGGTGTGCCCACTCTGGGCTTCAGTCGCTGCTCTAGCTCTCCTTACCTTTGACCCCATCAAGTTGTTTATGGTCCTTTATGGGATGTTATTTTACTTCTGAAGAAGGGCATGCCTGAGCTGAGCGATGTTGTTTGGGATGTTGACGCGCTTCCTGACACCCGTGTCCAGCTCGTTCCACAAATGCTCAATCGGGGACAAAGCAGGACTGTAGGGTGTCCAATCGAGAACTGGGGCATTGTTTTGGTTGAGGAAGTGACGACAAACCCTAGCAACGTGCAGCCTCGCATTATCCTCTGCAACGTAAGGTCACGCGTATGGATAAGTGGAAGGACGTGAGCCATGAGGACCTGATCCCGATATTCTACCGAGGTAAGATTGCCCTGGATGTCCGACCTCGAGAGGTGTTTTCACGCCTCGAAACATCCCCCGCCCCAAACCATAACAGACCCCCCCCCCCCCCCCCGAATGTGCCGTTTTCTTTAACGCACGCCTCAGAATAATATCGCTCTCCTCGACGTCGATAGCAAAGTTGTCGTCCATCTGTCCTGTAAAGCGTGAACCGGGAGTCGTCAGTGAATAACACGCGTCTCCAGTGGGCCAAGTGGAACCGATTTGGTGCATGTGACGGCAACCATTACAATGGACGTTGATGTCGCATGGGTGTAAGTTGCGGACCAACATAGGGACGCCGTGGCCTTAAATTGAACCCCACAACCGATTCCTGACTGTTCGAAGACACACTCGACGACAATGAGTGCCTACAACGTGACTCGCCGTCTACTTTGCCGTCTGAAATCGGTTACGGAGGTGTGAGAGACGTATGCCTCAATCTTGATGTGGTGACGTAACGCACGGACGTCCGCTCCTGGGACGGTCAGCTAATCTTCCTGTGCTCTGAGACGCCCAACTGAACGAGCTACTGTTGACTCATGGACCCCAAATTGCTGGACGAAGAGACGTTGTGATTGACTGAATTCCAACCAAAGACTCCTTAGACAGTACACTGATGTAACAATGTATCAAATTTTGCTACATTTTGGACAACGGATAAAAAAAATGTATTACCAAAACTGAACTTGCGTTTTTTTCGTCAATATATATATATATATATATATATATATATATATATATATATATATATTATGGGGAAAGGGGTCTCTACCACTCCCGCAAAAACACGCCCTGCTGCTGTGTTAATAGTTGCATACTAAACATGTTCAGTAACCGTAACCTAATTTACAGATATCAATCCATAACGTTCACACTGAGACCCGATGGCCTGAAATTATTTATTTATTTATTTATTTATTTATTTATTTATTTATTTATTTATTTATTTATTTATTTATTATTTATTTATTTATTTATTTATTTATTTATTTATTTATTTATTGGTGTTTAAGGTCATATACTTATGCACAATGGCTAATCGTTACCGTGACAGTATTACGGGTGGAGGAAACCGAAGTACCCGAAGAGAAGCACCGAGCATCGACGAGCAACTGTCAGCTCCTCAACATTCTAACTGTGTTCAAGCTCCGCCCGTGCAGGGTTACAAGGTTGAAGACATGTGCACCATCGACATGTCGTACGCCTTAGTACACGGCGTCATCGTGCCCCCATTTAGGCAATGGTCTGAAATTAACGAAACAGCTGATACCCCGTTGCCTCACGAAAACGTCCTTCCCAGACAACGACTTTATATACCAAATACACATTTTAATACAGTAAGCATTAGAAAGAGTTTACGCGGGTGTGTGAGGGACCCTCTGTGCTCTCGAAACATGCCTATGAGTCACGGTTGGAGACAATATGTAAACCTACCGTCGATGTTACGGGTATCCGATAGAGACCGCATGTGCTTCGCATGTTGTGCACACATAAGATTTGAACTAGCACCCAATTTCATCTGAGAGAATCAGGGTCACGTGGTTCAGTAACAGGAAGTTAGTTGTTTGGGACGATTGCAAATGTAGAACATAATAATTGAACTTCCATGCATATCAATACATGGCTTTGAACTACCAGGGGCGAAACCGTTTTGTAATTTAATTAAAGGGGTTAGCACTTTTCCGCTCGTCATACTGGCGTGTACATGGATTTTAAGGGAGCGTTTCACATTTCTGTTAGCACCGTTCTAGCCAGCACTGGCAAACGTAAACGCATTAATATATTTAACAATCTGCACGTGCGTGCTATTCGCAAACTTTACAGCACATAATAGAGCATAATTGTACAGCGCATTATAACAACAATACGCGAAGAGAGAATTGTCCTCCAAATCCGTAACTCGTTCTTTTTAGAGAAACCCGAACAAGAGCAATGTTTCCTCTAACGGGTGTTTATATTTATCCCGATGTCCAATGACTGAAACATTGTTTGTTGTTCTTGTCCTTTATCACAGAATTGCCCCACTGTATTAACAAGTAAGCATGGGCAGACGTCGTTTAAACGTAAATCGTTTACAAATTGGAGTTGTTGGGTGGTAACTTTACTCTTTAAAAAACAGATGGCAACTTCAATGCCATTTTACTAGAATCAATGGAAAGAGCCCATATTCTTCAATTGAAGTAGACCATTTAATATTTTCAGCGTAAGTTACAACTTTTATTTTTCGTCCAAAACATATAAAACGCAAATCTCAACAAGCAGAATGGACTTCGTCCACTGAGTTGTGCTTATAAACTGACGGTTTTTTTCAGAAAGGGAACATAAATTGTTGCTTTCGTTTTGACGCTAAAATTCGCATAGTTGTGAGTCAATTGGTTTGGTCAGGTTTCAATATAATACACCCATTTCCAAACATAGGGAGCGCGGTATCTCAGTGGTAGGCTATTGGACTTCTATGCTAGAGGTCCCGAGTTCGATCCCCGTCCGGAACGACCCGGGTTGTGTCCTTGGGCAAGGCACTGTATCCCGGTTGCCTACAGGGGGCACGATGACGACGTACACTAAGGCGTTCTGCACGTCGATGGTGCACATGTCTTCAACCGCTGTAACCCTGCTTGAACGGAACTTGAACGGAGTTAGAATGTTGAGGAGCTGATAGTTATTCGTCGATGCTCGGTGGCTCTCTCCGGGTACTCAGGCTTCCTCCACCAGTAAAACTGTCACCGTCACGATTAGCCACTGTGCATAACTGTGTGACCTTAAACACCAATAAATAAATAATATTCCAAACATAATACAACGGCGATGAGTAATAGAGAGATCCCATTAAATATCTTCCATTCATAAACATACACTGAATGACATCTGCAGTCAATCGTAGCATTCGTGTGTTTATTGTTTCCTGAGGGGTTTTAATCACATGTGACGGGTTTGGTTTGGGTGATTCGATGTACGGACATTACTTACCCTATAGGTGTGTCGTAAGAAAATAATTTACCCTGAATTAGTTGTTAGTCTTTATCTATAATCAGTTTTATATGGAAGTCCTTGTTAATTTGGCCCTATTTGGTAAGTTTTTAGGTTAAACGGGCCTGTTTCCCATTTTCGGTGTTGGCTTGAATTGTCCACCATTTTGCTGTCACAGCCGAATGTCTTTTGCAAGCTGGACTCTGATTGGTCTGTATTTTTTTAACAGGACCAATCGGAGCCCGGTTTGCGGGCGGTGTTCTGTTGTGCGGTACTGCTATTCGTGCTAGCTATTTTATTGGTTGGATTTTGTCAGGGAGGATAATTCTTGAATTGTCTCCCCTTACTGTGTATAAAAGCCATGTCGCGGCGCATTCAAATCACTTAGGTTGTGACTTAAGAACCTCCAGGTTCGATCTACTTCCTAAGGACTTTTAGTCTCTCGCCCTTGGGTATATTGGGTGCTGGGTGGTTTTAGAAGATTATTTTTTTATTTTGGCTAGTTTAAAACTAAATTGTTAGGATGTGAGTGGAGAGGTCCAACCTAGGTCAAAACCATTTAACATCTGTTTTCTTGGTGAACGAACAACACAAAATTGCCCACTTATGCAAACATGAAATTCATTACAGTCTGAGATATTATTTATCAGAGTTTCGGTTTGACTAAACTATTGGATTGAATACCTGTCCATTCGTCCGTTTGTTTTCTGTTTTGTTGACACTTATAGGGCCTCATGTAAGGTTTGCTGAGGTTGTCTGTGCATCACCCTATGCCTTCTCCTATTTTATAAAAGAAAGGGGAGGTCACTTGATGATGCACAAACAGCTGATTTTGTATTGAATTGGACCAGAGTGGTACATCGAATCATCAAATTGAAACCGTCATACTCCTTCAATATGAATCTCAATTAAAATAGAATATCACTGTTATTCCTGTGTTGTTCCATATTTTGATGTGTGTCCTCTCATCAGCCATAGTTCAAGAACAAACGAACTTGAGTGGGTTAACCAACGGTAAGAGGGTTTGGGTGTTTCTGTGGGACATTTAGCCTACCCTGTACCGTGTCCGGTTACACACACATTACATAGCCAAGGTCATACCGGTTTGGACTGTTTTACGGGTTGAGTAAGCCGGAGTACCCAGAGAAAACCACAGGACAGCGGTGAACAAACGTCACAAATTCCAGCTTACTAACCGTGCACAATATTAGTTATCCTTGTGTTTTCCATGGTGTACATCGGTTTGGGAATTCATACACCCTTCCCCTCATGGTGTATGAGTTCCCAGACATGTGTAAACTCCCATTCACCCTTGAAAACACAAGGATAACGGATTTATTTCTAGGAATTTGTGTGTACTTAATACTGTAAACTAAATTGTGGGAAAAAACTGAGAGAAAATTTGTACTTTGTAAGTTTCTTAATAAAACCAGACAAATATGGATGTCATTGGAACTGGCTCAATGAGCCAATTCCAATGACATCCATATCTGTAAAATTTATTACACATGTATATTAAATTTCCTGTATTTTTATTTTTGTTTTAACATAACCGAGCAGAAGGTATGAATTTATAATTAAAAATGGGTATTTTTTTTTAGGTATATAGCCTGCTATTGTGTATTCTTGTTTTTTACACCGTGGTTAACCACGGTGTAAAAAAAAACACTGTGGATTGCAAGTTAAATCGTACCTCTCAGCCAATCAAAACGCAGTATTTTGTTTCATTTGGAAATAAGCAGATGTCGGAGTGCACAGGTAGATGCCACAATACACAACACTAAGAGGATCAGCAATAATTTAATCCTACAGTCCTACAGCCTAGAGAGCTGTAGGATGAAATTAGTACTTGCCTGTCTGTGAAATTCTTGTTTTAATATGAACAAACTAAATAATTTTATCACACTGGGGAGGATAAAAGTTTAAAATATGAAGAGTGTTTGATCAGTTTTTGAACAGTGAATTGTCGTTCGGGATCACTCAACGAAGATAACTGCGCGCTTTGAACGAATGTTTCAGTAGAAACTCGTGATGAAAGCTCGGTCAGGCCAGGTTAAATGTTTGCATAAGAACAATAATTGTGTATTATGTAAAAGAATGGCCAGTCAATCTTGTAAATAATGCATACTTATTGTTCGTGGAAGTTATTCTTTTGGATAACAGAGAAGGTGAAGCAAAGGGAGTTATAAATCCATGAGTCCCGACATCCAGGTTGGTAACTGACTTACAGCCCAGTTGTTTTGGGTCAATCAATAGAACGCACAGTCTCGGATATACTATGTGGACGAGAAGTGTTCAAGTGACGTCACTTGAACAACCGGTCCTTTGCTCTACCTGGTATTTCCAGTTGGTTACTAACCCCCAAAAGACACATGAACCAGAGTGTGGTGTTTTTTATTACAATATTATCAACAACAAAAAAATGTTTTTGGGTGCGAGTGCCAAGGTGCTCTACTCAAAACTAACTTAGGCGAAAAGAAGTCGCACGCGTGCAAACGCTCACCTATTAAGTAAACGTCTTATGACATATCCCAATTATTTTTATTACTTTACTTTTATAGAATCTGAAGAAATGGAAAAGCTCAGTTACATCAGAGGCACGCCTAGAGATATGCCATTGTACAAAACAATACTAGACCAACTGAAACTACGAGCTGCACAGGAACCAAATAAAGAAGCTTACGTCTTCTACTCAAGCAATTTCCGACGGGAAGGTGTCTCCTACTCTCAGGTGTACAATAGAAGTCAAATATTCGCTCGCGCTTTAACATTATTAGGACTGAAAAAAGGCGACAGAATGCTCGTTCACTTGTACAATACAGTTGAGTGGCTGGAGGTAGTTTTCGGAATGATGATGCTGGGTGTAATTCCGGTAGCCACATATATGTTCAGAAGAGACGCGTCAGACCTTGAGGATGTAATCGAGAGAACCAACGCAATAGGCATAGTGTTAACCGGAAAGGATGGCTCTATTATCTCTCGAATTAAACGACTGACTGAGAGGAAAGATTTGGCTTTTAAACACGTATTTTCCATTGATATTACTTATAATGAAGATTTTCTAATAAGCTATGAACGGACAATGACCACCACAGAAAGAAGTGTTGCTTCTTCGGGGGACTTGTCTCTTAATGATATAAATTTAGATCCAGATGATATTGCTATCGTCACGCCCTCGTCCGGAACAACAGGAAGGCCCAAGCTGATTTCACTTTCTCATTTGAACCTGAATAGGACATTCGCAAATGACTTTTCTTGCGTATTCAAGATGCAAGAAATAAAAGCATTTTCCAGTGCTGAGTTTTCGTGGTTAGACGGAACCCCCTTTTTCGTAATAATATCCGGATGGACGGGTGTAACAATTTGTGGTGACCAGGCAACAATACAAGCAGGAGAAGTTTTGAAATATACAGAGGCAGAATCATGCAACCTGGTGCTTTATACCAACAATCTTCTTAATAATATTATCCAAAACAACTTGCATATCCCATGCTGTGTACACACTCTATTGTTGGGAGGTTCACCAATAAAGAAAAGCTTTGATGTTCTCCTGAACACAGTTCAAAGCATTTTGTGTACTTATGGCACTCTTGAAGTAGGGGAGATTTCTGAATACATGGTCCTTAAAGGGATGCAGTTGGAAGAATATATTGGTGGAAATCCAATGGCAGGGACTGAAATAAAAATTGTTGGAGATGATACCCAGACGGTTGGTCGAGGCATAAAAGGTAAGATTCTCGTACGGAGTTCCAACTTATTCCTCGGGTACTATGGCGATGAAGAACTGACGAAAAAAACTATTTCGCCATCTCTTTGGTACGACACGAGTGATTACGGCTATATATCTGACGATGGAATACTGTATGTCCTTGGAAGAGATGAGGAAAACGTAAGGAACAATTCGAGGACGACGCATGTATCCGAAATAGAAAGCGTCCTTGAAAAACTACACATACCAAATGTCAAGGGCATTCGTGTTGTTCCCATTCCCAATAAGATCGCAGGTGAGGTAATATGCGCATGTGTAAGTGTGCAGCAGGGACAATCGCTGTCTGAGTCTGAATTTATGGAATATATCCAAGGCATGGAACACGGCAATTTATATAAACCTGAATACGTCGTGTTTGTGGATTCATTCCCTGTGAACGTGAATGGCAAATTTGATAGGAAGCTTCTTAAAAAAATAATGATGAACCGTCTCTTGGGCAACGGAAACTAATCGGCATGATTTTCATTCACCCAACACAATTCGTTAAAAAACGCCGTTTTGATATCCACTGTTTTGAAGGAGGTTATCCAAGAAACCCGGGACATGTTGGTTTTTGCAGACATATATGCAAAACCTCTACCTCTACCTCAGACGGCTCATTGTGTTACTGAATGAATGTTACTGAATGCATACCTTGGCAGCAATGGTACTTGAGTAATTGACATGGATGTATGCGGAGTGAACAGTTTAAGTTACGGATAACGACTATTTCTCACACGGGGAGTACTGTGATCACAAAAGCGGAAATAAAATTTTGATTGGATCGTGACAGGGTCGCGATTCGATCGAGGTGTCTTTCGGCTTTTCTTCCAACATCATTGTTGAATCTCGCCTAAGGGAACGAAAATGTGTGGTTCTTGAACGTCGCGACCTGATCGCACATGGATCGATAAAAATACCACGTTTATAATCAAGGTACTATACGAACTGCTCCTTCAACTGATCGAGTGTTACATGCTCGTATTAAAAGGTTTTACTGTGTCGGGGTGGCACATTAATAATTACATTACATTTTTCGGTTTCATTTCGTATTTTAAATGCACTTGATAAATACTCCTGGAAGAAAGCGCAATACACTCTCCCTCCCAAATATTTTACAACGACCAATGGAACAAGTGGTGCCATGAAAATACTGACAAAAATACACTAGAAAGAAGATTATTGGCAACCTTCTGACAATATGACATTACCAGAATTTTACTCGAAGTTTAAAAATTTAATCACTATATTCCAGCATCTTCTCCGTGGACTCGTCAACATCCACAAGCGGGCAATGATTTCACGGACGCAATAATAGTGGATTCCAAACACTAATTATCGGAATAATCATCACAAATTTAATTAATGACGCACCGAGAACAACCTGGTGCTTCATTAATTAGAGTTTTGCAGATGATGATTTTTATTACCTGGTAAACGCATGCGTGGACATCATTGCCCATGCATTGATTACGATCAGTCCACGAGGATTGTACTGTGGTACACAATCACAGAGCTGCTTTCGCATGTAAACCATCTCCTTTGTAAGAATGGAGTTTGGCGGCTGTCATTGCTTATTGCTTTTGCGACACCAGAAATTGTCACAGTTGATATGGAAGTTTGGTAGTTTTTGTTTTCCTTTTTGGTGCAGTAATCTAATGACAGAGGTCATAGGGCGAATTGCAGTAAAAATATGTCATTTTCAGATCCTAGGTACCACTCTTAGTTACCAAGTTCAGCACCGCATAACCATCCATGTGCGCGGATGACTAGGATCACCTACTTCTTTTCCCTCAAATCGTAAGTTGGATTAACCGTCAGGGAACCCGTGGCCACTCCCGACACAGAGCTGCTTACTGCAGCTTCTATACAGGAGATCCCAATGTTGATTGTGTAGCATACAGTTAAAACTAGAAGTCCTGTCACGAACTGTGCGCTTATCTAGGCTTAATTGTGCGTAGGAATTGCGCGTAATTGCCATATCGAATGGCATCCAAAGCACGACAGGTTCTCCTGGTTACTCATAGCAAACACAGGCAATGTTTCTGCCAATGGACCTCCGCGTTACCCGAAGGTCCATCGGCTGAAACATTGCTTGTGCACAGGCCCTATGTACAGAATTTGATTGCCTTACTATGGTCATAACGCGTAGATTAACGCGCAGATCGACGTGCTATTTGTGCGCATTTCATGACAGAACTTCTAGTTTCAACTTAGTTCGTCACAAATGTGCGCCTGTGGATTACGTACCACACTAAACCCACAATGTCTACCCACACGACGCTTCGGCTGTACAACTATCCGGGTGCGGGGGGCGAGGGGTGGGTACTAAACCTTTCAACTACGGGTGGAATCTAGGGACATAAAATGACACTTTTACATGATAATTTTAATCGTCTATCGTCTTATGATCTCTGCAGATTCACACTTACAAAACAGTGTTTGTGGGCTTATATAGTGATTAATTTCTAATCACTGAAAACTATTGCGATGTTCTCGTATTTGTAGAGGTTGTTCATGTAGATGGCCTTCTTTTTCCAAGATTATTATTATTTATTTATTGGTGTTTAAGGTCACATACTTATGCACAATGGCTAATCGAGACCGTTTTTTTCCGAGATCACTTGTTCATTATTTTCACGACAGTACTTGTTACTTTGGTCGTTGTAATATTTTAGGGGCGTTGGGTGCTAAACCTGTTTCCTAGTGAATATTTCATTCATGTCGATATGATATATGATTTAATTTTCTTCAGTGATAACCGATTTACTAGAATATTGTTAGTTGAGATGAGTTTGTCATAACACGAGGGATAATTGGCCTTTTGTGTGAATGTTTTACTTGTTTCTCGCCCAACCTGGCTTATCGGCCGATGACAAAATAAAAAAAAACTGTCACACAATAGGCCAATCATCCATCAAGTGCCGAATAAATGGTCGGCGTGTCTAATTGTGCTCTGAGCAGTTGTTGATTTTTCACATAACACTAAAAACGTGACAACTATTCGTGACAGTCCACAAAATCGTTCATCGATGTTAAAACTGAGCGAGGCCACATTCATTTCGGCCTTTGAACCCAAATGACCAATTTTCTGCCCCAAGATCATAATATGACATAACAACTTAACCCTTTACCCAACGCAGACGATACCAAAAATTATTAATTTAAATACCATTTTTTCAAATTTTTCAAAAAATTTAAACAAAACCATATCATGTGACCCCTAGTTGGAACAAGCTCTACGAGCTCGTTCCAACGAGGGGTCACATGATATGTTTTTTTTAATTGTTTTGAAAAATAATATTTTTTTAACTGCTGAATTTGCATATTACGCGGGCGGATGTTGGCGATTCGTTGGGTAAAGGGTTAAAACGGATTGTTGCTCTGTGTGTTTGTGTGCTTGACCAATCGATATTTTTCACCTGCAGCTGCAAGGTGGAGCGATGAAAATAATAGTAATTGCCCCCTCCTCTAAAAAAAATCAACAAAAAAAAAAACAAACCAAAAAAAAAGAAATATGGCACTGATCTGGCACAATGGATTTACCCAGGGTTAATCAATAATGCAAACTATATTAATACTCACATTGATTGTTCACACCAGTTCTAATCGTACTTCAGAATACTTGTATCAATCTGTGCCGAAAACTAAAAATTGCCGACTGCACTTCACTCCATTGATTTGAAGTACGCATCATTGTTTGAGATGGGGATGAAACGCGAACACTTTCACCGCCTCTCGATACATCTTTTTATTACATGCTAGCAAGTGAATTATCGCAAATTGTCTAAAAGATATTTCTCGATATCCATCGATTTGGTGGGTGTTAGAAAATCAGTGTTTTAACCCCAAAATTTGAAGTGACGTTAAAACCTAAAAATGGAGATAAATCAAAAAAACTTAAAATTACGCATTTCTTACTTTTTTGAGCTCTACAGCATACCATTTTTTGAAAATCAACCGACGTTTAATTTTTTTGTAACGTCGACAACGTCATCCAAAAATCGACCACAACTGTTAAGAATTTCCAAAATCGGTATCAGATTTTTAGATATGTTATTTTTCTTGAAGAATATATTTGCAAAAATTTTGAGAACCAAAATTCAATAATTGAAAGTTTAAGAAACACGCCTAAATTGGGCACTGTTTCGGATGAAGGCATAGAATCGAAAATTTAAAGCAGCCGTGAGAACTAGAAATAAAGGTTCATATGTTTGCCAAATTTCATCCGAATCCGAGAAGGAGAAGTACCTTAAACCGTGGCTGAGTAAAAGAAAAAATTAAAAGAAAAATCTCAATAAGCTCTTTCAATTTTGTTGAATGGCTTAAAACCCTTTGAACCAGAGCGGCCGCTTTTCCCGTTCAGATTCATGATACGTCATAATTTCCTTTAGTAGGATAGCTGCTGAGTGAACGTGTGGGGAAGACCAATTAATATTTTCAACGTGCAGCCCTGCGGCTCCACGTTGAAAACATTAATTGGTCTAACCCCGAATAATAAATTTGGACTCTTCCAATTGCTGTCATTGAACTGACATGGAAGATACCACCAGGGTTCAAAGGGTTAACTATACTGTCTTGCGATCTCAAAACCAATCGCGAGGACGTCATTCAATGACTCACGACCAACACTGTTTCAATGGACAAGATTAATGCGTCTGTCGACGTTTCATGTATAAAACATTCAAATAAAGATAAATGGAAAAATACCAAAAAAACCTTGTTTCCAAGTCTGTTTGGTAGCAGTATAATAAAACGAATTTATATGGGAATTGGACACATTTTATTTTTTAAACGTTGACTTCTGACGACACATTTCTGCCCTTACAATTCGGAAATTACGGAGATGGCAACAGACGTTTAGATGTGTTTTTAATGGAGAATGTGCTTCCCGAATTTAACAAGAATGCGCTTCCTCATTCGTGAACTATTGAGGAATTCAAAATAAACGCTAATGATGTTGCAACGTTTGACGTGTTTACGCACTATGATAAAAAACAAATGAATGCACCATTTCAGATAGAAAGGAAACTAGGAATGGTGTTTCATAATGGTGTGTTCTAAGAATACAGGCCCCTGTGATTCACAAAATAGGCGTTTTAAGACCAAAAATGGTCCAAAAATGAAGTGACGTAAAAATAAAAACTGAGATAATTGAAAAAATGAATGATACGATATTATTGGATTTTCCAATGCAAATGCTTGAACCCAATACTTTGAAACTAAAACGGGATTTGAGGTACACAGAGATTAATGTTCGGCGATTATATTGCTAAAATATCAAAGGAATAGATTTCAGAAATGGTGGCGATCAAATATTTCATTTATTTCGTTATTTATTTATAGGTGTTTAAGGTCACACATTTCTGCACATTGGCTTACCATGACCACAACATGGATAAAAATTCAAGTGCAGCCAATCATTTATATCCATGTTGCCCATTTAGAGGACTTCCGCCTCCAACATTGGTTAGCGTCCTATTTTACTAGAAAAGCAAAGCCACGGTAAACAAGCACTGCTTCACTTCTCGGGTTCCCACAGGGAATTAAATATTTAATATAAGTCACGTCAAAGTCGCTTGATATTAATGTTTGGCTGAATTTTGAGAAAGGAGCAGCTGAATCCCACCCACCTTCCAATCTGTATCATGTTTGTGATCAGTGAGCCAAATTCCATGAGTTTGGCTGAAGAAAAGGAGAAAGTCACCGAATGATTTAATTAATATTCTCGTGGGTTGTTCACACTATTATTTTTGTCTTGTCTCCTGAGCATTCATGATCACGTGTATTAGTTGAAAATAATAAAGCATTCGCCTACACATTCGTTGGTACGGCTGCCTTGATATAAATGGCAAATACTTCGACCACAAGTTTCTTTTTTCATTTTGTTTCCTGCGATGAAATTGACAGCGGAAGTACCGCCCACCGATGCTCGTGTAAACAAAAACAGATTCGCTCGTATGTACGTCTGCTGTTCAGGAAAATCGAGACAAAATAATAAGCGACTCTTAATAATCTGACGATCATGGTATAAATAAAATATACCCAAAGTAGCTTGGTGTACCAAAATTAATGTTCAGCACTCGTGGTGAACATTTGGTACACCAAAATACTATGGATATATTCTATATATCTCTCTGGTGGTGGTTTGGTGTACATTTGGCATCAGCAATAATTGAGTTAAATAGTATCATATCGACATTTCGATGCTCTATTCATCTTCTCGCAAGGTTCTCATGGGGCTTTAACTGTACACGCACAAGGATAACTGCACGGTCTGTCTTTCTTTTTAAATTATCCATTCACATCAGGTTACGCATAAACGAACTGACGTCTTTAGCCTAAAGCTTGACTGGTAGAATAGTTTAACCCTTGTTCAGTAACAAAAAGAGGACTACACACTTTCAAACCTCGTTTTCTAAAGATCACCGATTTAATATGCTTTGTTTCGAATAATAATTATTACCATTCACTGGGACGAGTTTGTCCCATTTAGAGGTTACAACGTACGTTTTTTTAAGAAAAACATAAATTGAATGGAGGTTCGGCGTACAAAAGGGGCAGATTTATCTTGTCGTCGTGTTATACGTAGGCTAGTATTATTTTCACAGTGGTACGTGGTATTATTACAAGCATTCCAAAATTCCAAAATATTATTCACAAATAAACTGTTCAAAACCAAATTCACGGATTTATAAAATAGAACACATTGTTTATCAAGGTATAATCATAGACCATTTTCGATATGGACTGATTAATTCCCGCGCCAAGGTTAGTGAACAGAATGCTTTATTAAATTTTAACCTGAATATTTATTTATTTATTGGTGTTTAAGGTCACATATTTCTACACAATGGCTAATCATGACCATGACAGTTTTACGGGTGGAGGAAGCCGGAGTACCGGGAGAGAACCACCGAGCAACGGCGAGCAACTGTCAGCTCCCCAACATACTAACTCCACACAAGCAGGGTTAGCATTGGTTGAAGACAGATGCACCATCGACGTGCAGTACGCCTTAGTACACAACGCCACCGTTCCCCCAAGTGGGCAATGGGGGTGAAGTGTTTTGCCCAAGGACACAACGCGGTTGCCGCAGGTGGGAATTTTAACCTGAAATGTCAATGAAAGCATACTGAGAATCTAATAGAAAGTGACGCTAGCATAATTGAACAGGAACACGTTAAAGACTATACACATGCGATTTCAAAGGAACCTACAGTTAGCGACCACATAATTGTGCGTCCATAAAGGTGCAGATGTAGGAATAATTGGGCCGTCTCAAGAACATCCCACGCGGCTAAACAACTTTTTTGTACATGTACGTTAGGAACATCACAATCAAATACAGATAGTTCACTAAACCAAACAAACGTACACATTGGCGGAAGAAAACAAACACGCAGCATGCAAACAATCTGAATAGAGTTCAGTGGATGAAATGAAGTTCATCGTCACTGTGGCAATTAGCGTAAAACAATTGACAACTGAAATTTCAGTCTTTCCGAGAATCATCACTGGGAAACGGCATTTGATAATTGAGTGTGCTGCGCAGCATAGAAAATTAATTTATCACCGCAGGATGGAACATACGTATTTAGGGGCGTTCTTTTGTTACACTGGTCTGTTTGGTAGGTTGTGGTCCGTCATGGTAGACCTCGTCAGTCTACAGGCAAGTCGACTTCATCCGGTTTTGTCCCGAGTTGTGCCCGGGTAGAAAAGGTCCAACACTCCACCGGGAGGGGTAAGGGACTCCCTGTCGTGGCTCCGGTAGCCAGGTTGGTGAAGTTTAGTGTTGCACCAGTCTGAGTGTCCACCTGTAGGGATCTGGCCCCTGATATGTTAGAATTTGCTACCTTGGCATATTCTGATAGATCGGGATATATTGATCCTTATCTTGGGCAAGCTGTGGACAGCAAATTCCAAATCGTCATTTTTAACCCTTTATCTGTCATGAAAAACAGACGACACTTGTAAAAATAATTCTTGAATAACTAATTTTTTATTTTTTGTCTCAAAAATATAGGTTATTACCCCTCGTTGGAACGAGCTCGTCGAGCTCGTTCCAATGAGGGGTCATAACCTATATTTTTGAGACAAAAAATGAAAAAATAATGAAAATTAATTGGCGATTTTTGAAAATAGCGCTGGCCGGGTTTGGCCGTTAAGATGGGTAAAGGGTTAAATGTTGACATCTGAAGCAAATGAAACTTCAAAGTGATGGTTTTGGAAGCATACGGAGTTTTTTCTCAATCTGCATCACAAAGTCTTGGGGATATCAATCTTAAATCCGATTATGGCTTTATGCAGCTATAAGAAAAAGCTTTACCGATTATTACCAATAAACACGGAGTTTATATCACCGGGGGGTTATAATGGGTGAGTTCATCGTCATATACCCTGCTGTTCTAGCAGTCGTTTGGATCTCAAGCCTCAATTGTACTCTATGTTAGACTTGTCGCCCCGTTGACCGGGTGGAACTACCCTGGGTCTTCCTCAAACCTACTATAGTAAGCCCATACAAGACTAAAAGTGTGATATTAGTCTAGAGTGGGGGCATACTATCGCTGCATGGGCGTATATGAACGCGCAGTAGAACGAGTAGGTGTCGATCATTACGGATGCACGTATATGCACTCGGTAAAAAATGCAAACACTTGGATTTGTCGTGTCCATATATTTAATTGGAATTATTCGAATTCCATGTTTTGGTGCTTATCAAAAATATCGATAAAACCTGTAATATATATGGATAAATTGTACAGGTAATCACGTCATTGAAACTATTATTATTTTGTAAGATAATATCAGAACCTTATAAGTTTTCCATATTTTGCAAGAAACATCTAAAAGTCTATTTCACCGATCATCATTTACATGTATTCCGTTAGTGGCGTATGTGGTATCCTTTAAATGACAGACTGGATTATTTCGCAGCCGTACTTATTATTTTGCAGAACATCTAATATTCCTCATTTGACATAATGTAACTTGGTTGTCAAGGGTGGAAAATTGCTGCCCCAGGCCAATCGAGTTGACCGCTTCTTACCGACCGACCAGTGCAACAGAAGAACGCAAAAGGACGCATGATAAGTCATGAACTCCACCTCATCAGAGTAGCTCCAGCTGCCGTGATGATTCCCACGTCACCCAGAAACCTCGATGTCACCCACAGCAACGCTGCGTTGGAATTCTTGTTTTACACCATCCCAGGACATCATGCAGTTTTCAATATTTCAGAGCAGTGAAGAGCATGTACCCTGACCGCTTGGATTGGGAAGATGTTCCGCTGTGATTATAAGCATAAACGTCGATTTGAAAAACCCGGAGTTTCGATAAAAAGCAACGCCATTAATTCAGTGGACCCTCCCATCTTGTGAAGCCTATTTTTTCATTTAGTGTAAAGTAATAGAGACTGTTTGCGAACATTACTTGGATGGATAGTCACACTACTGGATGAAGGTAAATTTAAATTTTGGTACCTACCTTTCCATATGTTTGTCGTTTCTTTAAAATTCCTTAGCCTTCGTTTGCGTTCGTCAACAAAAATGAGATTTACACAGAGAATCTCTCGGTATGCACAGCGAATCTCATGATTGTACAGCGAATCCCTTAACCCTTTACCTAACATGAAAAGCAGACGACACTTGCAAAACAAATTTTTGAATAACAAATTTGTTTCATTTTTTGTCTCAAAGACATAGGTTATGACCCCTCATTGGAACGAGCTCGACGAGCTCGTTCCAACGAGGGGGTCATAACCTATGTTTTTGAGACAAAAAATGAAAAAATAATGAAAATTAATTGGCGATTTTTGAGAATAGCCGTTACGTTGGGTAAAGGGTTAAACGATAGAGCAGTGTGATTATGTCGTTTGCTAAATGTTGTTTAAATTTTATTTTACACATAACTGTATGCATAGTGATTGAAAGAGTCAAAAAAATAAATATGGTTAATAGAGTTTTAAAAAAGAAATAAAAAGTACATTTTATTCATCTCAACTTTTAATGTTGTGTGGCGTCTTGTTTCGCTTCAGGTGTCTGACACCGATGTATATTGTAAGCTTGTTTATCTACATAACACCCAATAAAGCACTGATGCGTGATTTTACCAGGATATCAAATGCAACTTAATTTACCGTCTTTATGCAGATGGATGTGTATTTTCTAACGAAATATTTGTCGGTGGGGGCGGTTGAGGGTAGAGGTCCAGAGAAAGAAACTTTATTAAAACGTTCTATCTATACAACAAATTAATTATCTTTCAACGCGATACGACGAACAATTCCTCTAAACACTCCTGCCCATGGAGGGTCTTGGAGATAGAATGAGTCATTTCGAATCAGTTCGCCATTACAACCAAGCCTTCAGCTTCAGAATAAAATCTCCATGAGTTCAACGAAAGCTTCGCTACGCAATGTTTGTGTTTTTCGTTACGGCTGTTGTTGTTTTTTGTTTGTTTTTCTTTCAGGCTATAGCTATTGGGTTCACTTTGGCATGAGCTGTTTCTCTCTTTCCGCTGGGTTAAAATTGTAATCTGCAAGGAGATAAAACTTATGGATTAATGATGAAAAAATGACACTGCCGTCAGCCGCTTACGTTGGGTAGAATATTAACCCAGTACCGTGCTCCCCGTTACCATTTTCTAAAAGGGTGTGTTCTACATTAATGACATATAAAGCACAGGTGAAAACCTTTTTTTATTCCAACAAATATTCTCCGGAACAATGTAAGAAGTATGTCCCGTACTATACCTGTCCCAGTTTGGAAGACCTCGGCGGATGATCCAGAACGTGACGTCATATCACGAGACCATGAACGTTATGTGAGGTTGTGTTGGTAGTCCGCGTAAGCGGCCATATTATGACGTCATCTCTGTGGAAATACATGGTCAGTACGCATGCGCAGCGCGTGTTGTTAGTGTAACATGTCTTTCCGTCGTTCAATTTGTTACAGAGGCCGCCATCTGGTTTCTACGGGCATGTGGTTGCTACGAACCTTCAAGGTTTCTTATCGGCCCGGGGGTTTGTTCAAAAGGTGAGTTCGTTGAATAGGAGTAAAGTGAATTACCCAAATAGATCTGACATCACCCCAAATTGCTAAAACAAAACGACCTTAAATTATCTAAACGGACTCTGCGTAGCCGACTCCAAAAAGATGCGTTCTATTGCATGGACCAATAACTTCCAATAAGCTTCCAGAATCCTCTTCATAGGAGCAGCATATAGTGCTACAGGCCCATAAAAGGTGCGTTCTATTAAATAAGAGTATTTTTACCGTCTATAATTCCTAGTTTCTACCTTTTACAGACGTTATTCTATCTACTCTAACCCTAACAGTCTATCTGGGCGTGTCTTCTTTCAACTATTTCTGGATCTGTCCGACTTCTGATTTCAACCAATCAGATCGCCCCATTTAGCTTAGCCTCGCTCACTGTCCCCACATATTCTACCTAGACTGAGTCGTCCGTCTTCCATCACATCAGGCCATGGGGGCCATGAGAGAATCTCTCAGTAAGTATAACCTCAAGTTCCTCTTACCCTCATTTGGGTATTTAACGGCCGCATCCCGTGAAATCACACTTCCGCAATACTTTCTATGTGGGGATCTGCGAATCACACATTTTTTCATGTCTCTGATATCGATAGCGAATCGAATCGCGAATCGTATCTTAATAGACAAATTAATTCATATTGCACCAAATGGAAGTTACGGTACACTGTGATGACCCTTACAAGACTGACTGACCCCTTAAACACCAATAAATAAATATTGTCTGTAGCACCGTCGCTGAACAGCTAGGCCAGTTATCCATAGTTTTAGTTTCTGAAGGCTTAATTTGTTACTATTCACGTTCTTGAGAATGTGAATAGTAACATGTCAAGCCTTCAAAATTCACCACTTACCTAACCATTAACATTTGTCAAATACTCAATTAAATATGAAATTGAATTGAGCCTACATGAATGAATTGCCTAATGTCAGTTTTATCCAATTGTTGTTGGAAATGTAACAAACTGAAGTTAGTACGAGAGATTCGAAAAAATCGAATCTTGAGACTGATTCGGGATCGATCTTGAATATTCGCAGGATCCAACTTCTTTGGTCAGTGTATGGTTGTAGAATCCATTTTTTGTGTCATATGAGAACATGAAACAAAATTCGTGGAATCACACTCATGGAATCCCTTCTATGATCTGTCTGTAGATGAGGAATCCCATTTTCGTCGTATAAGACCATGAGGACCATAAGGAAATCCCTCGATGAGATCTCACCAGAAGTCTCTTCTATCCTCATCTGGGTATTGGATGATACCCATGACATGGTAATGTACTATTGGAGGAAACCTAATGGATGATACCTTTTGGAGGATAGTTATCGGGCGGGTGTCTTCTTCATCCGGATATTTACGCTACACCGGGGTACTTGGAATGGTAGTTTCAAAAGACAACATAAGACTATTCAACATTCCATATTTTATTCAATTCTCTGGTACAATCACAGTATACAATCACTTTGTTCAGTTCACTTTGTTCATCCTCTTCGCCGCATACAATTAGTGGTATCAAGTTTTTCCGTCCTCTTCTTCCTGCAGAGATTGATATCCATCTGATCAAGGACTTCTGTTGAGGTCCAGCGGAACTTATTTCTTGGAATCTTCTTATTGCCCATAGCTGGGTTCTTTGTCCTATATGTTCGTCAGTTGAATGCTGGCTGTTTGGCTTTGTTTGTTGCTTTCATTTCTCTTGCATTTAGGGTCTTCGATGTCTGGGTAACGATAACATTCCTGGGTTGGGCCATCCATAAATCTTATTTTTTGGTTTGGTTAGCAACTTGTTCTATCCTTTAATGTTCAGTCATCTGAGTGGAAACATCATATTTCTTCTCTGCCTATAGTTCTTCTGCCTTGTGTTGGTCTGTAGGTTGGTCTGGTTCTTCTCCCGCTGTCTCGTTCGTTATTTGCGTTTCTTTCTTTATCTTGTTTTCGGGCTGCTTCTTAGTTTCAGTGATAACACCATTCTTCTCTTCCGATTGTTCCTCTCTTTAGATTGGTCCGCTGGTTGGGTTGAAACTTCAATATTCTAAACATCGTTGTTCGTGGTTCGATCCGTCCTTTGAGTGGTAACGTCATTTTTGTTTTGTTCTGCAAGTGGTGTTATCGTTTGAGCAAAACATTGTTCGTAATTTCACAGCTTCCGTATTCTTCAATTCGTTCTTAGCCGCTTCCATTTGTCCTCTTCTTTTCTGGTGCTCTGTAGGCAGGCAAGTCAATCACTTCGGTTTCCTTCTTTGACACCTCATTCTTCATCTTCTCTTTAGTTAACAGTCGGCCCACGCCATTTGGTGTCTTCACTCACCCCAGCGTACTTCCCACAACACCTGTGTTTGTTCTCCATACTCTGTCCTCACACTATTCACTTGGGCCAACTTCCGAGAAGTCAGCTTCGATTCGGCATCATTCTTGAAGATTTGTATGCGTAA
The DNA here is from genome assembly GCA_031216915.1 of Pictodentalium vernedei. Classification (NCBI taxonomy): domain Eukaryota; kingdom Metazoa; phylum Mollusca; class Scaphopoda; order Dentaliida; family Dentaliidae; genus Pictodentalium; species Pictodentalium vernedei. The sequence goes on from CM062296.1 coordinate 703,790,744, forward strand.
ATCATCTTTTGTACCATGCTCGCCCATGTTACTACGTGTGAAAAACCTGTATGTTAAATCTTAGCTTTTAACCCCACTACCGGTGTAAAGCGTCTTCTGTGGTTAAAAAGAAATTACACCCACAGTAGGAAGTTCATCCCTGACGTGACATGGCGTTATTTGCCAGGTTCAATACATTCACAATTCGCGATGTTTCATTCAAACATACGACGTTTTGCGGTACTATCTACTACGTTCAATGACTTATTAAGTTTAAAATATCTACAATTAAATACTTAAAATAAAATTTAGGAATTGTTAAAAATTTGAAAAAGGAAGGTAAACTCAATCAACTTTTGCGATGTGTTCAGCTGTCAATCAAGCATTCACACGCAGCCGGTAGTACTGCCCACCGGCGCAGATATAAACAAAATAAACCGTGCTTGTATTTGTGATAGAAAGGGACGTTTTTTTTAAATTGACAAAGTCGATTATTTATTAAGAACATGGTATAAATATAATAAATAGGTACTAGGGCTGGTAATCAAATTTAAACCACTCGTAGAATAAGGATTTTAAAAATCCTTCAAAATTCTTATCCCACTCGTGGTTTAAATCTGATTACCGGCGCCAGTACCTATTTATTCTATAATTAGTCTGAGAACTGTTATGGACACAGACACCTTCAGTCTTCGGCGTTCTTGTTTCTCTGGCCCTTTTATACTTCTTTTTCTCCTTGGTTCTTCATCTCATTCTTCATCTTCATCATCTTCTCCGGATTTACCTTCCACTTCGAACGAGTTTATTGCCACAAGATCGTCGAACAGAAACATTCTTTTCTCCAAAGCGTATTTCTGGGATTCTTCAAAGTCATATTTCTGTTCTTCACGAAGACGGTAAGAAGTATCTTGAATTTTCTCGTGCACTGGGTCCTTGCAAAAATTCTTAACCCTTTACCCAACGTAACGGCCAAAACCGGCCAGCGCTATTCTCAAAAATCGCCAATTAATTTTCAAAATATTTTCATTTTTTGTCTCAAAAACATAGGTTATGACCCCTCGTTGGAACGAGCTCGTCGAGCTCGTTCCAACGAGGGGTCATAACCTATGTTTTTGAGACAAAAAATGAAAAAAATTAATTATTCAAGAATTTTTTTTGCAAGTGTCGTCTGCTTTTCATGTTAGGTAAAGGGTTAATGTACCCAAGCGTATTAATGTGTTTCCAGCCTATGGCTTCTCTGGTATTGCTAACAGATGGTGGGAGGTGCTTCTGCAACTGCATTGTCCCTATCCATCCTCTATATAACTGTTCGTGAGATTCTCAAAATCGTTTTGGTAATCGTCGCAGGCACTTCCGACAATACCCCTCATTGGATCAACAAAACCGCCCTAAGTTCTTATTCTTCGGATTATATATCCTTTGGGGGGTGGGGGGGGGGGGATTCAGATGGTTCCAATTGCTCGGGTTACTAATCATTTATTGGTAATAAATGTCTTGGTGAGCAATGACGACAGGTTTACATTTCGTCCGGTAAGTTCAAAATAACAAATTTGTTACCAACCTATCTATATACTCTCCCAAAAAAGAAAGTGTGCATGCTAAAAAATAACACTAAAAAAGATATATATCTTTTTCATTCATGGAAATTTTATTCAATCACAGATGAATCAATTTGTGATCAACACGAGAAATTTCATTACGCTACGACGAATACTCTTGGTGTCATGGAGAGTCAAAGACACTAAAGGTCAAACACAAATGTCACACACTCAATATCTGGTATGACCTCCGTCTGCATCGACTACTGCTGTGCATCTACGCCTCATGGAAGCGAACAAGTTAGCATGGGAGTGTTGTGGGATGTTGTTCCATATTCTGATAAGCTGTCTTTGGAGTTCCACAAGCGTTGACGGTGCAGGGGGAAGCCGGCGTAGCTGACGTTTCATTTCGTCCTATACGTGCTCAATGGGTGGGATATCGGGCGAATTTGCGGGCCAGGGAAGAACATCCACTTGTTGTTGCCGCAGATACTGTTGAACAGCACGAGCTGCGTGGGGTCGGGCGTTGTCCTGCTGTAGAATGACGCCGGGGCCGTGCCGTTGCAGAAATGGGACAACAACAGGTGTAAGCACTTCATCACGATATCTGACTGCATTGAGATTGCCATCAATAATGACCAGCTCAGTTCTGTTACGGGCAGTGATGCCACCCCACACCATGAGAGACCCTCCCCCTCCACGACACTTGGATCTGCGTAGCGTTCGTTTCGACGTCTGTACACTCTCCGGCGGCCATCTGATGAGGAAAGATGGAAACGACATTCATCTGTGAATAAAACACGTCGCCACCAGTGTAAGGGATGCCTGAGATGTTGTCTACACCACTGCAGTCGAGCACGACGATGACGTAACGTCAAAATCGGACGAATTGCAGGTCTTCGAAGACGTAAGCCGTATTCTCTCAGCCGGTTGATTACTGTTTGAGGATGTATCCGCCTCAGGTTAGGGATGTTCCTGGCTGTCGTCGTTGCCGTTTGTTGCCGGTTCCGGAGATGGACGACACGGATATACCGATCTTGTGCAGGGGTGGTAACTCGGGGTCTCCCGGAGCGGGGTCGGTCTCGAACGTCATCATGTTGTGCATGTCGATGGACAAGCCTGTCTACAGTGTTACGGTGGCAGTTCAAATGCTGGGCAACCTCTCTGTGTGTTCTGCCAGCTCTAATCATACCCAGGGCAAGGAGACGTTGATTCATTGTCAATCTTGGCATGCTAATGTGGAGTCGTTTTAACATCAGCGCAAGTTTGAATGTGAACGATAGGAAGGCCTTACTTTAGTGTTTAAATACCCAAGGATTCACACTGCTGCATGAATTTTCAGACTCTCCACGTGCAAAACATGCCTTTTCACAAACGTGCAGAACGTCATTTAACGTTAATGCAATTTTAACGGGGAAAGCTGTTTTTGTGTTCAATATAACTTATTCATGAACAGGTTAACACTCTTTACACCTACGAAATTATTTTTTTGGAGTTTGATAAATTTCTGCAATGCACACTTTCCTTTTTGGGCGAGTATATTTATAGGCTGAGAATACCTGACAGCGTAGCAACGACTGGTTTTATCAACTTCTCTAAAAATGTTCGTCTCTGTATGATCCACTTTCTTTTTCGATCAGACAGTCTTCTCTTTGGTGAGGTTATCTTTCCAATCTAGTGCTTAAATGGAATTAGCTGCGCTCTCTCAGATTTGGTCATTGGCACATTATAATGCAACATGTTTCTGGTCACATACGCAGCCAATCGAATCAATTAGCTGTCTTGATCGTGGTCTTCGCTTCACATTGCTCGGCGTGAGATAGAAATCGCAATGTATTTGAACTTCAGTCTTTTAGTTCCAGTCTTCTTTGTTTTTTTCGATTGCCTCATGGGACAGCAGTCATCTTCCTGTCTGTGCATGTTGTCTGATCTGGAAAAAGGTTTTCCACAATATCTGCAGCAATAGACTTTCATGTCTTCAGTCGACGACGGTCAGGGAACAAATGAGTATTTGGTGTCGAGAACACACCATTTTTATACTTTCCTAACAACTTCGATTGGAACTAGTGTGATGAGTGATGAGAGAAATTCACGTTTCCACGCAGCATATCTTTTATATCGGTGGAAATTCCATCATATGCCAGCAGTTTTAATACACTGTCAGATTCTCGCAGGATTGAAAAAGGGAGGCAGAAACAAAGGCATGCTTGCAGGCAGTTCTGTGAGTCCGTGGTATGCAGTTGGAGCAGAGAGTTAGGTTGTCCCATATTTTGATTTGTGGTTGCACATTGACACCTATGAAAGGGACCGACGGTGGGACCTACCCAGTGTTTGGGGAGGAGTGATCATTATCACAATCTGTGAAATAAAGGCAGTTACGCTCTTTACACTGTATGTATCACTGAATTGTTGTGTTAGTTTGCTTGCTTGCTTTCAGTAAAGAGTATAGCCCCCTTTACTCGATTACAAGCAACGTTCCTTGTGGAGTCGCATAAATGTTGCAATGGGTAATTGTGCATTCTAACAGATAGATTTATCCCATATCTCGGTGAATTGAAAAAGTATTGTGCATGGAAACTGTTCACACTGTAGTATATGATATCTCTTTGCTCGAAGCACGTGATAGAAAATACAACTGCCGCTTGGCTGCATTATCAAAGCACTTGTCTTGCTTTATCGAAACATTTGGCTGTTTAAATTGGTTGCTTCGTTGAATCGTTTGGCTAAGGGATACCGAATTAAGTGAGTTCTACTGTATTTATATTTTTAAATTTAAGCGTAGATTTGTACTTGGACACTATAATACCTCACAGTCACGCAAACTCTATTATTGAATGCCTCTTCATAAACACCTAAACACGTGTTCAATGTTTTGCCACATCTCAAAGGCATCTGAGAGTCTGGCGCAAAACCATCAACTTTAACCCTTTACCCAACGTAACGGCCAAAACCGGCCAGCGCTATTCACAAAAATCGCCAATTAATTTTCATTATTTTTCCATTTTTTGTCTCGTCGAGCTCGTTCCAAAGAGGGGTCATAACCTATGTTTTTGAGACAAAAAATGAAAAAAATTAGTTATTCAAGAATTTTTTTTGCAAGTGTCGTCTTCTTTTCATGTTAGGTAAAGGGTTAAACTGCAGCAGTATTATGATATATTCTTCTTCTTCTTAGTCCCATGTGCTCACCATAACCCAAATCCAAATATTCTTATCCGAATGATCTTAGGTATACGGAGAGATAGTCAGTAGTACTGGGTCATCTATGTTTTTCAGGCTTCTGGGGCTTTGAATGTGCTCCTAGAGGTGTAACCCCTTCATTCCCTCGTCTGCATGATTAGTCGAAGGAAAATATCCCTGCCTCGATACTTATTCTCATATTGATAGGTAATCACAGGTACTCGGTCATCTACACTTTTAAGACTTCGGGATGCATTGGCTGTGGTCCACTGGGAGACATGATTATCGCATCCATTTAGTGTTCCTTCTATTGGTCTTCAAACGGCAGCTATTATGGGAGAGTATCTCTGCCATAACACAAGCTGGAGAATAATGTCAACAGTCAAATTTTGAGTACAGGTGGAACTGTCATATTAATTACCTTCTGTGTCGTTTTAAGCTTTTGTTTAAAATTCACCATCGAACCATGTTGATCGAATCTCTCTTGGTCTTCAAGGCCATTTTCTTTATCAGTCAGTTAACGTCAATTCTAAGGAGCGGGGAAGCCTAATGAAATGTACCTCGTCGAAGGTTATGAATTATTAAAATGAAGTATGGTATGCTTTCAAACATATCAAAACATCCTATAGGGACCTCAAAGATTTATAGTATGATCACAAGGCATATTTCAGCCCTTGAGGGATCCGGTAGGGTTTACATGCTAAGTTCTTACTGACTAGTCAATGCGTCCAAATATAGTACCGAATCGACTGCGCCCACTATATAACTGGCTACGACTTAACGTCAGTAACCTTAATGCAATGATTAACTTGTGTTGCGGTTTTGTGTCGCCTGCATACACAAGTCATTAGTGGTTTAGTCCCCACTAGTTAAGAGCATTACATATATGCATCTGTGTTGCACCTGCTTATAGGGTTTGCTTGTTTGTTTATTCAGGGTTAATAGCACTTTGAACAGAGCCATATCATGTCGAGTAGGTTTACGGGTGGAGGAAGTTCGTATTCCGTGAAACGAGCTATAGGATTATCAACTCACCAGATGGCAGCGGTTCGCCTGAGCCTTTTTCAAAAGATGGCGAGTTGGGGGCCTACTCTGACTGGATAGGTCTGATAGCCAGCTCGCGCCATTTTCGCAGAGTTTACTATTCAAACTGTGAGGGAGTGTGGCCATGTCTACTGAGGCGTACTACGTGTCGATGGTGCACTTGTCTTCAGCCGCTGCTAATTCTGCTTGTGAATGTCGGATGGTCTCACATGTGTTCTTGCCCCTGCTCGGTAGGGTACTCCGGGTACTCCGGATCACCGAACACGTGTTCTCACCCCAACACATGCACTGTGTATGCATACTAACAACACGTTGTTGCACAATTTAGCCTACAGTGACAGATTTTATGATAGGTAAAATGTTAACCCGTTACCTAACATGAAAAGCAGACGACACTTGAAACAAATTCTTGAATAACTATTTTTTTAGTTTTTGTCTCAAAAACATAGGTTATGACCCCTAGTTGGAACGAGCTCGACGAGCTCGTTCCAACGAGGGGTCATATCCTATGTTTTTTGAGACGAAAAATGAACATTAAATGGCGATTTTTTAGAATAGCGCTGGCCTTTTTTGGCTGTTACGTTGGGTAAAGGGTTAAAGGAGTCATTAGAGCCTATAGTAAATTCTAATACTACTACTTGAAAGTACTCGGTAGACAGCATATACTTGTATAGAATAGGGAAGCATTAAATTATGTTGCACTGTGAAACATACAGGAGATCTGGTGAGAATTGCAAGCTGTGTTCTTACTATCTGTCAATCAAAGTACCCATTGTTTTAAGCAAAACACCAGATGCGCTTGCAGGTGTATATTCCAATAGGTAAAATACCATCAATGTATTAGCTACGCCCTTGACGAAGGTTAATAAAGGCCTCTCTATAATGTCATTCATGCCCAGAGAAACCAAAACTGCACTCAGATAGTGACGACTATCGGACGCTTTAGTATGTTTTGTTGTCAAGCTTGATTGAGTGCTTTTCCTCTACAGGCGGTGAGGAATTTTAACTTGATGAGAACTTGACAATTAGTTGTCAAAGTATTCCATTCTTCTGTCAAACCATACCTGATTTGTAGAACTCGAACAAGCGCGTGATGTTTAGCCAGTTTAATTTGGTATCAGCTGGCTCTGACTGGACTATCACGCGCTCATCTAAGAGAGAACATCATCCAGGTCGATGTCCATTGAAGTTTGGAGATTCTAGTTAGAGTATGGGAACGGACTGATGGGGGCCCTTGTTTACCAATGGGCGTTTCGTGTCACCTGATCTGCTGACTGCCTTAGTCGAGATCTCGTGATGTTTACTCAGCGCAAATTCGCTATTCTCTCAAGGCCAGTCACGTTCCATTGTGTATATAACTGCCAGCAGAAACACAGAACAGACACCTCCGGTCACACTCGTAAATGGTTCGATGTTAGAAATACTGCACAGATTAAACGAAATGTTTGGATGGGCAGTTAGTGTTGACAGCCCTGAGAAAACTACCCTCACTCCAGTACTCGTGAAAATTGTGATAGATTAATTTTGAACTTTGTTACTAGAAGTTCTTGAGACTTTAGATTTGGCGTTTAATTCGGAAAAGGAACTGTTTGTCCGAATTTTGTCTTCTACTCAGAAATATCACGATAATACGCCGATCCCAGGGTCGCCTTAGAAGAACCAACGCATACTCAATGACATTGTGGTAAGAAACTCGATTCCAAAACCACTAGACGAGCATTGAGTCCCGACCATTAACACTTACTATGCCACATCGTATGCCTATGGTAATGTTGTCATCCAATGGCCACTAATGCCGGTTACCACGACAACCCTCAATGACTGGTCAAGTGAATAATGACGTCACTTCTCCTACAAATTTGTGTTCCGCTAATGTGGTTTGTTTATTTAATTTCGTTTATTTGGGGGTACGCCATTTGGAAGCGATCTTGACCACGGAGCGAGCTATTTGGCATTTTTAACAGATTCTTCGAAAAAAGCAATTTGTTTTGAAGTGTCAACAAAAACATCATCATCTGCGTTATTATACCAGCAAGGCATTTCTACCAACGAAAGACCATGTTCAGTGATTTAAGTGGGGAGAATGTGGAGAGAGAAATCGCCGCCATTTTGGACGCCATTTTGGGTGATTTGATGTGAACATCTGACAATCGAAACATAGGTGCCCTATTAAACGAAAAATAGGTTTGGCTCGATCCTGGGGAGGGGTCCTTTGGAAGGGTACCTGCCTTCCGGACTGTTAGCGTGTGTGTCCTGGATATAATAATTTGTTGTCATGAAATACAACCTGTGGTTGTTTCTGACATGACCAGACACGCCTTAGAATACGAAGATAATGTGCGCACACGTGTTGATTGCATGGGCGTTTCGCTGCGGGTATTCACCACAAACAGAAAAAAGGAAACCATCTGACCCATTAGCCTGTTGTTCTTTTTTTTTTTTTTGGTCAGCAAATCAACACAAACATGTTTTTTTTCCAATGACGACATTCTACCCGAGGATCGTCTAACCATTTACCCAATGCACAATGTTATCAAAATATATTATTTTAATTGTTGTTTTTTGAAAACAAAACCAAAAGAATTCAAAAAAGACATATCATGTGACCCCCCCCCCCCCCCCTCCAGACGAGCAAGTTCCAATGAGGGATCACGTGATACGGGGGTTTTACTGTTACGGTACCTTTCTGGTGATCTTGCTTGCTAACCGACACAACACATTCGATGAAATACTTGGTTCCAAAAAGTATCCATGAAAAATGTCTAAAGGTACATAAAACTTGTTTTCTTTTAGGCGGAAGGCGTAGATTTGGAACAGTGTAACCGCCTGCAGAAAACGGAATTGACACAAAAGTCGGTTTGAAACGTCTTATCACGCATATAGAAAAAAGAAAAAAGTGTTTTCAGATGAATGATTTTTATTGTGTGTCACAACAGATATATGTGGTCCTTGTGTCTAAGCGTCGAGCTCGTTCCAACGAGGGGTCATAACCTATGTTTTTGAGACAAAAAATGAAAAAATTTAGTTATTCAAGAATTTTTTTTGCAAGTGTCGTCTGCTTTTCATGTTAGGTAAGCTTTCATGTTAGGTAAAGGGTTAAGTAACTTCGCGGAGGAAAGACTAGCGTGGTAACTCAGTTGGTATTGTGAAATTTTGATATAAATATTCACAGCTAGAAGACTGATCCCGTAGTAACGAATTTGTACCCGTCCAGAATGATTCAGGGAAACAACATGGTGTGTTTACAGATGTTTTGACTTCGGCGTTTGGCTCTCTGACATTTGAATGAAGACTTGAGGTCCAAAATGTGCAAAGTACGGCCACTATCGTTTCAGTGGTTGATAAGATATTGTCCTCGCATACAAACATCGTAACTGAAAGACTGGTTCCACTGATTTTGAATTCTGACCTCTGAACTTTCAAATACCAGGTTGGACTTTGCACATCTCATGTCCAACTTGCGTGTGGAGATTGATCACTGCTGATTGAATAACTGTTGGTATCATGCGACCAAACAGAGAAACAGATGAACAAACGACAGTTGCTTAGCTGTATTTTTTTTAGAAACTCGCAAACGGATGGAGGTATATAGAATAAATAGGTACTAGGGCAGGTGATCAGATTTAAACCACGAGTAGGATAGGAAGTTCAAACACTCGGCTGCCGAGCGGTTAAAACCCGTATTCTTCGAGTTAGTTTTTTTTTAAAATCTGATTACCGACCCTAGTACCCATTTGTTTTCTTTATACCACGCTCTTAACCCTTTACCTAACATGAAAAGCAGACGACACTTGAAAATAAAATTCTTGAATAACTTATTTTTTTCATTTTTTGTCTCAAAAACATAGGTTATGACCCCTCATTGGAACGAGCTCGACGAGCTCGTTCCAATGAGGGGTCATAACCTATGTTTTTGAGACAAAAAATGAAAACAATAATGAAAATTAATTGGCGATTTTGAGAATAGCGCTGACCGGTTTTGGCCGTTACGTTGGGTAAAGGGTTAATAAATAATCGTCTTTGTCACTTACTCTGGCATACAAGGGGGACTTTGTTAAACTTTTTGTAATATTTTGTGAAACATTTTCAGCTTGAAATTTCGGGTATTTTGACATCAGTTTTCCGAGGGCTAAAAATAGGGAATACGTTGTATAATTAGAACCCAGGGCCAAGGATAAATAATGGGGGTTAACTCTTTACCCAACGTAGTGGAAAAAAACGAACAACATTATTCACAAAAATCGTCAATTAATTTTCATTATATTTTCATTTTTTGACTCAAAAACATAGGTTAGACCCCTGTTTGAAACAAGCTCGCCGCTCCTTCCAATGTGGGGTCATAACCTATGTTTTTGAGACAACAATTGAGAAAAATTAGTTATTCAAGAATTTTGTTTGCATGTGTCGTCTGCTTTTCATGTTAGGTAAAGGGTTAAGCATCACCGACTCATGTATAATGTGAGGAGAAGCTGAATAGAAAGGTGAGAAAATATAGAATAAAAATGTACAAGGGCCGGTAATCAGTTTTAAACAACGAGTAGTATAAGGGTTTTAACCACGAGACTTGCCGAGTGGTTAAAACCCTTATTCTACGAGTGCTTTAAATCTGATTACCGACACTACTACCTGTTTGTTTTATTTATACCATGCTCTCAATAAATAATCGACTTTGTCACTTAAAATGGAGAAAAAACGACCCTTTCTATCGTATGGGGTTTATTTTGTTTACATCTGCGCCGGTGGACAGGACCGCCGGGTGCATGTAAATGCTTGATTGACAGCTAGACACATCGTTAAAGTTGATTGGAATTATCTTGCCTTTTCAGTCAAATTATTATTAACATTCTTAAATTTTATTTTAAATATTTAATTTTAGGTATTTTAAAGTTAATAAGCCATTGCACGAAGTAGATAGTATCGAAAAATATCGTTTGTTTGAATGAAACATCGCGAAGCGTGAATGTATCGAAGTCGGCAAATTGCGTCATGTCAAAGGTCAAGTTGGATGAACTTCCTACATCGGCGGATATGGTATAAATAGATACCGTAAGTTCATCGCAAAAGTCAGAAGAAACATCTAAGTAGACGCATGAGCTGTGGTTATTAAGGGGTTGTTCAACAAAACTTTTGGTATTTTGTTTTTAGAAATTGTCACCAAGGCAATAAATATGAATTAAAGAGATGGGCAGCGGTATATTATATATCAAAATTATGACGAAAGTGCACAAAACGTAAATTTATCCACTTCCTCCCCCCCCCCCCCCCACCCCCTCAAAAAAAAACAATAGAAAAAAAAGTTTTGCATTTGATGAAAAGAGATTCTCAGCGACATAAATAACCAACGGGAATAACAACGAAGAAATCGGTAATGCTAATATCTATGTTGTATATAAAAAACTCCATACCTTGTACTTAGAGAAAGCATATTCATCACTTGGTCGGCGATGTGATGAAAACTCCCAGAGGAAAATGTTCAAAAACGAAGTTTTATTACGTTCGGAAAGATACGTGAATTTGATCACGTGATTCTTGGGCCAAATTGGGGGAATATTTTTATTTTCAAAAATTTCAAATCTGCAAACACTTGATTGCCGTTTCCAATCCTGCAGTTCGATGAAAACGCCCGATACATTCACATGAAAAAATTCAAGTCTATCCAACAACAGCGAGTCCCCAGATAACCCTTTACCCAACGTAACGGTCAAACCGGCCAGCGCTATTCTCAAAAATCGCCTATTAATTTTAATTATTTTTTCATTTTTTGTCTCAAAAACATAGGTTATGACCCCTCATTGGAACGAGCTCGTCGAGCTCGTTCCAATGAGGGGTCATAACCTATGTTTTTGAGACAAAAAATGAAAAAAAAATAGTTATTCAAGATTTTTTTTTGCAAGTGTCGTCTGCTTTTCATGTTAGGTAAAGTGTTAAAGTAGGGATTTGAAGACTGGGTTCTATTTATAGAAAGTTACGCATATTTCAGCTGGGATCGATACATCACTGATTCGAATTACTATTATGTGGTTGTTATCGATATGCAAAACATAAAATTGGAAAAATACGTTTGAAAACAAAAATGCATCCATATCCAAACATTCGCAATTGCAGGCCTACATATACGAAAAATCATTTGATTGAAGTGGAACTATATTTGTAACGCAAGGGAGGCTTTGTGACGTCTGCTGATATGCACTCGGCCGAATAAGAAGACCAAAGCGTAAGAAAGTCCCTTTTCTGTATACCAGATATAGAGAAAGTTAGTACAAACATAGATTTAAATTTCTTTCCCATACATTCGGACTGGGTGTAAGGTAGATCATGTCGATTTTTCCACCAAAGGCTTGTGGTTGCCGGAAACAGCATCAAAACAAGACTGTTCAGTTATGTCAAATTCTGAGATTATATTAAGTAAATCCAAAGAGTCATTTATACAGCAATCGGTTGATTGCATTGGGGGCTTGAGCTCCTCGTTAACAAATTTCGAAATATTCTCGGATAAGGAACCGAACCATGATCGGTCGAGCCGGAACTCAAATTGGCTTTCGAGAAAATCGGATATGAAAGACGCGCGAGCAACAAGGAATTCGATAAAGCCCTCTCACGAGATCGACACGGTTTACTTACTTATAAAAGTGAAACAGAACAATCACCCGTTCCTCTTGTAGTGACTTACCATCCAGCTACTCGAAACTCTCACCACATCCTCGACGAGGATGAATACCTTAAAAGGGTGTTCGCGAAGAAGCTCATACTTGTACAAAACAACCACCAAATTCACGGTAAAAATTAGTTTCGAGTGAGTTTATCACATCACCCCAATTCTCGGAACGAAACCATGCAACACTAGCCGATGCCGAACATGCCAACTCATTTCATCTTCTGACATCACCTGTGAATCGGGCAATCACATTTCTCCAAATGGTAGTTTTCCTGTAGATCGAGTGATCTAGTGTATTATTTGACGTGAGCTCGTTGTAGGGAAATGAATATTGTACTGATTTCAGCCTGCATGTTTCCGTTTCATTTTTCAGTTACCTGTCTGGTAAAAACCCGTGTAAAAATTACATTTTAAAAAATAGGCAATTTTTCGAAGCCACTGTTTCCCATAATTCATCTGGTAATTTACCCCTCTTGATTAGACTCCAACTTTGGGACCAAAATTTCAAATTCTCTTGTCCAACAAAAAGCCTAATGTAATCAAATATCTGATACTAAAAATATATATCTATTTTACATGGCCTTAGTTTCAACATATGCCCTATGTTTAGAATTTCACTCCTGTGCAAAAGTGCGAAACTGTAGAGCGGAACCTTAAGGAGAAAACAAGAGTGATCTCCCCTTGGATTTCACTCAGGCAAAAGAATCTGGAGTCTATCCTGGGTTGAATGAACAAAAACCACAAGTCTCTATTTTCAACCAGCAAAAAGATACAGCATGGCCTTTCTGGCTGCCAAATATTTTTTGCGGACAGTTTTTACCTGATTTTCACAACCACACTTCACCACTTCAACCCTCACATTTCTCTGAGCCACTTTAGAGAACATTTTTGTTATTATCACCAGCCACACTGACTACCCAGGACCTGTCAATAGTAGCACTGTTAAATATAATAAAAATATAAAACAATAAGCAGTAATAACCATTGCTTTGGGGATGGGGGGGGGGGGGGAGTGCTGGTTCTGCTCTCTAGATATGAAAGTGTAAACAGCTTAACGGATGGATGACATACAGACATGACACCAATGACCTAAATGAAAAAGTAGACACCATGACTGCAAATCTCTGGTCAACAATATCAACCAAGCTGTTCATAATTAGATATATTTGTCATGAATACAAGGCTTGGTGTTTAAGAAAGGCAGTGCTCTACCTTAATGTGTTTTTGAAATCTTGAAAATTCAAAAAGTGTGCGAAATTAGGCAACATCAATAAATTTCTCCACATTTCCACGAATTTCCTTCCAGTTGTGCTGAGATATCACTTGATGAATGTTAACTATCACTAACAATTGCACACAAACCAAAAATAATGACAAGTGTTTTGAAAAATGGTGTATTTATAACTCAAACACAAATAAAAAACTTCCTGGCTCAAGAAATGACACCGACGGCAAAATGCTCTTTAAGGTTCCGCTCCATAGTTTTCCAGGCATTTTCAAAAATGACTTGCCATACACTCTCTTCAAATGCAAATATTCTGTAACTTAGTTATCTAACCCATAACATTTCCCAAAACTACAAAAAACATATAACACCATCTGACTGAGTAGAAATAAACAATCTGAATGTGGATGGAATAATTTATTGTCAAAGGCAAGACTTCAACCTGAAAAATTGTATGAAAAAATGCCGAAACCAGTCATTTTCAGCCACCCAGCAGCCTCAAAAGCAGAATTTTCCCACCGACCCCACCTACCTACTCCTGGAGCAGAGCATCCCCTGCTTCTAAAATACAAAAAAATTATATGTTTCCGTTTCATTTTTTAGTTACCTGTTTGGTAACAAACCCGTGTAAAAATTACATTTTAAAAAATAGGCAATTTTTCGAAGCCACTTTTTCCCATAATTCATCTGGTAATTTACACCTATTGATCAGACTCCAACTCTGGGACCAAAATTTCAAATTCTCTTGTCCAACAAAAAGCCTAATGTAATCATATATCTGATACTAAAAATATATCTCTATTTTACATGGCCTTAGTTTCTACATATGCCCTATGTTTAGAATTTCCCCCCTGTGTAAAAGTGCGAAACTGTAGAGCGGAACCTTATCCATTAACTCTGACGCCAGAAATTTACGTAACGTCAAACGTACTTACGCGCTAGGTCACTTGAACTGTATTTCACAACTTGCGTTAAATTGTTCACCATACTGTCACCGAAAGAAGACCTTTTAGGTCGAAAGCTCATGAATAAGAATTATCATAGATCGAAGAAAAGGTGTTATTTTTTTCTCCATCTATATATCTATTATTCATTTCTGATGAATACATTGAAATATAGAAAGTAAAATTATCTTTGACAACTGTATTTTTTTAAGTGTAAAATATATATCATTTTCAAAAATGTCTGCCACGGTCGGCATGAAACCTTTTTCACGGTGCCTTTACTTATGAAAATGTTCTGCTGGACAGTCATGCTTGCTCTACTACTGTGTTAAATGCTATGCCTGTACGACAAAATGCACAATTGTTTCACATATCTCTCTCACTACATCCCTGAAACAATTTCAATAGATTATCTTAGCCAAATGAATAATATTGTATTCCAATGCTTATTCGACCCGGGAATGACGAAAAGAACACCAACAATCATTTCATTTAGAAATGAGCCCCGTGTATTATTATTTTCCGAAAATAAGTGGATAAGTTTTCCAGCTGCCATGTCATAAACACATGTCAATCCAACCATCATATCAATGAAAAAACACAGTTACATACATTGCAGCCTATGTGTTGTTGACATCGCTTCTGTATTAATAGACACATACTTATCTTTAGCGATTGTAAAACTTTAATCTGCATAACACCACGTTGATGCAACACACATACATTAGATCCCACCGAATCGTCAAAATTTCGATTCGAAAGCGTCCCGATGATTTGCTTCGAGCCGTCCAGATTCGAGATTTTTCGAATTGTCGAGAGTTTACCAAAATCCTGCAAATTGTCTCCTCTTAAACTCTTCTTCGATCATCAAGTCTCAGTACAGAAGATCACGTAAGGTTCTCTTCCGAAACTTCTTTCATTCTAGCCTTGAATATTCAACATGTTTGATTGACTTGCTAAAATAGACGAGTCGTTGTCGGATACAATACTTGAGTGCAGACTGGCAATATTTACGGTTGACAAAATATGGCAATATTTATAATTTGAAGAGCCATAAGATTCGATTTGATATTTCAATCCATTCAAAATCCTATGCGTGTTTCGACTCAGGATTCGATTCGACGCAAACTGTATCATTCGTAGAGTTCGATCATCAATATGGGCAGTTATGGTCGTGCGTGACGATAACTGATGCAATTAGTAGTGTTGCATATGCATGACATTATGGACTTACTTATCAACAGCCACGATGAATATATAGAGTAAACAATTCCGCCGTCTGCTTGTTTACTGGACGCCCCAGTAAGGAGGGGGCTCTACACTCTAAAATCAGTTGGGTTTAAAATTCACTCAATAAGGTTCATACTCACTCAACACAGTAGATTTTAGTCGATTTTTTTTAACCCAGACCAACTGTAATGAGTGAATATGAACCTAATTGGGTTCTCAACCCAGGTGATTTGGGCTGATTTTAACTCACCTGATATTAAAGTGTAGAGTAGGAAATAATATTTCAGATAACTCGGACCGTCAGTCGTCTGTACTCTTCCATACGAAATGGGCAAATGGTAATTTAATGATAAATTTTACCAATCGTACTTTCGTGGCATTCTGTACTATCTACTTATCAAATCATATCCTGACAGATCTGCGGCAGTAATGCCTTGATTATCAACATGTATTGGCAATTTTATGTATCAGCGTCGTTGTAGGGGCGTAGGTAAGTGAATATTAAAATTTGGCAGAACAATGTGGTTTCTCTCGCAAGTCTTGAATTAAATAACATGGGTTGGCACAATTTCCGCCTTGTGTTGAGGAGAGGCATAGTTTATATGCTATAAATTCAAAAAAAGAACGTCGGGTGGCAAATTGATTCAGAATGAGACTGAATTTTGACCGAATGCGTGTTCCAATATACAGTTCCCGTCATTAACAACATGAGTTGCTTTTGCGTCTTGTCCTTCTCGAGAGTAGAAGACGCAGAATATTTTACCATCTACTGCAGAATGTATGTTAGAAAGGTTATTTTACCAACATGATTTCGTTTTTATTTGTTGTACCTCCTGTTTTGTCCTTCTTGTAACGATGTAACAGTGATGCAAAATAATGAGAGATCCCAAGCGACGATTCAACATGCCATAATGTTATCCTGGTAAAAGTTGTACGTGAACAAGTTACAAATCGCAAAACATCATATCACAAGATTGTGAACTTGGGGATTGTTTTAAAGGTGATGATTAGGTAAGTCATCTTCCATATTTTAGAAATATGCGTCATATATAAAGCCAAATTGTGAATTGAATTCTAGCAACAGGCTTACTGGACATGAATATTGTTTCGCAACTTATAGCCGTGACTTCACTGATTTAGGAAAGTTCTTAATACACGTCTATATGTCTCCCCAGCAACAGTCTCTCATATTACAGTTAGAATTGTCACAGAAATGACATAACACTTTATAGGGGACGTCTTTTCGGTCATTTAGAAGCGTCTAAATATTGTTTATGAAAATTCACTGAGGCATGTGAACAAATTCACAAATGTACCCAGTTACCATTTTATCCTGTAAAATTTAGTGCCGGAATTAGGAAGTGGGAATTGAAAACGCAAGTTGTCCTTATTGGAGAGACCTTACTTCGTTGCACCAAAATCTATTTTAAAAGACAAAGGGTGCAATGAAGAAGATACTATTATCTTTCTTTCTTCACGTGTTAAAATTTTTGTTGCAGGAGTTACACACTAAGTATCTCACATACCAATGTGGAACATCTGATAAGTTGATATCACCACGGATCATTTAAACAAAAAATATATGTATATGTGGATTACAGGTCCGACGCTAGGAGCGTTAAGTTAAAATCACCCGATATGGGAGTGGGGGGGTGGGGGGTGCAGTAGCCATTGTATGCCGAATGTATACCCGAGGTGCGTAGCACCGAGGGGGAGAGTATGAGAGGGGTATCGCTTTCTTAGAGGCGACCCCCTCCCATACACCTCCTTCACCTAGGTGCGTACCCCCACCCATTGGGGGGTTCGGGGAAAAGTTTGTAAAAGACAAGCCTCTGATAACGATTCATGAAATCCCTCTTTTCTAGCAGCTCAATGGAGCATGGTTAAGATAAGGTGGTTCTTCGGTGCCTCTGAGAACGAGCGAGGAATCGGGTATTTTGTAGATTGGCTGTTATGTAGAAGAGGAATATAATGTCGTACCGATGTTCACTTCCGACAGATTCTCTCGATCTTCCGACAATATTCGGAATATTGCCAAATGATCTAGAGAATTTGTCAGAAATGGACATCCGTACGACTGGGCTTTGTCGGTTAGAATTTTTTCAGACGGCTATTGAAAATTTTAGAGCTGAAACGGTTAAGGGGTTTTCTTGATCGATTTAAATTTATGTTTTCAATTTTTGTCTCAAAAACATAACTTATGACCCCTCATTGGAACGAGTTCGTTCCAATGAGGGGGTCATAAACTATGTTTTTGAGACAAAAATTGAAAAGTTTTAGTAATCCATAAATTTATTTTGCAAGTATCGTCTGCTACCCGCAATCGGTAAAGGGTTAAGAATGACCATTTCCTGTCACTGATGCAGAATGTTGATCATGCAAGTAAACAAGTATGTCAGCAAGTAACTTGATTGCTTTACTCTGTCTCATATAATTGATGTGGGTCAGTGTGACAATGTTTGCCTCTTTTGGAGCAGGTTTGTTCCCTAGTTAATTCATATAATACAGTAGTTCAAAAGTAACTGTTAATCGATCAATTACGTTTTGGACCGATCAAGATGTTGATCATTGATTAATCGGTTAACCGTTTCAGCTCTAGAAAATTTTAGACAGAGACTGTCATAGGGAGCGGTTTGCCCCCTTGCTCCCCACTGGCTTCGGCCCTAGTGGATTGAGCACACTTGTTCTACATTTTATGTCTTTACTGTGGTTTCTGGCACGGAGATTGTGTAAACAGATGATACACGTTTATTTTTAACCGAAGTAAATATTATGCCAGTATCTACAGTACGTGTAGAGGAGATTGTAACAAAATCACCCATGGGGTGGTGCTATCACCCACAGTATCACTTTCACATTCTGTACATATGGACAAAAAATACAAGCAATGTTTCAGCCAATGGACCTCCGGGTTAAACCCGGATGTCTATTGGCTGGAACTTTGTTTGTGCTTGTTATGCTTTGCAACAAATTTGCTTGGGTGGAATCTCCACTCTGCGGGTGATTTAGTGATAATACACTCTACACGTACTGTACAATCACGCGGTGTCCATCGAGATTTGGGTACAGATAATGCTGAGAATGTAGAAGATAAATAACTCGTGGTTGCTGGATAGAGAGCACCCGTCTCGGGCCGTTAACTTTCTGTTGATGGATAGTTCAATAGATGTAAAATATCCAAGAGTTAGCTGTTCGATATTCAACCATCCAACTATACTACTCACATTTTGCTAAGGATCACTCCAAATTCGTCAACATAAATTGTATATGAAAAGAAATTATTTGTTTTTTTTTTATTTATTGGGCAGTAGTGACACTTTTAATAGTGTGGGTCATAACAAGTTGCACAAATTTATGGGTAGAAAAAGCTAGAGTTCCCATAGGAAAGCACTCAACAATTCCAATGAACTGTCGCACTCTCTGATTTATCATCTTGGTACAATCAGGGTTAGCACTGCCTGAAGGCAAGTGGCCCGTGGGAATACTGCACGTCGACCATAGATGTACAACATGTCAACGTAACACTTACCTTCAACCAATGCTAACCGCTTGTGTCAGGAGGATAAATTAGAGAGGCCGAAAGTTACTCACCATTGCTCAGTTGTTCTCTCTGGGTACTCCGACTCCCGCCACGCGTAAAATTGACTGACATGATATGCTCAAAGCTTGTGGAAGTCGCATTACTCCTTAATGAACAAATAAACAAACTTAAAACAATACACATAATTTGACCTTTTATGTATCAAATATATAGATGGGTAGGAGTCATCCTTAGCAAAATTTGAGTAGTATATTAAGCATGGGATAGTCAAACTATATACCAATGAATAACAATGGATGACATTAGTAAAAGTTTTTAATCTTATCCAGTCGACTAATAGTCATTTTCTTGGGCCTCCAAAGATTCCCTGATAGTCGTTACTTAATATGAGCCCAATACCAGTTTGTGACTTGGGACACTTCTTTCAGTTATTTGGAGTGTAAGTTTTATCTGTAACCCCGACAACAAGACGGACATTACAACCGTTATTGGTTGATAAGAATGTCGAATAAGGAACTGGAATAAGTAACCGTTGTCACGTCCCAGACGGCAGTTGTGTTCATCAGCATTATCGGGAATTGTGTTCAGTAATAAACCATTTGTATTCTCTCTGTAAACTGAAACAACACGCACATGATGTCGATAGATTTGTATTCAATAAATTAAAAACAAAAATTCGTAAAAATTCAAGCAAAAAGAGATGCAACTAATAATAAGAAGTTATGTACAAATTAAGCTTAAGCGAGACATGGAGAGAGAGAGGGTGGGTGGGGGGGGGGGGGCAGGAAGCAGTAATCGTAATCGCGATGGTAGCTTGGCCAGCGCAGTCTCCGAAAAGATAACACATTTCAAACAGTCTAAAAAGTATTGCACCATGCAAGACTCCTTGAAAAACTAATAAAAAAATGGGAAACATGAGGGATAAGCGGATGGGGAACAACATGGGGGTCGGGGTCAATATTATAGTTGGAGAGATCGAGGCCGTTCCGATGTGGAAATTATAAAACAGCTATGACAGAATGCTGAGATTATAACGGAGAGTTGGGAGGGGGCGGGGGGGGGGGTCTCGGGGTAAATAACCCGATGGAAGATGGGTTTATGTTGTCCTCCTCGTTTGAGGGCCGCGATAAATCAGTGAAAGGCCAAATAATAGTAATTATTATTATTATTATTATACGGATATATTCAAATTATTTGTTTTGCTTCTCGGGAAGCTCAGTTCCCCTAATAACTTATGCCTTTATCCATGCAAACGCCGTCTGTGTTAAGACAACAAACCTCGTCAAAATTTAATCAGTGATGAAGAAATAACATCAAAAATCCAATCAATTAAATAATCATCCATAACACATTTGAAATATTCACCACAGAAAAAAACTTGCGTTTTTTTTTTCTGCCAGTATATTACAAGATTATTAAAAACAGTTCATGTACACCAATTAGAGCTGACAGCATTCACCTTAGTAAGTCCTTTGAAAAGGTTACCTCTTGAAGCCGGGGAATCAGAATGAATTTATTGACCATGACATACCTCGGAAAACTCACATTAAAGCAGGTGCTCTTAGTCAAGTGTCGTCTGCCTATTCAGGCAGACGACACTTGACTAGAAGCACCTGCTCAGTGTTCAATTCTCCCCCCCCCCCCCCCCCAGTCCAAAGATAGCGGAACCATCACAGCCAGATTACCTGCCGTATTACATTACAGGCAAGAAAACTCGACTCCCGGCTTCTAAGTGTTAACTGCAAATTTCCATTTTATTTTACAAAGTGCAGTATTTACCTATTTGGATTTTATTTTACACGGGAGATGAGTGATGTTCCACGGCTCAGCCCGTAGCCGACATGTGCGCTTTGATGTGGGACACGGGTGTCCGTATTGTCGACCCTGAAGGATTGTATCCGTAGTTTTTACTGGCTGGTTAAGTCAGCGGCACTGAGAGGGTAAGAAAAGTGTACAGTACATGGAGAGTGGATTGGTACAAAATCACTCGTGGGGTGGTGTCCCCACTCAGACAAATTCTTTGTCTGGAAAAAAGCATTAGAACGGTGAGCAAAGTTTCAACTAAGGGACCTTTTCATGCATTACCACAGGAATCGACTGTTAATGTCTGGGTAGAAACTTCACCCCACGAGTTGTAGAGGTAATTCACTCTCCAGGTACTGTAAATAGAAACAATCTGGCAAACATCGACGTGAACAAAATGTTTTTATTCATATTTTAGAATACACGTTTGATAAACTGCACCCTCGGCCATTTTACACATCCATATTATAAAACAGAAAATTTTAGAAACATATTTTCATGTGCTTCTTTGTTATGGTGTGTCTTCTTATGCAACTTTTAACAAACTTTTTGGGAACATTTTAACACTTTTTAACCTTGTGCTGTGAAAGTTTGACGAAAATCAAAAACACAATTCTTGGTGAGTTTTAATATAAATTCTTTCACAATTATAGCTGCCACATGACCCATTACTTGAAAATGAAATATATTTAGTGCCTTAAAAAATATATTTAGTGCCTTAAAAAGTATATATATAATATTTCTCCCACCACTAAGGTACTGGAACAAATATAAAGTCGTGTGAGACAGCTAGGAGAGATATGCGTATCTCACCCCACCCACGTGACAGCTATCTCAACCCACCCACGTTGACAACTTATTTGCATATTTAATTAGCGCCAGAACTATTTAATCATTGCAAATCACGTCTGCACATGTATAAACAAACAAATGGAATGCCGTTTTGCTTTCGTAAATACGACTGACTTTGTAAACGAAAATCGAAACCAGAATACTCTTAAGAAAAACTTCAGCATACCTCAAAATGCTCTATCAGTTTATCGGAGAGAAATATTCGTCTGATATCATTAAGCCATGTCGATTTCATTTGAGGTTGCTTCAGAGCATTAACCCCCAACATGCTGTGCTAGTATGTGTGTTTTGATGTATATACCTTTGGTATATACCATACTTCTCGACAAGCTTGCCGAATAAATTCTTATTGGTTTTATCCAAGAATGAACGCACCAAGAATTATTTTTTTCAAGTCAATTGTAGATCCCAGAGGTAATTATAGTGTACTCGATATAACCATATAGGAAGAAAGATTAACAATATCGGTTGTGTATGGACCAAATGATGACAACCCGGGCTTCTATGAAAACGTCTTTTCTAAAATAGAAGAAATTGGTAATTTCTCAGTTCTAATAGGAGGAGGCCGGAATGTACCCCAGAACTATGATATGGACACAACCAACTATAAGCATGGAAATAATGTCAAAGCAAATGAGAACATTTTACAGTACATGCAAAAATTAGATTTACATGAAGGGGGAGTGAAAAACCCGAATCTAGACGCTATACCTCGAGGGGAACTGGGAACAACATTGCTAGATTGAATTACTTTCTTATGTCAAGTGATTTGCACATATTTTTCCAAATGACAGACATCCAAATTCGATATAAATCAGACCATAACCCGGTAAGTATCGGCCTATCCTTCTTTAACCAGCCCCGGGAGAGAGGTTTTTGGAAGTTCAATAACAGCCTTCTTAATGATCAAGAATACATAAATGTAGTAAACGGACTATAGCAGAAAGAATTGAACAATACAGTACAACAGCTGTCAATACCAATAATGCTACTGTCACAACCAATAATAATAATAATAATAATAATAATAATAATAATAACAATAATAATAATAATAATAATAGACGACTCACAATCGACGATCAGCTGTTCTGGGAGACTTTGAAACTCATGATAAGAGGGAAAACTATCTCTTATTCTGCAAACTTAAAACGACTGTCTGACAAACGGGACTCGGAGATCGAATAGACACTAAGTATCTTGAAAGAGAATCTAGATTATAGAATCCAAAACATATTCTTTGATGCTGAAAACAAATTTCTAAACTTCTTAGAAGAAGATGAACAAAATTCTCTTGAAGGTCCACTCACTAAGTCAGAATGCTTAAGCTCCCTACAACAAATGACCAGTAACAAATCTCCTGGCTCAGATGCTTCACAGCCGAATTTTACAAATTCTCCTGGAATGGCATTAGTATGTATTTAATCACCTCCTTGAACTTTGGTTATTCTGCAAAAAATCTTTCAACCACCCAAAGAACTGGTATCATAACATGTATACCGAAAAATAAACCCGAAGATGTTTTTGAAAAACCGGAGACCAATATCCCTTATAAATGTAGATGTTAAGATCGGTTCTGCTGCTATAGCCAATCGCATCAAAATCGTCTTACAGAAATTAATATTCGAAACACAACTTGGATTTTTAAAGAGGAGGTATATTGGTTAATCAACTCGATTAATCTTTGACTTAATTAAAAAATGTGAGGAACAAAATATTCCAGGCATTTTACCTTTCCTGGACTTCGAGAAAGCTTTTCATTCCTTGGAATAGTCCTTTATTCTGAAAACCTTACGTTTTTTAAACTTTGACCCTTCAATCATCAGATGGTTTCAAACATTCTATAAAAATATTTATAGTTATATTTTAAATAACGGGCATTGTTCTGAAAAAAATAAACTTATGGCGAGGAATGAGACAGGAAGATCCACTTTCCCCCTACTTGTTAAAACTCTGTGCTGAAATCCTGGATACAACGCTAAAATATAACCCAGATATAAATGGTGTTAAAATAAACAATTCCAAATATTTGATTAGCCAATACTCTGACGACTCCACACTCTTTCCGAGCGACGACGGACACTCATTAGATATAGCATAGCTATTGAAACAATGAACTCGTTTTCAAAAATCTCTGGATTAAAGGTAAACTTTGACAAAACCGAGGTAATATGATTTGGGGCAAAACGGGGTTGTGGTGACGAAACTCCTACACAACAAAACGATAAATGGAATCACAATAACGCCTTTCAAATTTTGGAATCAAATTTTATTTGTTTAGCGAGAATTACATTGTTAACAACTACCTTATTCAGATGGAAAAATTGAAACGCTTCTTAGTGACTTGTCTTTCGTAGTCATTAAAACTCTTGCTATCCCAATGCTAATACACTGCTTGACAGTTCTCCCATAGCCACCTGAAAATATCATACACAGACTGCAGACTCTCTTTTACAAGTTCCTTTGGTCGGGTAGAAACGAAAAAGTGAAACGCCGTACATTAATCAGTTTGATAGAATATGGAGGACCTAAATTCCCGGATATGAAAACGTACAGCCACTCTCTAAAAGTTAGCTGGATATAAAGGTTTCTAGACCCAGGAGCATTGGCACGATGGAAAACTTTGGATTTAGAGGATTTTGACGATCAAGGAACCTACAAAATTTGATATTTACACAAGGAAGGACTTCTAAAGGTTGGGGAAAAATTAAATATCTTCTGGAAGAATGTAGTACATGTATGGTCCCTGCTAGATACAACTGTTACCTCAGCCCCTGAATATATTCTGTGTGAGCCTCTATTTTATAATAAAAAAATTATAATCAATGATCGACCCTATTTCCATAAAAAATGGTGTAGAAAGGATAATTTTTTTATCAACAATCTCTTATTTGCGCAAGGAGGCTTTTTAAGCTTCCCTCTTTTTTCGAGGAAGTACACACCTCGAGACGCCCATCACTGTTTACCAAGGAGTGATCAATGCAATACCAAAGCCGTGGAAAGAAGCGATAAAAGAGACTTGTGGAATGCCAACCATAAGAAAGGAATACATTGAAAAATTGAAGTTTTCGAAGAAAACGTTCCAAATTTTCTACCCCATCTTTTTTAAAGTTAGCTGCTGTGAGACCTTACGAATCCCAGAAAAAGTGGGAAGAGTCCTTGGGTATCGACCTCCAACCGACAGACTGGGAGTCGATACACAAGTTTTTTTTACTATTAGTGATGACCCCTACATTCAAAGCCGCAATACAAAATATTGCACAGATCGATTTATACCAATTCCAAACTATTTAAAAGTAAGCTGTCTGAAACGGAACGATGTACCTTCTGCAGCAATACAAAAGAAACTCTGCTGCACGTATTTTTAGAATGCAGTCATTCTACGACGATACACGAGAATCTCCAAGATAAATTGCGAATTAATTGTGTTCTGTCCTTCCCTCTTACTCCACAGTATATGCTTCTAGGTTTCCCAAACCAGGAAGTACCGTCAGCAGCTGCTAATCTGTGTGTACTATTTTTAAAAAAAATTTATTTATTCTTGCAAGGTGAGGGGGTGTACACCACCTGTCTTGAAAAGCTCCCAAGAGCAGATAAAAGTATACCGTACATTAGACGTAATGTCCGTTCATAAATATTCGTCAAAAAAGCAAAGTCCATTCTAGAGAGATGTGACCAACTACAGGACCTGCTTGGTATACAGCGTCCTCTAAATGAGACGGGAATGGAAGCTCTAGTCGAATCCACAGTTCTCATTAGTATTCCCTCTTGGGCCCAATTCTTCCCCTTTATTCTAAGACATTATGGTAACGACATTACACACGGATCATCACCCCCCCCCCCCCCCCTTTCAGACAGTAGTATAACCTCCTCATAACACCCAGAACTTACTAGAGAAACTCGAAAGTGTGTATCATTTTATGGACATTTATTTATACATATTATTTTGTTAGTTAAGGGGCTATACAAGTAATGGAATTTTGTTTATTTTGAAATCTTCATCTCTCATATTCCTTAAATTCAGATTAAATATACACAAATTATACATCAAAATGAAGGTTGGGATGTATAGATTACGAAACACATATGTAATCAACTCAAAGAGTTGACAGCAGGCACCACTGGTTCCTGGAAGTCTGCTACCGTATTCGTACCAGAACTGATAATAAAATAATATTTCATCAGAACAACTTGTGGCAAAATGTGCTTCATATATCCAAGAACAAAGCTAGGCATTCAAAACACTTTCGAATACAGCGATAGGACTGCATTTGGGAAGAGGACAACACTGTCTGCATTTTTATTGAAGATGGTCTCCATGCTCGACAGACATGCGCAAATCACTCGATACCTCGAATTTCCATTGAAAAAGAAAATCGTAATTCTAAGAAATTTCAACAGGTATCATGATACCATGCATTGAAAATGGCAACTGTGCAATCTCTATCTAATAACAGTATACTGTATGAAGGCGATCTTTTTCATTATTTGATTTTAGACGGCGTTGTTTTTACATGCTTTTTCCGTCCGATGACGTCCACCGGCAATGGAAAGTATATTCATACGTAAACAAAAGCAAAGGCTTTGGAATTTACCCCCATGCAGCTCTGTCGCCGTTTTTTGGAGAATTTTGATCCCCTAGCTTTGTTCTTGGATATGTAAAGCACATTTGGCCACAAGTTGTTTTCGTGAAATATTATTAAATTATCAGTTCGGGTACGAATACGGCAGCAGACTTCCAGGAACCAGTGGTGCCTACAATCGACTCTATGGGTTGATTACACATGTGTTTCGTGTTTTATACATCTCAATCATCATTTTGATGTACATTTTGTGTATATTTAATTTGAATTGAAGGAATATCAGAGGTGAGAATTTTCAAAATAAACAAAATTTCCTTACTTATATAAGACCTTAATAAGACAACCTTTGTAAAAAACGTCCTTTTTGTACATATCTGTTGAAATTAAAAATTATTTTAAAAAAGGTGGATTATTTATTATATATTATTAATGACGTCGCAACCCTAGAATGGTGGGAGAAAAAACATCCTCGATGGGTATCTAGGTAATGGATTAATCTCATCCTCAGGGCAAGATATTTGAGCCAGACACTCGTCAAGACTCATATTTGGCTCAAATATCTTGCCCCTCGGGTTAGATTTCCCCATCCCACCCAGATACTCAAGATACCCATCGAGGATAATAATAATCTCTGAATAAAATTCGAATTTTCACCTGTTTTTGGTTGTGTAACCAACACCTTAAGTGGCATGTAGGAGTTCAGAAGACAAGTGCACTGTTTTTCATGTGCTAATTCAGCCTGCTATCGGTTCCTCGTGTTTTTAAACAAATATGTCACTTTCTGATGATCACGTTTTAACATACACAACCGTTTGTTGCCACGATATACCCCAGCTGCTAATGCGGCGTTGAACACCAATAAATAAATACATGAATCAACCTGCACATTGTTGGCTATTGTAAGAGAGATGGATGTTTGTTATTCATAACGAATCATGGACTACCCCGTTTCCTTTCAGGCGAACCAAAACACATTCGTCGTGCGTGACCAGTCATGGGGAATATATTACCTTTCTCGTTCTCAACGGGTATAAAATTAAAACATAGTCACGAGGCAAATAGGTCGATTTTCGGCTGAAGTGAGAGGCGACACATTTGAAAATCGGTGCACAATTTTCAATCACTGAAGCAGGTTGAGATTTTTTCAAGACTTGGTAAAAATTATTTGGTAAGTCCATACATATGAAATATCTGTTTCCGACTAATATTCAGTTTATTCCGAGAGCCAAAAGTCCAGTTTGTGCGCGTTCGATTTTATACATCAGATGTTTTCACATTGGCCGATCAGATCTGGTACTGCGGTGCTGCGGTGCGACTCTGAATGAGGTGAGTTGGGGTGAGGAGAGGCTGCAAGAAAGTCCCAGAAAATCATGTAAAATTATGTGACCTGAGAAGCTATGTAGGCGATTTTAGTGCATTAGTGGACTACCAGTACCGATAGTCCTCTAATCCTCTAAAATCGCGCAGACACTACAAGTTGCCCGAAATGTGAAATTTGGTTCGCTATTGGGGTGGTCACCAACTCGTATAATCGCTGAATCGAAAAGTAGGTCCTTTAGTTTAAGGTGCTATACAAGTAAGGAAAATCAGTTTACTTCTAAATTGCCATGTCTGATATTCCATAAACGTAAATTAAATATACACAATGAATACATCAAGAATGAAGGGTGTGCTATAGAGAATACGAAAATATATGCAATCTACTCATAGAGTTGACACCAAGCATCAATGCGTACTCTGCACGTTATAAGAACAACAGATGACGCCCTCAAATATCTGTAATCAATTTATTTAATAGTTTAAATCTGTCTATCTTTTTTAATCCTTTACCCAACGTAACGGCCAAAACCGGCCAGCGCTATTCACAAGTCTAGCTCGTTCCAATGAGGGGTCATAACCTATGTTTTTGAAACAAAAACTGAAAAAAATAGTTATTCAAGAATTTTGTTTGCAAGTGTCGTCTGCTTTTCATGTTTCCTTCAATGAAATCCGATTTGCATGCATATGAAACGGTGCGATGGGTTCTGAGCAAACGTCGATAAATTTATTTAGAAAATTTGTTAGTCCACACTTGTCAAACCTTCTATATCCGAGGGCGGGTGCTATTTGCCGCCCGGGTGGCAAATAGATATTACTCATTATTTTAGCTATTTGCCACCCGGATGGCAAATAACGATTTCAGTAACAGACGAGATTTGGTTTCGGGTTGCGTTAACACGATATTTACGGGGCACATTTATCTAGTTTGATCTTTAAAAATGGGACATGTGGGGCGATAGGGCGGTAAATAACGAGTTTAAGGAATATTGTAGAATTCGCCCCAGTACGGAGCACTGAAGGTATCTATTTGGGTTACCACGAATACCGAAAGGGGATGGCAAATAATAAAAGTCAAAAGGGGATGGCAAATAAAAATATACTGAAAAGGGGTGGCAAATAACTATAATAATGAAAAAGGATAACCAATAATGATAACAACCGAAAGGAAGTGGCAAATAAAAATTATAGTCAAAAGGGGATGGCAAATAAAGATGATAATGAAAAGTTGTGGCAAATACCATAAATAATCAAAAGGTGTAGTGGACAATAATGATAACAATCAAAATGGGGGTGGCAAATGAAGATAATACTGAAAAGGGGCGGCAAATAACAATGATAATAAAAAGGCTTAACAGACAATGATAATAATTGAAAGGTGGTGGCAAATAAAGATTACAGCCAAACGGGGATTGCAAATAAGACAATAATGAAAAGGGGTGACAAATACCACTAATAACGAAACGAGTTTGTTGAATAACAATAGTAGGTGGGGAATAAAGATCACAAGCAAAAGGGGTGGCAAATAAAGATTATTGTGAAAAGGGGGTGGCAAATAATGAAAATAATCAAATGGGCGTAAAATTAATGATAATGATCAAAAGGAGTTCCAAATAACAGTCAAAAGGGTTGACAAATAATGATAGGGATCAAAAGGGGGTGGCAAATAATGAAAATAATCAACAGGTGTGGCAAATAATGAAAATAAGCAACAGGGGATGGCAAATAATAAATTAATGAAAATCGGTGACAAATAATGATAGTGACCAAAAGAGGTGTCAAGTAACAACAATAATCAAAACGGGGTAGCAAATAATGAAAATCAGCAAAAATGGGTGGCAAATAATGAAAATAAGCAAAATGGGTAACAATGATAATGATAATGATAAAAGGGCTGTCAAATAACGATAATATCCCCGTGGGAACCCCGGGAAGTAAGCAGCACTTGTTTACTGTGGTAGACCAGTTCCGCTTTACTAGTAAAATAGGACCCAGTCACCAATGCTTGGGGTGAAAGTCCTCTAAAATGGGCAACATGTAGATCAACGATTGACTAAACTTGACTTCATCTCCATGTTGTGTCACGATTAGCCATGGTGCATAAATATGTGACGTTAACCACCAACAAACAAACAATAACGATAATAATCAAAAGGAGGGGGGGGTGGCAGATAATGGCAGGATAGTGATCAAAAGGGGATGACAAATGGCGATAATAATCACAAGGGGTGGAAAAAAACGATAGTAACAAAAAGGGGGAAATCTATAATGATAGTTATCAACAGATGCGTCAAATAACAATAAGAATCAAAGGGAGGTGGCAAATAACGATAGTAGTAGTATGTTAGGGTTTTTCGTCTCAAGGTTGGGGAGGGAATAAGGGAATTGGCGTCTTGTAACATGACCTAATGGCGCCATGTTGGGTTGTCATGTAACCCTCGCTGGGGGCCTTGTTGTGATGTAAATACCATAGTGATACGTGATGACAGTGCGCACGCGCAGAACGTGTTGTTGGGGGGACGTGTTTCTGTCGTCGTTTTTGTATATTGGAAGCTGCCATCTTGGTTTCTATGGTAGCACGTGGTTTCTATACAACCCAAAATATTCTTTTGATTATTTTAGTTATCTGCCACCCCCTTTTCGTTATTATCTTCACTTGCCACCCCTTGTCATTGTCGTTATTTTTCAACCCCTTTGATTATTATCATCATTCCCTGCATACTTTTGATATTATTTGCTACACCTTTAGATTATTTATGGTATTTGCCACAACTTTCATTATCATCTTTATTTGCCATCCCCTTTGACTATAATCTTTATTTGCCTCTTCCTTTTGGTTGGTATCATTATTGGCTACCCTTTTGATTATTATAGTTATTTGCCATCCCTTTCAGTATTATTTTTATTTGACATCCCCTTTTGACTTTTATCATTATTTACTACCGCATTTTGGTATTTGTGGTAACCCAAACAGATACATTCAGTGCTCCGTACTAGAGTGAATTCTACAATATTCCTTAAATCGTTATTTACTACCTTATCGTCCCACCCAGACCTCCAATTGTTAAACCCTTTACCTAACATGAAAAGCAAACGACACTTGCAAACAAAATTCTTCAATAACTAATTTTTTTCATTTTTGGCCTCAAAAACATAGGTTATGACCCCTCGTTGGAACGAGCTCGACGAGCTCGTTCCAACGAGAGATAATAACCTATGTTTTTGAGACAAAAAATGAAAAAATAATGAAACTTAATTGGCGATTTTTGAGAATATCGGTGGCCGGTTTTGGTCGTTACGTTGGGTAAAGGGTTAAAGACCAAACTAGATGAATGTGCCCCATAATGTTGTGCTAATGCAACCCGAAACTACATGTCGCCTGTAACTAAAATAATGAGGAACAGCTATTTGCCACTCGGGGGGCAAATAGACAATTCCATATCCGAGAGTGCGTACATAAGTCAACGAGCCTACCTTGAGACAATAAAACTGTCGTCTGCACAAAAGCGGATCCCACTGATTTAAAGTTATATATTTTTGTCAAAGTTTTAGATTTCCATGTTACAAACGACGGGAATTTCGAATACACCTGAGTTTCCGTTTCGATAATTGGACATCTCTCAAATGAATAACCATATGAATATAATTTTAATATAATGTAATGTGAATATAATTTTCATACACTAAACCACATATACCAAACCTTAATTAAAGTTTGGCCTTTTAACTGCATAAGTAAACTCTTGTTAATTGAATTGGTAATCAATCGAATTTCAAGGTTTATTATTATTACAGTACATGGAGAGTGGATTGTTACTAAATCACTCTTGGGGATGTGTCTCCACTCAGATAAAAATTCCTTGTCAGGAAAAAGCATTAGAACGACGAGCAAAGTTTCAGCCAATGGACCTCCGCGTAGAGCCCGGAGGTTTCTTAGAGCCCGAAGGTCTCTTGGCTAAATCTGTGCTTGTCCTTTCAGTAGAGGCCCATTTGGAATTCCGTGCCCAAAGACTGTTAAAAGTGATTTTAAGTTATTTTTTATGTTTGCGTATAAAGTGATGAATGAAATATTTTGACAATTTTTCAGCTATGGTTCAAGAATTTTGTGACGTCAATTGGCCACGCCCATTTTTGACATGACTTTCAGTTGTTGTTTTAAACAACTTCTATACTGTGTCACTAAATGTACCCAAACATGAGTAAAATAACAGAACATATTTAATTGTCAACCACAATTATTCCAAATAAAAAACACATTAGGAGATGGGGGTTAAATGGGGTAGTGGGGCTGGGAAGGCACGGGTACTGTGATACCAGACAGAGAATAATGTTGAGTAGCTGGATAAGCCGTTCTCAGACCACAAATATTATGAAATTCACCAATCGCGCGCGAAACAAGATATCGTCCCTTGAAAGGGTGAATTTGCCAACTGCAATTCTTAGGCATTGCAGTTGGCTTCTTTATGATCTCAAGGGACGACACACACTCGATACATTGGATATTACGAGAGGTAATACATGGGCACCTTTGTTGTGGTTCAGTATCCGTCAGTAATGAGTCGAACAGCAATAAGTGCGAGTCACTCGAACGAGCAATTGCCCTTTTGCTCATTTGCTCGATGGAATTCGAGTCGTTCGAGCAGTATGTGTGAGTCACTCGACCGAGCAATTGCTATAAACCTCATTTGCTCGATAGGCTTCGAATCGTTGGAGCAATGACTTTTCAGTAACTGGTCGATAGTTTATAAGAGGAATTTGGCATAGATATGTCCTGGGTTGGCCTAGAATGCTGGACCAAACAAGTAATAGTATACTTAGATATATATCCTATAAAAGGTATTCTCAAATAATATATTGCCATGTCATTGGTATCCTGAAATACCAAAATGAGTCGAAGAACAATATGTGCGAGTCCCTCGAACGAGCAATTGCTCTATAGCTCATTTGCTCGATGGGCTTCGAATCGTTCGAGCAATGACTTTTCAGTAACTACTTGATAGCTTATAAGAGTAATTCGGGATAGGTATGTCATGGGTTGGCCTAGAAGGCTGGGCTAAACAAGTAATAGTATCCTTAGATATATGTCGTATAATAGGTATCCTCAAGTAATATATTGCCTTGTTATAGGTATCCTCAAATACCGGAATGAGCCGAAGAGCAATATGTGCGAGTCACTCGAACGAGCAATTGCTCTATAGCTCATTTGCTCGATGGTATTCGAGTCGTTCGAGCAGCAAGTGCGAGTCACTCGATCGAGCAATTGCTCTAAAGCTCATTTGCTCGATGGGCTTCGAGTCGTTTGAGCAATGACTTCAGTAACAACTCGATGGCTTATTGGCTTTGGAATAATATAGGCAAAGGGGATAACTCTGCATACAGATTATGGGAAATCAAGCAATACAATGACCCGTAGAGATCTCCCTTGAAAGGAACCTCATTTTCCGTAGTTTCAATCTTTACCAGAGGAGGCTATCAAATACATTATACAGACTTTAGATGTAATCAAATAATTAATAGATTATGGTGTATTAAATTGGTGAAAATACGGTGTTTTAACGAAAGGTTCATATCCACCTGAGGCCTATCTGGTGTACCACAAATCTTCAAGGGTCAGAACTTGGGGGACAACAGAGTTGAAAACTCAACTACAATGCTTGTCAGTTGGATGACAATATGACCAAAATACGTTACAAATAGTAAATACATACTTGCTCTCTAACCTAATTTGTATCTGCAACAGGACGTATAGAACAGTGGTGTAGCCATGGGGAAGGCATGCCCGCCCCCTGAAAATACCTACGCCCCTCCCCTTCAAAACCTCAATTCTACGATCAGCATGATACGCCAGCTAAGAAAATTACATACAAAGATTGGTGAAAATTTACGTTCTTCAAGTCTAAAAATGTCTTCTAATAGCGCCATTTTGGGCTTATTTTTAAAAATACCTCCTCCACGTTCACACAATGACACCACTTCCATATCTTTTCTCAACTCAAAATATATAATAACACTTTCGGGATATATGTGGCCAAAATATACTTACTCCCCCCAACCATCCCACTCCGCCCTAAAAAATAATCCTAGTGGACTTGTATAATATATTTAACTGGCTGTGCTCATGGTGTAGAATTCAACATTTTGTAGAAATTTATTCCTGACCAGACTAGTGTAAAAATCGATTATGCCCTATAAGTTTGAAGGAAAATAAAAGAAACTAGACTTTATGATTCTGGAGAATCATGGCTTCTCCCGATGAGATTCCATGATTTTGCATGACCCCACGGTGTCTGAAGAGTTGTTTTTAACTGTCTCACTGAAGTTCCTTCATTGATGTTATGAGAAAGGTGAGTATAGTAGTCTCAAATGAATCGGTTTTTCCCCGTGGGAACCCCGGGAAGTACGCAGCACTTGTTTACTGTGGTAAACCAGTTCTGCTTTACTAGTAAAATAGGACCCAGTCACCAATGCTTGGGGTGAAAGTCCTCTAAAATGGGCAACATGTTGATCAACGATTGACTAAACTTGACTTCATCTCCATGTTGTGTCACGATTAGCCATGGTGCATAAATATGTGACGTTAACCACCAACAAACAAACATGAATCGGTTTGATAAAAAAAATTGTTTAGGTAAAAACCATCATTAACGGTGGTGTGGGTTAATGTCAATATCGTCGTCCAACAAGTCAATGACCGACAAAAGGAGTTACGTTTGTTTGACACATACCCACTGAGTGCTGTGGTTATTTGTAAATGGTCCATTTTATCTCAAATGTATCCAAAATATTGATGTCTGGCAGCTTTCAGAGGGTTAACAAGTGCTAACAGGAATATTTATTCATGCATCTTGTAATGTTACACCAAGAACTGCGAATGGCCATTTTTTCTTTAAAATCTACAAGATGTTTCAGAGAAATCCAGGGAGAACAGGAATTTTAAGCTTTTGATGGGTATGATTGTTTATCCAGCCCAAAACGGGTTAAGTGTTTGAATACTCTTAATACTTCCAAAAATAATTCGCAGTGAATTCTACTTCCACTTATTTTGATTTCTCCTCTCAACTTCGGGTGCTGTGGATACGCAAACACAGCCCATTTTATCAATATTTTGATGTTTGAGAACCTGTATAGGGTTAACAAATGCTTACTGGAATATTTTGTACACATGCAACTTGTAATGTCACACTAAGATCTGAGAATGGCCGATTTTTCTTGAAAATCTATGTGATGTTTTTAGAGAAATCCTCGGATAACATGAATTTTTAACCTTTCGAAGGGTACCGCTCTGTAACCAGCCCTAAATGGGTTAATGCTTGGTTTTGTAAATACCTGCATTACTTACAAAAGATGATCTTCGGTGAATTCAACTTCCAATGAAGGAGGTTATGTTTATCTCGCAGGTACACATTTGGTGTTATGGTTGCCCAAGAACAGCCCATTTTCTCCAAATGTCTATGCTTGGAAGCCTCTGGAGGGTTAACAAATGCTTACCGAAATATTTTGTCCATGCAAGTTGTAATGTCACTCC
This sequence comes from Pictodentalium vernedei, assembly GCA_031216915.1. Lineage (NCBI taxonomy): Eukaryota > Metazoa > Mollusca > Scaphopoda > Dentaliida > Dentaliidae > Pictodentalium > Pictodentalium vernedei. The sequence goes on from CM062296.1 coordinate 703,826,157, forward strand.
AAGACCTGCGAATGGTCAATTTTTCTTGATTTTTTTCTTTGAGAAATCAACAGAAAACTGGAATTTTTAGCTTTTAAGGGATATATCTCCTTAACTAGTCAACAATGGATTAAGACCTCGATTTTTGAATACACTTATTACTTGCAAAGATGTTTCCCTGTCAGTTTTGCGTCCGGTAAAAGAAGTTATGTTTCTCTGTTGCATTCCCATTTGATGTTGTTGGTGTCCAAAAACAGACTATTTTTTTCAAAATTTTGACATTTAGCAGCCCATGGAGGGTTAACAAATGTTTATCGGAATAATTTATCCAATCAGCTGGTAATGTGACAACAAGACCTATAAATGGCCAATTTCTCTTGAAAACCCTACCAGATGTTTGTAAAGAAATTGGGGGAAAACATAAATTGTTAAACTTTTGATGGGTATCAAAAGGGGTTAATGCTTGGTTGTTTGAATATCCTTATTACTTACAAAAATGGTCCTCGGTGAATTTCACTTCCAACAAAGGAGATTATGTTTATTTCTCAGGTACATGTTGGGTGCCGTGCGTGTCCGAAAACAGCCCATTTCAACAAAATTACGATGTTTGGCAGCCTGTAGAGGGTTAATAAACGCTCGCCGGAATATTTTGTCCATGCAACTTGTAATGTCGCACAAAGACCTGCGAGTAGTCATTTTTTCTTGAAAACCTAAAGGATGTTTTTAGCCTCTTTAGCCTGCCCAAAATGGGTTAAGACTTCGACTTTTGAATACCCTTACTACTTACAAAAATGTTTCCGTATAGATTGTGCGCTCGATAAAAGAAGGCACTTTTCTTTATGGCGTACCCATTGGGTGCTGTTGGCATCCAAAAACAACCCATTTTATCACAATTTTGACTTTTAGCAGCCCATGGAGGGTTAACAAATGCTCACTGCAGGGTTTTTGTCCATGCAACTTCTATTGTCACATCAAGCCCTGTACTGGGAGCGACAATTTTATCTTGAAAATCTTCAAGACTCGTTTAGAGAAATCCGCGGAAAACATGATTTTTTTAGCTTTATGGGGGTATTGCTGTTTAACCAGCCCAAAACGGGTTACCGCTTGCTTTTTGAACACCCTTATTATTTACAAAAATGATCCTTGGTTAATTCCCCTTCCAATAAAGGAGATTATGTTTATTTCTCAGGTACATGTTGGGTGCTGTGCGTGTCCGAAAACAGCCCATTTCAACAAAATTACGATGCTTGGCAGCCTGTAGAGGGTTAATAAACGCTCGCCGGAATATTTTGCCCATGCAACTTGTAATGTCGCACAAAGACCTGCGAGTAGACATTGTTTCTTGAAAACCTAAAGGATGTTATTAGAGAAATCCCCAGAAAATGGGAATTTTAAGATTTTAAGGGGTCTCTCTCTTTAGCCTTCCCAAAATGGGTTAAGGCTTCGACTTTTGAATACCCTTACTACTTACAAAAGTGTTTCCGTATAGATTGTGCGCTCGATAAAAGAAGGCACTTTTCTTTATGGCGTACCCATTGGGTGCTGTTGGCATCCAAAAACAACCCATTTTATCACAATTTTGACTGTTAGCAGCCCATGGAGGGTTAACAAATGCTCACCGCAGGGTTTTTGTCCATGCAACTTTTATTGTCACATCAAGCCCTGTACTGGGAGCGACAATTTTATCTTGAAAATCTTCAAGACTCGTTTAGAGAAATCCGCGGAAAACATGAATTTTTTAGCTTTATGGGGGTATTGCTGTTTAACCAGCCCAAAACGGGTTAACGCTTGCTTTTTGAACACCCTTATTATTTACAAAAATGATCCTCGGTTAATTCCCCTTCCAATAAAGGAAGTTATGTTTATCTCTCGTGTATCATTTAGGTGCTGTGGGGCCTGAAACCAGCCCATTTCATCAAAATTTCGATGTTTGGCAGCCTGTGGAGGGTTACCATATGCATCGCCTGATATGTCGTGTGTATCAAAGGTCGTATCATAGGCAGGTCTAGCAATGATGAATGTTTAAAAAAAATCTACAAGATGTGTTTCGAGAAAGTGCCTATAACCCCCAATTTTGACAGTTTTCTGCCAATTCTGACGAAATAAGGGTTAAATCGAAAATTCCGCATTGGTATATTTTTAGATTTTGTGTCCCTCTATGAGTGTGCAAAATTTTGTGAAAATCGGTTCGAAAATGGCTTCTGGATCGTGCGGACAAAATGTGCGGAAACCCCCTCCCCAACCCCCACCCCCCCCCCCCCCAAAAAAAAAATAAAATAATAATCCGTAGAATAACAAGAGTCATTTCCAGAGGGAAAAGCCTAATGAAAGTTTGAAGCTGAATGTACAGTTTGTTTTGGGGTCTGCTTTCATGTGTGTTGGCTAAAGTTGAGCAATTGATTTTGTTTAACCCTTTACCCAACGAATCGGCCACATCCGTCCGCGTAATATGCACATTCAGCAGCTGAAAAAATATTATTTTTCAAAAAATTTCAACAAAACCATATCATGTGACCCCTCATGTCGAGCTCGTTCCAATGAGGGGTCACATGATATGGTTTTTGTTGACATTTTTTGAACAATTTTAATAAATGATATTTAAAATAATAAATTTTGATATCGTCTGCGTTGGGTAAAGGGTTAATAATATAGAAGAGGCGCACAATAGTTTTAACATGAACTGCAGTACTGAGGAAATGTGATGTAGGGTAATCACTCAACTCCCCCTCCCACATTATCTTTTTCTTTGATAGTTGGTCAAATGCTAACTTTAGACATTATTGTGCAGAAAACGTCAGAGATTTTAAATAAATGATGCCAGAGGGTAGAAGCATGTATTATTAATAATACAGATGAAACATTTTGAGGTTAGGCCTACCTTCCAAATTATTCTAGCTCAAAGAAACTGCCAAACATTAGAATTCCATATACAATGAAAAACAGATTTATCACTTTGAGTTTCCAGTGACACTCTTAATTCTAGAGTCTTACTCATTATCAGTTGGCCTACCATCCCAGTTCTATATTTGGTTGAAATCACTTTGTGGAAATATCAAGAAAAGTATTTCTTGAAACAAACACATTTTGAAGAATTGGATGTCATCTTTACTTTTTAAGCCCCCACCCCCACCCCCGAAAAAAGATAAAATTTGGAAAAATAGCCTAGAGTGAAGTCGTTCAAATATCTGTAAACTGCAGTTAGTACGGGATACTCTGAGTTACTGTCGTTTTCAGGGAGTTCACAATATTGGGCTATCTTCTATGTTGCTGTGATGGTGCGTTGTAATTTTACACTAATTTATTGAGAAATTGAATAGAACTCGTTTTATTTACATCATCGACTTATCACTAAGTCCCTAATCACCATTCATTGTTAGAAAAACGTGTGTTTTTAAAAAAAATGAAGGAAAATATTTTTAGCCAAGTAGGCCTACAACCGTGACCTTAGCCCTCAGATGGCTCTAAATAAATTACCAGCGGAACCAAACATTGTTTCTTATATTTGTAAAGGTTTGAAAGTTATTTTCATTTTGTAATTTTAGACTCCACCCCTCCCTGACTTGTCTTACATCTAAAAACCGGGTTATAGGCCTACAATGTCATGTTCAACTCAGCATTCGTAAATAATCAAGCAAAAGCACCGGTATGGTCAGGTATAATCTATAGATCTAAAACTGGAGTTAATCAAATTACTGGACTATGATTAGGAAGACGCGTACTTGTATCATGGCTTTACAAGTTACAGAGGTCAAAGCGATTTCAGAGTGACTCGGAAGTCATGTAGTCCTTTAAAGGATTTTGGCTGCCTGCATTGACAGAGAGTCGCAGCTTTTGAATGCCGTTGGTATTACTATTAGAAAATGCATTGGCAGAGTCTATAGTGCGATACTCGACAGTGTAGTGTGGTGTATTGTAGATCTTAATATACAGAAGATTTAATTTCATAGTTTAAACTCAACAAAAACTAAAGCTCTAACGTTAACGATTATCTGACTTGACGGTACGGATACACAAAATCACCGAATATCCCTTCCTGGTTCTTAAAAGGCCTTGCATAGTTTATTGAATTCACGGATCTGCACAGATGAAAAGGAAGAAACAAAGAGATTTTCGAAAGATACGTTCATTGCAACTTTCATTTCGATGTCACGCAATGACTTATAAATAGAAACACTTACTCGTTCATGTAAACAATTCAGTGGGTAAAACGTCATAAATAAATGCAAGGCAGCAGCGCGAAAAAAACATTCGTTTCTCGTCAACTGGCAGAGTTTCGAAAAATCGAAGCCATAAAATTACATTTTTTCCAAATGAAACAAAATACTGCATTTTGATAAACTGAGAGGTACGGTGTAACTTGCAATCCACAGTGGCTTTTTTTTACACCGTGGTTAACCACGGTGTAAAAACAAGAATACAAAATAGCAGGCTATATGGCTAAAAAAAGTACCCATTTTTAATTATTAATTCATACCTTACGCTCGGTTATGTAGAACAAACATAAAAGTACAGGAAATTTAATATGTATGTGCAATAAAATATTACAGATATGGATGTCATTGGAACTGGCTCATTGAACCAGTTCCAATGACATCCATATTAATCTGGTCTTATTAAGAAACTTACGAAGTACAAATTTTCTGTTGGAACTTTAATCTAAATTGTGGGAAAAGACTAAGTACACCAAAATTCTTGGAAATAAATCTCTTATCCTTGTGTTTTCCATGGTGTATGGGAGTTTACACCGGTCAGGGAAATCATACACCCTTCGGCTTCGCCTCAGGGTGTATGAGTTCCTAGGCCGGTGTAAATTCCCATACACCCTGGAAAACACAAGGATAACTAATATTATTCATGTCAATATATTTTTAGAGTATGTCCATTTCACCCCCAAAATGTTGAGCACATGACAGTTTATTACTTTAATTTCACAGTTTAACGCGGAACAGATAAAGCCCAAAGCAAACAACAAAAAAATGTTCACTTACAAACCATAGAGCAATCCATGAGAATGTTTGGGGGTTTTTTGATACGTGTGATTCTTTCTTTAATGTAAAACTTCAGGTTCGTAATAGTAGGTAGTGACAGTTTCTTTAAATTAATATGAATCAAGAGTTGCTGATGTGAAGTGAAAACAGAACGGAAAAACCGCGGGTGTTTGTAAAAAAAAAATTTTATTATCCCCATAATTTTTACGTCGTGTTTTTTGGCGTTTTTCTTCGACTTCATTGTATATCCTGTAAGCTCCCTTTTCTCAGAACACGGCCCATTTGTGAATCGAGTCTAAGAATTTTCCGTCTTGACGAGACAAAACGAGAAATTTGTTGACGAGTTTCATATATATTGTGTAACCAAAGCACCAATTTCATATTTTGTTTATCATATGACACTACAGTTACCAAAAACACATCTTTTAAATAGAAAAAAGGGGTTAAAGGGTGGAATTTTATCTTGAACGTCATGCATTTGACTGTGACGCGCCACAGCTGCTCACAGTAATACGTTATAACCGCATGAATCTGACACAGATGTTCCGATGATAACCAATCAGAAAGCGTTCTTTTGAAATTGATCAATGAAATCAACTGAAGGTGTTATGAAACACTAATTAATTTTTATTGCAAGTGTGAAACAGTAATAAGGCGAGAAAACGGAGAGGGCATATGGGCCGTGTTCTCAGAAAAGGGACCTCAGAGGATATCCAATAAGATCGAAGAAAAACGTCAAAAATGAACGACGTGTAAATTATGGGTGTGATCAAATAAATTTTAGATTACAAGCACTCGCGGTTTTTTTTTCGTTTTCTTTTCACTTCACGTCAGCAAGTCTTGAATTACAGTAATTTAAATAAATTATCTCTGATTACTGTTACAAACTTGATATTTTACGTTAAAGAAAGAATCACACGTCTCAAAAACCAAACATTCCTATGAATTGGGCTATTGTTTGGAAGTGAAATCGTCGAAGCGGGCGAACACAGATTTGTTCTTAACATTCAGTAACTGTTGTTTACTGTGTTGCAAACATCTCTTGGCTTTTCAATTTCACTTTTTTGGTTGTTTGCTTTGGCTTTATCTGTTCTCACATTAAACTGTGAAATTAAAGTAATAAACTGCGTTGTGCGCAACATTTTGGGGTGAAATAAACATACTATAAAAATATACTGATGTGAATAATGTAATTTTATGGCTTCACAACCGGTTTTTCGAAACTCTGCCAGTAGACAAGAAACGAATGATTTTTATTCCACGCTGCTGCCTTGCCCTTGTTTATGGCGTTTCACTCACTGAATTGTTTACATGAACGAGTATGCGTTTCTATTTATAAGTCCTTGCGTGACATCGAAATGATAGTTGCAGTGAACGTATGTTTCGAAAAGCGTTTTGTTTCCTTTTCATCTGTGCAGGCCTGTGAATTCAATAAGTTATTTAAGGCTTTACGAGAACCAGGAATGGATATTCGATGATTTTGTATATCCGTCAAGGTCAGGTGAGACGATCTTTAACGTTATTTTTTTTTCAATATATTTGATGAAATTACAACCTAATGACTGGTTAAGATCTATGTACACTGCATTAGCCCACATGTACGTGTCGTCATTATCGAGTATCGTATATGGTATAGACTCTGTCAAGTTGCAATGAATTTTCTAATACCAACGATATTTAGAATTTGCAACTCTCTGCCTGTGCAGGCAGCCACAATCCTTTACAAATTACAGGGCGACAGAACTGCCGAGCCTGCCGGAAAACAATTTGATCTCTGCGGGCCCATTAGTATTAACTTGTGAATCCATGATGCGACTATACCTACTTCTTCTTGTAATTTGGGTTTTTTTACAAATTTAATATCAATAAAATTATAAAGTGGAAATAACTTTCAAAACTTTCATTTAAAACTTTGCAAATACAAGAAGCAGTTTTTGATTTCACCAGTGATTTATTTATACTGAGATCAAGGTTGAGGCCTACAAGGCTAAAAAATAGTTTCCTACATTTTTTTTTAAATACGTCCTTTTCGACTGATTGGTGATTAGGAACTCGGTAATAAGTCGACAGTGTTAATAACCTGAGTTATATTGGCTTTCTCTATAAATTAGTATAAAATTACAACGCACCCTCACAAGAACATAGAAGATAGCCTAATATTGTGAACTTACTAAAGTCGACATTAACTCAGTGTATTCTGAAGAAACTACAGAGTACAGATATAAATTTGAATTTTTTTACGACTTCAGTTTTCACTGCAGATCTATTTTTCACATTTTATCTTTTTTGGAGTGTGGGGTGGGTTAAAGGTACAGACACATGCGATTCTTCAAAACGTGTTGGTTCCCAGAAATACTTGTCTTTCTTTATATTTGAGAAAATCGCAAAGTTATTTCAACCAAATATAGAATTGAGGCGACAGGACTACTGATCACAGTGGGCCTACACTTCCATATTCCAGAAGAGTGTAACTGGAACTCAAAGTGATAGCCTAAATTTGTTTTTCACTGTGTCTGATATTCTGTTGATTGGCAATTACTTTGGGCACCTGTTGGATCCAATACCTTTTTCAGAACATCAGATTACAGTATGGGATAGAATAATTTATAAGATAATCTCAAAAAGTTGCAATTGTCTTCAGCATTAGTCTTATTAATAATACTTGCTTCTCTCGCATCATTTATTTAAAATACCTGAGATTTTCTTCGCAGTTATGTCTAAAGTTAGTATTAGCCCTACTGTTCAAGAAAACGATAACAGAAGGGTTGAGTGGTTATCTTACATCACATTCCATCAGTTTTGCAATCATGCTAACTGTTGTGTGCCTGTTTTGTAAGATTGAATAATTGCTCAACCTTAGCCTTCACACAAAAACTACCCCTTCCCTCAACCCCCACCCTCTCCCCACCCCCCTCCACCCCAAACTGTTCTTGTGCATTCAGTTTAAAACTTTCCTTGCTTCTATTTTGCTTCAAACTTGTAGGGTGTAACCCATTATTACACTAGTTTCAATAGGAAAGAACTCCTGCGAAAGGTTGAATTTTATACAGTAACACCCGACTCATAGTCAGGTATATACAATGTGCAAAATTTGACGAGAACGCTAGTTTTGTTCTCATGGTGGTTACGCAAATTTAAATCTACGTGAACAGATGACGGTTTGCCAAAAGTTGCATCTTGAATGGTAAAGTCTGAGTCACTTAACCGGTAGAGTGTTAAATTTTTTCTCGGCCTTCAAGATTTGTTCACACATTTTTGTCTTGTTACAATTAATGGGAGATTGCTTATAGGCACTCTTCCGTAAATTGTAACAATGCAAATGGAGATGAAGTAATTTTACTTCCAAGATCATATGAAGGACATCCACAAAATATGAAGCCTTTAACTTTTAGGTATCTGCAGTTCAGAATAAAGTCCAAATATGGGCTTCTAGCACTCTACCAATCAACCAGCCTTTTCTGTGTCTTGATAAAGTTTAGACTTTTGCCTTGAGAGGCTATATATATTCAATTCCATGCAATATATGAATACTTGTTAATGATAAAAAAGCAGTTTCCCAAAAATGTTTGCAAAGTCGAGCATTCGGTTAGCCATCTCCAAAACCACGTGAACTGTCAGCTGGTTAGAGTTATTTTTGAAATTTTCCTCACTGTATATATATTATAGGAGGCCACTGGGATCTTTCTTTTGGAAGGCGGAGGGCAAGAATTTTTAGGCCGCAGCCGTAAATCCTGAAGATGTAAATCTTGAGTTGGGGAAATATATGTCGGTGGTGTTCTTCGTATGTGGACGTGGAAGAGGTCGCCTCATCACCCCCCGAGAGATTTTTTTAAAACAATATAAGCCCCAAATGACACAATTAAAATACATTTTAGGCTAGAAAGAACGTAAATTTTCATTGGTTCGGCTTTGGGTCCCCTTCTCTTCAATATTTAAATAAACGACACCGGAAAAAAACTTTCATTCCAATATTAGACTATATGCAGATGACACTTCGTTGTTTTTAATTGTTGAGGATGCAAACATGGCTGCAAACATTCTGAACGAAGACTTGAAGAGTATTGGTGAATGGGTTAGTAAATGGCAAGTTAACTTTAATCCGTTAAAAACACTTACGCTGTGTTTCTCTCTAAAAAGAAATCCATCTCCCAAACCCACTCTATATTTGTCAGATCACCCAATAGAAGAAGTTGACACCCATAAACACCTGGGTCTACATTTCCAGACTTCTGGTACTTGGAATACTCAGGTAGATTGTCTAGTTGAAAAAATCAGCCCGATGATAAAGTGTCTTCGGAGTTTAAAATACAGATTGTCGCGATCTGGGTTGGTAACTCTGTATACTAGTTTTAGGATCCCGATTTTTGACTAAGCAGATGTTTTTGGGACGCCAGTGAGGAAAACTTAAATAACTTACTGGAAAATTTACAACTAGATGCTCTGCGTACAATTTGTGGTGCACCTAGAGGCACGAGCCATAACGTAATTTATGAAGAGACAGGCTTTATCACTTTGAAGGAAAGGATGAAAAGACATAAAATAATCATGATGTACAAACTCGTACCTGGAAATGCTCCCTCGTATCTTACGCTTCTAGTACCCCGACAGATTACGGATATCACAACTTACCACTCACGTTCTTCAGATAATCTGCGTGAAATACAGTGTCGCGCCAGACTCTTTTCTGATTCATTTCTGCCTTCGGCTGTGAAACTGTGGAACAGCCTGGGCACGGACGTGCGATCCTGTGATTCTCTTGAGTCTCTGAAAAGTTCCCTTCGAATAGATGACAGGGTGGTTCCAGAGTATTACTCTGCTGGTTGTAGACGATGTCAGATACACCATAGTAAACTTAGAATGAGATGCAGTGACTTGAATGCTCATAAATTCGAGCGCTTCTTAACAAACGACCCTAAATGTTCTTGTGGAAATGATTATGAGGATGCAGCTCACATCATCTCATCGTGTCCTAACTTTCGCATCCAGCGTCAGTCTTTCCATCTAAACATCGAGAACCTAACACACAATATCAGTTATATTCTGTACGGTAATCCAGCATGGACTAATGTAGTTAATCAAAGTGTATTTGTGGCCTTCCAAAAGTACATTGCAGAAACGAAGGGATTTGAGTGGAGGCTATCTCCAACCCATGGGATAAGACATAACTGATAAAGTCACAAATACATCATGCATCAAGTAATCACAGAATACAGCTAGCTCCGCACAATGCACCTGTTCATATATTTATTTATTTATTGATGTTTAAGGTCACATATTTATGCACAATGGCTGACCGTGACAGTTTTACGGGTGGAGGAAGCCGGAGTACCCGGAGAGAACCACCGAGCAACGACGAGCAGCTGCCAGCTCCCCAACATCGTAACTCCACACTGCAGCACAGGCAGGGTTAGATTGGTTGAAGACATGCGTACCATCGAGTACGCCTTAGTACACGGCGTCATCGTGCCCCCCACATGGGCAATGGGGGTGAAGTGCCTTGCCCAAGGACACAACGCGGTTGCCGCAGGTGGGATTCGAACCGAGGACCTCTCGGTTTGCAGCCTGCGCCTCTACCTACTGAGCCACCGCGCCCCCATGCACCTGTTCAAGCACTATTATTGTTTGTAAGTTCTACAATGTAACGGTGAGGTATTCAAATAGGCTTAGCCTGTTTACCAAACCATTTTGATTTCGAAATAAAATACGTTTAAAAAAACAATTTTCATCAAGCCTCCCCAACGTACTAACTCCACACAAGCAGGATTGGCATTGTTTGAAGAAAAGTGCTTTCTCGACGTGCAGTACGCCTTAGTACACAACGCCACCGTGCATCCACGTGGGCAATTGGGATTAAACGTCTTGCCTAAGGACACAACTCCGTTGTCGCAGGTGTAATTCGAACCGGGGACCCCTCGGCTTGCAGTGTACATCTCTACCCACTGCGCCGCCGTGCCCCTATAATTTAGTATAAGACTCCATATTATTTCATGAACTTCTTTCGATGTAAAATGTACTGTTGGAAAGCTCTCGAATAGCTTATTCCAATATAGAAATGTTTACATCACATGCAGCTTCCATTTGCCATGGCCAAAGGAAGCTATTTTTGTTCCTTTTATAGGCAGATCCTAGTTTCGAGAGAATTGTCAAAATTAATGTTAACTGAGCAGAAATCGCGAAGGTCTATTCTAGTGGCCGAACGGAATAACGGTGACCTTAAATTTGAATTGAAGTAGGGCAGAACTTTGAAAACTAGTCCAACATACATTGAGACCCCCTTCCGCCTGCCCCCACCATTTTTACGACTAAAATTAATTTATTCTTCTAAAAAATCGAGACCTGTAGATACACGGTTTTATATCTCATAACACATGGTTATCCACTGCAACCGAAGTGGATCCTTATTTGTGCGGATAATAATATTGTACAACATGCATGCGGCTATACCACTTGCGCTGTCGCCTTTGAACTGTTATAAATTGGTTTTCCTTTTTCATAATTCAACGATTCCAGTGCAGTAACCTTGGGGATATTTTGGCTGAAAAGCATTGTGGACATGTGCAAAAAACCATCGGAGAGACTCTGTCAACCCTGTCAGAACTCACTCGGATGAACCTTCGCATCATGACCAAAAACAAAATTTGGCGCCCTCCCTCCCCTGAATCCTGAATCCTCCACTCACAAGACTCTTTGTCCGCTCCCGCATCTCTGAACTGAACACACTGACCAGTGAACAAATAACCCTTTGTTACCCATACCATTCCACTCTTTTTCTCCCTGGCACTCTTAGACAATTTTTTATTTTTCACTCTCCCAAGCCCACCTCCATCCAGTTGCCCATTTTCATTAAAGTAAGTCAGTTGTATCTTGGATTTGATAATGAGAGTAACTTACTGGTCGATTATGTTACAACAAAGTCCGGTCACAGACAAACAGAATTTCTCGCTGGTGGGTGCTGGTGATGGGGGGGGGGGGGCTGCCATAGCTGTTAGATGTCTGGATAAGTTTAACTGGAATTATTTTTGAAAAAAGGAACAAAGGAACTTTTATCATTTGGGTGAAACAGACATGATCAGAAAAACACCTGCGATACAGGCTGGGTCGGACTCGGTTGATGCTTTGTTTATGTGAAGTTTACAAATCTCTTATTGAAAAATTCATGCATCTTCTTCTGTCATTAAATTTTCGATCAAACATTTCTCTCTTAGTATATGGGTTTGGATACTAGCTAGTGGGAACACTCCTGTTTTTTTCAAAACTATATTTGGATACCAAATGTCAACGAAAGATTGGGATGGGAGATCCCCCCCCAAAAAAAAAAACCTCCCTCCCCACCCTGTGCCTATACCTCAACAGAGCCTTGGTGGTAGTGGTGGGTATGGGGATTCTTTCTTTTTTCTGTATTCTCGGTTTTTTTTTTTTAATTCCTACAAAATGTTTCATTAAGTTTCTACTGCTGCCATCTGAGTTTTTTAATCCATAATTTTCTGAAACGCCAATATATCAAGACACGAAACAAGGAAACTATCAGTTACTTGTTTTATTTGGAAATCTGTCAAAAACACTAGACTAGTGAGTTTTTTAATTTATTAAATATCTTTTTTCCTTTTCAGCACATTTTATGGTGGTGTCTGTTAGGGGCGTTGTGAAATATTTCCCAACTGATGAAAATTTAAAAAAAAATTCTTTTCCAATTCCATCCGAGATTACTCTTCTCACATCATGAAAATATATCCACAGTGAAAGCTCATATGGTGATCTGTGTGGTCTGTGTTCACTAATAATACTTTGCTTGTCTAAAAGAAACAACTTGGTACTGTCTGTAAACGTCAATAGTCTGTATTTGGATATTATATTGGTTCTTGTTTTCATTTTGAAGATCGATAACGTCGCACAAAAACGCATTTCACGGGTATTACGCTAAACGTCAAACGGTCAACTTAACTTATTGAGCCCTTTGACACTCCACTTTAGACCCCATTTTGACCCATTTTTGATTGTCAGATGGTACTGAAATAAACTTTGATGAGAAGGTTGTTTTCCGGAGATTAGAGATGTTAAATTAACTCATATTTCATTTTTTGACCCTTAAGGTCGCTTTCTCGCCATTTAAATAACCTCTATGCAGATACGAAAACAACAGAAAGAAAATCTGGATGTGAACTCGCCGAGCAGCTAGCGAGAAATGGCTGTACTGAACCGCTGAAAACTCCCATAATTCATATTTTCCGTTTTGGTTGGTCAACCGCATCACTTCGTGAGCAAGCACCCACCCCCTTTCGATTGGTATCCGGACAAAATGTCCATAGGACAAAATGTCCATAGGACAAAATGTCCATGGACATAATGTCCATGGACATAATGTCCATGGTGGTTCTGCATAGGTGGACAAAATGTCCATAGGACATAATGTCCATGGACAAAATGTCCATGAACAAAATGTACATATAGTAGTACACCATAAAATCAGTTGGGTTGAAAATTAACCAAAATCGACTGAGTTGAGTGAATATGAATCTTATTCACTCAACTCAGTCGATTTTGGTTAATTTTCAACCCAGCTGATTTTAGAGTGTAAAATAATATTACAAAAGACTGAATACCCCTGGGACAAAATCCCCTTGATAAATATAAATACTATGAATATAGTAGACTATAAAATCAGTTGGATTGAAAATTAACCCAAATCGACTGGGTTTAGTGATTTTTTCACTCAACCCAGTCGGTTTGGGTTAGTTTTCAATCTAACTGATTTTAGAGTGTAAAATAACATAACAAGTTTACAGTCTAATGACATGGGACAAAATCCCCTTGATAAATATAAATACTATGAATATAGTAGACTATAAAATCAGTTGGATTGAAAATTAACCAAAATCGACTGGGTTTAGTGATTTTTTTCAAATGCAGCTCTGTTGGCACATGCCCATCGAATGGTTGATTTATTTGAAGATTTTTTGGTGTACATATATCCATCAAGAACTAATTTTTTGCCGCCTTTATTGCTAGTAAGAACCTCCATGACTGAAGAATGTTTAATGACCAATTCAATATGATGTCCAATATATAGTTTGCTGTGTGTTTATCTTTCAAAAACATTGCTGTACATCAAAGAAATGAATGCTCTTTAGATGTGACTAGTACTGCAGTTTGACAATTTTCTTACCAATACATGAAAGATGGGATCTGTCTTGAGATGCAGTCACCAAACAGTTTTGACTGTTTTCATAGCCAAATGGAGAACAATATGTCAAAGACCAATCACACACACACCACAGCTCATCATTGAATATTGTTATAAAAACAATAAAGTAATGTACACACATGCACATTTACCCTAAGCTAATGAGATATTCATGGTATTCTGATAACGTGAAAAATATATACTTAAATTTTCAAAATAATTATAATAATAAAATTAAACTTAAAATTGGGAAGTACAAAAAATAGGAAAACAAAAAAAATGGACATTTTGTCCACCATGGCAAATTAATCAAGGACATTATGTCCATGGACATTATGTCCTATGGATAATGTCCAAGGTGTATTTTTTGTTGGACATTTTGTCCATGGACATTTTGTCCTATGGACATTATGTCCCACTATCTTTCGATGAAAAGCGCGCGAGTATATTCTTCAGTGTCTACACAGACAAAAGATTTTCGATAATCTTGTGCAAAGCGTGAAAAACAATTATTCAACTGGGCGGTATATTTTTTAAGATTTACTTGTGTTTATTGCGCTTTTCAAATATTTTCGGACGCGTAGTTACTCCGTCCAGCATGTGTTTAAGTGGTAACCCTCATGAGCGAAAGTAGTAGGAGATGCACGAAACGGACCTGGTTGACCGGAGGAGGTGCCGGAAGAGGTTGAACCTCCTCCGACAAGGGGTGTCGAAAGAGGTTATGGGGAGGGGCAAAGGAGATAAGGGTGCGGCCATATTTTTAAAAAATTAAATCTTTTAATAATTTTAATTGCTATGACGTAGCATATTTTGAAATAATTTTAATTGCTATGAGTCACACCCCCTCTTAATGCCGAAGAGTGCTATGATGCAGTAATCCCTTCCTCCTCTTTTAAATTTTAATTGCTATCACGTAGTCCCCCTAACAATTGAAGTAATATAATATATTAATAATTTTCGTTAATTAAATAATTTTTAAATCAAATTTAAATGGCGTTTTCTTTAAAGAATTAAATAATTTTAAAACATTTAAATGGCATAACAAGATTAAAAGAATTCAAATGGATAATTATACATCCAAAACAGGTTTTTGAAATCAATGGGCGAGACACAATCTGAGAAATACATGTATATGAAATGCTTCCATAAAGCAGCATTGAAAAGTGTCAACGTTCGTAATTGGGGACCTATTGTGTTTGTGAACAATGGGTCACGGGGTCTTTCCGGAATACCGACATCTGTTGTTCTCATACAGTCGACCAGTAATAATAACTCTTTGGCCAGCCGCTGATTTGTCGCGGTCCTCATAAGAGAAGGCCATCATTCCCCCTGCACCCCACCCCCTCTTCCCCTCCTCTCCTCCCAGCATTCAGATATAAACTGCTTAATAGTGTCCCTCACTTCCTCTTTTTCAATTTCTTCAATAAGCATTCCTACCCTCTCCCTCGTGTCCCCCTTCAGCCATCTATCCTTTGTTTCTTCACCCCACTTCTGCATTATTCTTCCAGTAAATTTTATTCTATGAGGTATATACTGTGGGCATTCCAAGAGAAAATGTTCCAGGGTCTCCACTACTCCAGAGTGGCACATTTGGCATCCCTTTTCCCCATCTCTCCCAATTTTTCCCCGAAGCTCCAGTGATCTTGATCTCAGTTTGAACAGCAGTGACCCTCCAAAGGTGCCATCTAGGTACTTCTCAAAAGCTGGCTTTTCTTTATATTGTAACCCCTGCAGTGATCTTTTCACGCTAACCCCTGCTCGCCAGTTTCGATTGCAATCTTCCATGACTCTCTCTTTGACAAACCTTTTGCCTTCTTTCATTCCTACTTCTATGTTTGTGACCTCTATAGAGTAATTGTCCATTAGTTCCCTCACATGTTTTGACCACCCCGTTTCTATATTAGAATTCCAAATGGTATCGAGCATCAATTTGCACCACCGGTTGTCAGGCAGGTTTCTCAAGTAGTTAAAGTAACACAGTTTTCCCAAATCTACCCTGTCCTTGATTTTCATCCACCCAAGCTCCCCCCTTACTGCTTCCAAAGCTGCAGCATTACTCGACCCTGTTATCCATCTGCCGGCATCATTCTGAGTACTTTCCAACTTCTTAATAACGGTTTGGTTTAATGGAATCACGTCCGTGCCATACGTTATACTTGGTAAACCCACCCTCTCCCACAGTGTTTTCCCCACAAAGACCTTGTTGAAACTATTTTTCCCTAAAAGTTTTAGTTGGTTCAGAATTCTTTTCCCCTTCAGAATCAGTTTGGCTGAGTAATTTCTGTACACCCCTCTTCCCGTTATATTTATGCTTACCCCTGGATACTCATACTCTCCCGTTTCTCCTACAGTGATTTGTTTGCTTTCCCCTTCGGGGATTGAGAACTCCCCCACTCTCCATCTCTTCGTCATATCTACCTTGCGTCCAACGGGTATTACCTTGCTTTTATTTTCATTTAGTTCGAGCCGCCAAGTGTTCCCATATCTACCAACAATTTCCAGCAGTTTCTCTAGCCCCTGTTCAGTTCTAGACATTAACACCATGTCGTCCGCAAAGAATAAGCCTGGTATCTTTATGTCTCCAACATTTACCCCCTCCGCACTCTGAATTAGTTCGTCCCCTAAATCTTTAACATACAATGCAAACAAAATCGGTGAAAAGATACACCCCTGCTTGAGGCCTATATTCATGGGGACTCGTTTTGTAGTGATACTTCCTAGACTGAGTTGGCTTTGCACATCTGTATACAGTGCTTTCATGATTCCCACAAAGTCACCCCCCAGTCCGATGCCCTCGAGCTTTCGCCACATACCTTCCCTCCACACTCGGTCGTACGCTTTTTTCACATCTAGAAATGCCAGAAACATCTTTTTCTTTTCAGCCTTTGTTGATTCTATCAGTTGGATGAGTGTAAATAGGTGATCAGTGACTCTTCGTCCTTTCCTGAAACCATTTTGAATTTCTCCTAAAAAACCTTTCTCTTCAATAACTTCCTCTAGTCTACCGTATATGACCTTACAGAATACTTTTCCGATGTTACTACTAACTGATATCCCCCTATAGTTATCTAGAACTTCCTTATCCCCCTTTTGTGTATGAACGACACCTTACTTTCCCTCCACTCTCTGTGGACCTCTTGCTTTCGCAGAGCCAGGTTGAAAAGGTTTGTCAGGACTTCAATAAGTGCCTCCCCTCCATTTTTGAGGAATTCGTTCGGAATTTCATCAGTCCCTCCCGCTTTACCATTTTTTAATTTCGAGACCACGTTCCGCACTTCTTCTGCCGTTATTTCGCTACAAACACGATTGGATAGGTTCTCCTCCACCAGTGTATTTCTTTTTGGTGGGGACCCACTGCCCCATCGCCTATCGTTTATCTTTTCCCAGTGCTTGACTAACTCTGAAGCGATACGGCCTTTATCTTCTGTACTTTCCCCATCCACTTTGATACTCTGTACACTACTTTTCCCCCGTTTATTTACCCAGTTCCAAAATACGTTTGAGCTCGAACCCCCCGTTTTCTTTATTGTTCTGGCAAGACTGCAATTGCGCTCCTTCCTATTATTATTCTTTATCTCATTCACCTTTTTCCGTGCCAGTTCATATTCTCCTTTCATTAGTCTCGTGTCATTGTTATCCACCCCTTTAAGCTTCCTACTTCTTCTGTAAGCAGCGCATTTTACCTTCCTTTCTTTTATAGCCCTTTTCAGTCCCTCGTTAACCCTGTATCCAAGCTCTCTCGTTGGGACCCTCACCCTTCCTATACACTCCTTCCCTGCCTCTGTTAGGCTATTTACTATGCCATCTGAAATACTCTGGACATTTGCATCCCTAGGTATACAATCAAGATTTGGTTTTAGTTTTTCCCGAAATTGCTTCCAGTCGGCTCCTTGTTTTAGTCCCCAAACTTCCTTGAAGGTATTTCTGTCTCTATTCGTCTTTTTGCCCATAATCTTAACTGTTATCAGGTTGTGATCACTACCCAAGTCATTTTTTCCCTCGTCATCTATTTCTACATCTATAACCTCCATCCATACGCCAATGTCAGTGAGTATATAATCAATTATTGTTTTCTTATCGTTCCTCTCCCAGGTCCATTTACCCTTACATTTCGCATCCCTGTTCAGGATCTTTAAACCAAGCTCTTTTGATAGGTCCAACATCTTCCTCCCATTCGTGTTAATTTTCCTATCACCTCCCTGTATGCCCTCCTCCTTATCCCCGATGTGCCCATTGAAGTCCCCCATTAGGACAATACTGAACCCTCTGCTACCAAGCTCTGTGATATTCGATCTAAGAGTTGTATATATTGAATCATTCCACTCGGGCTTACTTCCCTCCACTGCTAAGTATACAACACCAACGGCAACACTCCTGCTTCCTAACTTGATTTTTGCCCATACTATTTCGTTGGATACTGGAATCTGAGTCCTTGCTTCTGTGAGATCTGTAATCAATGAGGGCTGTAATTCCTCTTTAGCGTAGATGCCAACACCCCCACCCCGTTTCTGACCCTCAGTTCGCCCAGCTCCTATCCACACGCAACCCTTTATCTGATCAACCCGCTCATCCCGTCGTATCCACGTCTCACTTAGACCCATTATATCGAAGTCTCCTTCGTCCATCATTGTTGATATTTCGCTTACTTTCTTGTGCAGACCCTGGATGTTGCAGTACCCAAACTTAATGAATCTTTGTTTTTTTGTCATCACTGGCACATTATTATAACCCTGGTATGTCCCTGTATTGTGCATGTTTGTTGTTCTTCCTATGTTCCCAGCATTTGTGCCCCTCTGGGTTATCGGCTGTGGTACCCTACCCCCCTTTTCTCCAAAAAAGGCCCAGCTACCTGTAGAATTTTTTGGCCCAGCAGGTCTGTACCCATCCTACTTAAATGCAATCCGTCTCGCCCATACAACTCTCCTTGTCCCCAGAATGAATCCCAGTGGTCAATGAAATGTACTCCCAAGTCTTTGCAGTGCTCTTCCAGCTCCTCGTTTAGTGCCATAATCCGTGAGTTCCTCTCATTCCCACCACCCATAACGGGGAGCACCCCTGAAACGATGATCCGAGCATTCCTGCTAAGTAGCTTACTAATTAGGTCCTTGTATGTGTCCACCAAACGAACTGATTTCCTCTCCCTGATGTTATTGGACCCCACATGTAATACCACTACCGGATCAGGCCCCGACCCAGCTACAATACCGTCCACTCTATCCCTCAGGTCCTCCACTTTAGCCCCCGGAAAGCACAGAACTGTTCTATTTTTACTGTCCGGACCACAGACAACCTTGTCGATCCCCCGAACTATGCTACTTCCCGCAACCACCAAACTTACTTTTGGCCCTCGCCCTATTTATCTCCTCTAGTCTCCTATTGTTTACAGCGTCCTCTTCCTCTCCAACAGCCCCACTCGGAATCAATATCGGTATCGGTATCTTTGACCTAGGATTACTCCTATCCTTGTCCCTCCGTCTCTTTCCAGGCCCTGAACTACCTGGACTACTCCCCTTGTCTTCCCCCGGATCCCTCCTCCTTTTTCCTGGCCTAGACCCCAAGCTACTATCTGTTGCAACTACCTCCATCTCCTCCTCTGTCTCTTCCGAATCGAGCACATCAAATCTGTTTCTGGTGCTGCACTCCCCACTGCCTTTGGACTTTACACCCCTATCTACCTGCTTCTCTGGCCCCCCTTTCCTACCACTTTTGGTAGTCCATGCCAAACGCTTTACAGCATTGCTCCGGCCTGGGCCCCCCTCATCTGTCCTACGTACTTTTCTAGCAGCCCCCACCTCATCACCTACCTCATTCACATCAAAGGTTCTACCCCCATGTTTCCTCTTGGAACCACCGACAACCTTCCATCCTTCTCGGAAAGCCACTTTCACAGGCGTAACTCCAGACAGCCCCGCCCTACCAAGTTTTCCCTTCAGCTCAGCAATCTCCCCCTCAAACTTAACAATTGTCTCAAGTAGGCGGAGGATTTCCTGACAGTTTGCACATACCTCTCCATATCCCATCGAGCGACAGTCCCCATACATCATAGAACACTGTTTACAAACCTCAAGCCCAATATCGCCATCGGTGGCCCCACCTACCCGGCTCTGACCGACACCCCCAGTGACCCCAGTGACCTCTGTCTGCACACCAATACTTACCCCGTTGGCACCGTTGACCTGGACCGCGATATTACACGTATTTACCTCCATACTTACCTCCGTCTGAACAGACTTGCTCGCCATCATGAAGACAAAATTACGCGATCGGACAGCGAAAATTGTAAACACGCGACAGAAGGCAACACGACGAACCGTTCGACAACTTAGCGCTCACAGTTTTATTTAAGACCTCCTAACTTTGTCTCAGTTACTATACTAAACTAACTCCCCACAAAGTTGAATAAAATAACCTGAAAATGAAATATATATGATTAGTAAACAATAAAAATACTTAATTTCGATTCGTAACCAAGGAGACTTCTTCTGTATACTTGCAGTAAGGTGCAATAAGGTGTAATAATCTAATTAATCACCTGTAAACTGATTCATATTTCTGGGCAATTCAGCCCCAGTGGTAATAAACAGAAACTCAGTTCACATTTCGATTAATTTCAATGGGGATTTTCAAGGATATTCTCTACACATATTAGATAATAAATAAATATGATATGGAAGAAAAATTGATTTTTTTACTTAATTATGTAAAACATCAATTTTTCTTCCAAATCATATGTTATGATTCAAATTTAAATTTGGGATCATAACACATCATTTGGAAGAAAAGTTTGATTTTTTTTTCACTTAATTTTGAATACAACAATATACATATATTACATGATAAAAAATGCATAAATATTTCAAAACAAACACACGTTTATAGTCCTACAAGATGGGGCACAGCGTCACCATACTGAGCAGGCGTCATGTCACCCGCCCTTGTCTTTTGTTGTTTTGTCCCCCCCCCCCCCCCTTCAATGCTCATCTGTGTCGATAATAATTTTTATTTATTTATTTCTTTACTTTTTTCCATTTACATGGAGTAAAGTACAGCGTATACTATTTCAATATACATCAGTTCATGTTACATGCCCGTGGTGGGTATTTACAGATTATACATGTTCTCTCTCTCTCTCTCTCTCTCTCTCTCTCTCTCTCTCTCTCTCTCTCTCTCTCTCTCTCTCTCTCTCTACATCTCTCGCTATCGCGAATGTGTATATTGTGTTGTGCCCCCACCCCTAATAGAACCAGGTTGTTCAGTCGAAATAAACGTCAACAACGCTGAACATTATAGAATGCACAACCGAACAACGGTAATCAGTCGCACCGTCATGCATTCCACAACATTCAACGTTATCCGGCAAAATATATTAATACGTGACTTGGCAATATTTTGCATATACAGTCCTGGCTTCGATTAATCATCAGAAGCTTTAGCACACCTTTGTAGCGAGATGTAAATTATGCCCTGTAATGTGAATCAACGTGTAGTGTTTACCCAGACCCCCCCCCCCCCCCACCCCTTCCCGCAAGACACCCTCTTTACGAAATTAACAAGGAGATACCCTCTTGCAGCGAAATGCTTTGGAGAGTACATTATTACAGGAGGGTCCTCGGTTCGAATCCCACCTGCGACAACCGCGTTGTGTCCTTGGGCAAGACACTTCACCCCATTGCCCATGTGGGGGGCACGGTGGTGGCGTTGTGTACTGAGGCGTACTGCACGTCGATGGTACACCTGTCTTCAACCAATGCTAAGTGTGACAAGTCCACTCGTGACCTGTAACTCGGGATCATTGCTTGTTGAAACTGGATTTATTATTGGTCCCTTCTTTGAAGAAAAAAAACGCACAAGACACCGACACCACTAAGTACCCTACCCACTCGCTCCTTCGCCGCGCCCAGACAAGAAAAAATGAAAGAAAAACACTTATTTACTGCATTTGCATCGTTTGTGATAGTGAAATGCAGGACTTTGAAATTTTTGTCTACCGTGATTTCATTGGAACCCGCTTTTACTCAACTGAACACGAAATTAAAATTTATACAGGTTTGTACAAGTCAAAACACTTTAAACCAGATGCTTCTACGTGAATAAATCAAATATATGTCCGATTTGAAGTGATAACAAACTAATTATGATGATTATGCGGTGAAAGTTAACAGAATTTCTGCACAAAATACATTATTTCATTACACCCGGACTTCAAGTGAATATTGAGATGAAATGGTTTAGCGCGCGCCGAAGGCACGCAGGGACTGTGTGGGGCAAGCCCCTTTCGAACCTCATTGACTGCTAGGTGACTTTTGTGCCATATCCGGGCGTGGCAAAAGGAGGAAAGGATAAGTAAGTTCGCTATCCGCGCCTGTGTTTTCAGCGTGTCGTCTTTGGAGGAAGTGGCTGTGATGGAGAGATCGCAGAAGTGATGGTTGGCGTTGCTGAGCAATTAGCTTTAATAATAATAACTCTTTGGCCAGCCGCTGATTTGTCGCGGTCCTCATAAGAGAAGGCCATCATTCCCCCTGCACCCCACCCCCTCTTCCCCTCCTCTTCTCCCAGCATTCAGATATAAACTGCTTAATAGTGTCCCTCACTTCCTCTTTTTCAATTTCTTCAATAAGCATTCCTACCCTCTCCCTCGTGTCTCCCTTCAGCCATCTATCCTTTGTTTCTTCACCCCACTTCTGCATTATTCTTCCAGTAAATTTTATTCTATGAGGTATATACTGTGGGCATTCCAAGAGAAAATGTTCCAGGGTCTCCACTACTCCAGAGTGGCACATTTGGCATCCCTTTTCCCCATCTCTCCCAATTTTTCCCCGAAGCTCCAGTGATCTTGATCTCAGTTTGAACAGCAGTGACCCTCCAAAGGTGCCATCTAGGTACTTCTCAAAAGCTGGCTTTTCTTTATATTGTAACCCCTGCAGTGATCTTTTCACGCTAACCCCTGCTCGCCAGTTTCGATTGCAATCTTCCATGACTCTCTCTTTGACAAACCTTTTGCCTTCTTTCATTCCTACTTCTATGTTTGTGACCTCTATAGAGTAATTGTCCATTAGTTCCCTCACATGTTTTGACCACCCCGTTTCTATATTAGAATTCCAAATGGTATCGAGCATCAATTTGCACCACCGGTTGTCAGGCAGGTTTCTCAAGTAGTTAAAGTAACACAGTTTTCCCAAATCTACCCTGTCCTTGATTTTCATCCACCCAAGCTCCCCCCTTACTGCTTCCAAAGCTGCAGCATTACTCGACCCTGTTATCCATCTGCCGGCATCATTTTGAGTATTTTCCAACTTCTTAATAACGGTTTGGTTTAATGGAATCACGTCCGTGCCATACGTTATACTTGGTAAACCCACCCTCTCCCACAGTGTTTTCCCCACAAAGACCTTGTTGAAACTATTTTTCCCTAAAAGTTTTAGTTGGTTCAGAATTCTTTTCCCCTTCAGAATCAGTTTGGCTGAGTAATTTCTGTACACCCCTCTTCCCGTTATATTTATGCTTACCCCTGGATACTCATACTCTCCCGTTTCTCCTACAGTGATTTGTTTGCTTTCCCCTTCGGGGATTGAGAACTCCCCCACTCTCCATCTCTTCGTCATATCTACCTTGCGTCCAACGGGTATTACCTTGCTTTTATTTTCATTTAGTTCGAGCCGCCAAGTGTTCCCATATCTACCAACAATTTCCAGCAGTTTCTCTAGCCCCTGTTCAGTTCTAGACATTAACACCATGTCGTCCGCAAAGAATAAGCCTGGTATCTTTATGTCTCCAACATTTACCCCCTCCGCACTCTGAATTAGTTCGTCCCCTAAATCTTTAACATACAATGCAAACAAAATCGGTGAAAAGATACACCCCTGCTTGAAGCCTATATCCATAGGGACTCGTTTTGTAGTGATACTCCCTAGACTGAGTTGGCTTTGCACATCTGTATACAGTGCTTTCATGATTCCCACAAAGTCACCCCCCAGTCCGATGCCCTCGAGCTTTCGCCACATACCTTCCCTCCACACTCGGTCGTACGCTTTTTTCACATCTAGAAATGCCTGAAACATCTTTTTCTTTTCAGCCTTTGTTGATTCTATCAGTTGGGTGAGTGTAAATAGGTGATCAGTGACTCTTCGTCCTTTCCTGAAACCATTTTGAATTTCTCCTAAAAAACCTTTCTCTTCAATAACTTCCTCTAGTCTACCGTATATGACCTTACAGAATACTTTTCCGATGTTACTACTAACTGATATCCCCCTATAGTTATCTAGAACTTCCTTATCCCCCTTTTTGTGTATGAACGACACCTTACTTTCCCTCCACTCTCTGGGGACCTCTTGCTTTCGCAGAGCCAGGTTGAAAAGGTTTGTCAGGACTTCAATAAGTGCCTCCCCTCCATTTTTGAGGAATTCGTTCGGAATTTCATCAGTCCCTCCCGCTTTACCATTTTTTAATTTCGAGACCACGTTCCGCACTTCTTCTGTCGTTATTTCGCTACATACACGATTGGATAGGTTCTCCTCCACCAGTGTATTTCTTTTTGGTGGGGACCCACTGCCCCATCGCCTATCGTTTATCTTTTCCCAGTGCTTGACTAACTCTGAAGCGATACGGCCTTTATCTTCTGTACTTTCCCCATCCACTTTGATACTCTGCACACTACTTTTCCCACGTTTATTTACCCAGTTCCAAAATACGTTTGAGCTCGAACCCCCCGTTTTCTTTATTGTTCTGGCAAGACTGCAATTGCGCTCCTTCCTATTATTATTCTTTATCTCATTCACCTTTTTCCGTGCCAGTTCATATTCTCCTTTCATTAGTCTAGTGTCATTGTTATCCACCCCTTTAAGCTTCCTACTTCTTCTGTAAGCAGCGCATTTTACCTTCCTTTCTTTTATAGCCTTTTTCAGTCCCTCGTTAACCCTGTATCCAAGCTCTCTCGTTGGGACCCTCACCCTTCCTATACACTCCTTCCCTGCCTCTGTTAGGCTATTTACTATGCCATCTGAAATACTCTGGACATTTGCATCCCTAGGTATACATTCAAGATTTGGTTTTAGTTTTTCCCGAAACTGCTTCCAGTCGGCTCCTTGTTTTAGTCCCCAAACTTCCTTGAAGGTATTTCTGTCTCTATTCGTCTTTTTGCCCATAATCTTAACTGTTATCAGGTTGTGATCACTACCCAAGTCATTTTTTCCCTCGTCATCTATTTCTACATCTATAACCTCCCTCCACACGCTAATGTCAGTGAGTATATAATCAATTATTGTTTTCTTATCGTTCCTCTCCCAGGTCCATTTACCCTTACATTTCGCATCCCTGTTCAGGATCTTTAAACCAAGCTCTTTTGATAGGTCCAACATCTTCCTCCCATTCGTGTTAATTTTCCTATCACCTCCCTGTATGCCCTCCTCCTTATCCCCGATGTGCCCATTGAAGTCCCCCATTAGGACAATACTGAACCCTCTGCTCCCAAGCTCTGTGATATTCGATCTAAGAGTTGTATATATTGAATCATTCCACTCGGGCTTACTTCCCTCCACTGCTAAGTATACAACACCAACGGCAACACTCCTGCTTCCTAACTTGATTTTTGCCCAGAGTATTTCGTTGGATACTGGAATCTGAGTCCTTGCTTCTGTGAGATCTGTAATCAATGAGGGCTGTAATTCCTCTTTAGCGTAGATGCCAACACCCCCACCCCGTTTCTGACCCTCAGTTCGCCCAGCTCCTATCCACACGCAACCCTTCATCTGATCAACCCGCTCATCCCGTCGTATCCACGTCTCACTTAGACCCATTATATCGAAGTCTCCTTCGCCCCTCATTGTTGATATTTCGCTTACTTTCTTGTGCAGACCCTGGATGTTGCAGTACCCAAACTTAATGAATCTTTGTTTTTTTGTCATCACTGGCACATTATTATAACCCTGGTATGTCCCTGTATTGTGCATGTTTGTTGTTCTCCCTATGTTCCCAGCATTTGTGCCACTCTGGGTTACCGGCTGTGGTCCCCTACCCCCCTTTTCTCCAAAAAAGGCCCAGCCACCTGTAAGATTTTTTGGCCCAACAGGTCTGTACCCATCCTACTTAAATGCAATCCGTCTCGACCATACAACTCTCCTTGTCCCCAGAATGAATCCCAGTGGTCAATGAAATGTACTCCCAAGTCTTTGCAGTGCTCTTCCAGCTCCTCGTTTAGTGCCATAATCCGCGAGTTCCTCTCATTCCCACCACCCATAACGGGGAGCACCCCTGAAACGATGATCCGAGCATTCCTGCTAAGTAACTTACTAATTAGGTCCTTGTATGTGTCCACCAAACGAACTGATTTCCTCTCCCTGATGTTATTGGATGTTATTGGACCCCACATGTAATACCACTACCGGATCAGGCCCCGACCCAGCTACAATACCGTCCACTCTATCCCTCAAGTCCTCCACTTTAGCCCCCGGAAAGCTTTGTCTGGCGGTAGTTTTTGTTTGTTGAGAAATTCCCATGCTAGTCTGGTGATTTCATCACAGCACCTATCCTGCTCTTTGCATTTAGCCATGAATTGTTAGTGGTCTAGTAGTTCATCTGCCTGAGGTCCCTGGTCCTGACTGTCCACGAAGGAAGGAAGAGGGTAGGGCTGCACGGTATATCGATAAACCGATATATACCGGTATTCAAACCAATATCGATTGAATACCGGTGTATTTACAAAAATATCGGTTTATCGTCATTATTTATTTACCCACAATTTTGATTTTCAAGATGTCTTGAGTTTTTTAATTGTAGCCCCGAATGAATAATATTATCCCTTTATCCAAGGAATCGTCTACTTGTGCCATCGTAATATACAAATTCAATTCAGCAGTTGAAAAAATAATTTTCAAAAATTTCAACAAAGCTATATCATGTGACAGGTGTCACGTGATATAGTTTTGTTGAAATCTGAAAAACTAATTTTGAAAATAATAAATTTTGATATTGTCTACGTTGGGTAGCGATGTTTTTGAACTGCATCATCAAGGCATGATAATTGGTTCCGACTGTGATGCCTCGAGTCCCGATTGTGGTACTTGTGTTCATATATCTGAACAGTTTTCGATATACCGGTATAACGCGGTATTTTTTTGAATACCGATACCGGTATTCAGTTTTGAATATCGTGCAGCCCTAGAAGAGGGGAGTGAGGGGTGTGATTTCCTGCACTTTGATCAAGTGAATATTGACGAACTTGCGATGTTTTATAATTAAACGTACACAGATTACTCATTTTTTTGTCAACGAAATCCTTTACTCAAAATATGACAAGTCGGTTCAGTGTACTTTCGCCTACAGTGCACATTCGCCTACAAAAATTATCAGGTAAAAGTGTAGGCGAAAGTGCACTAACTAAGGTATAGGGATTAGTAGCTAATTACCTGCTCTACCCACAATAAAATCGACTGACCGTTTGGTGATTGAGGGAGAGCGAGAGAGAGATAGAGATAGAGAGAGGTTCCAATAATATTCATATTCATAGGTTTTATTGACAAATATCGATACAAATTATCCCCCTCTCTGTCTCTCTTTCTCTCCCTCCCTCTACCTCTCTCTCTCTCTAGTCTCAATAAAAACATACAAATATGAGTATTAGTGGAACCGGCTCACTGAGCCGGTTCCAATAATATTCACATTTGCAAGGTTTTATTGACAAATAACAAATCCACATTGTATATGATGTTCTAAACTTGTCAGTTAAAACAACAAACAATGTGGTTGTTTTAACTGAGGGCATGTGTGGCAACCGCGTTGTGTCCTTGGGCAAGACACTTCATCTCCATTGCCCGCGTGGGGGCACGATGACGCCGTGTACTAAGGCGTACTGTACGTCGATGGTACGCATGTCTTCAACCAATCTAACCCTGCCTGTGTTGCAGTGCGGAGTTACGATGTTGGGGATCTGGCAGCTGCTCGTCGTTGCTCGGTGGTTCTCTCTGGGTACTCCGGCTTCCTTCACCCGTAAAAGGGATTGAGTTCACCAACCACCACAGAAACAACAAAAGAAGCAGTGATAAAGAAACAGAGAAAGAAGAAGAAATCGCCGTCAACCAAACGCTGGGACACCAGGCGAATGGAGGCGTGGCTCGAAAGGAAGAGGACTGAGACCGGGAATCGGGAGATGGAAAAGGTGATCAATGTCAACTCACCTCCAAGACCTGTAACACCACTCCCAAGCCGTACCTCTTCACCAAAGAGGTCGGAGGGAGAGGAGAAGCGGGGAGAGGAGGCAGAGAAGATGGAAGTTGCCCAATCCGTACATGACTCCCCTATCAACCTCAACCAATCGGGCCTCAAACCCAGTTCAACCTCGGCGCCCGAGCATGAACCTTCCGATGAAGGAGATGCTATCTTATCAGCCTATATTGAACTCCTAGATGGACGTGCCATTGAGCGCTTCGGCGAACTCAAGTTGGAGTTTGACGGAACTGGGGATGATTATTTGGAATACCTTAAATCAACCCAGATGGCATGTGCTAAGGAAACCTACGACGACCTCATCAACAAACCAGGGCACCTGGAAGCAGCAAGGATCCCCGACCCGTTCTTTCACAGATGGCTAAAACGCAAAAACTTGAAAACAACAGCTGCCAAGCCTTCTCCACCTCAGCCACCTCCTTCCAAGAAGAAGAAGCACAAACGGAGCAAACGCCACTACATCCGAACAACTTTCTCCTTTGACGCGCCTAGACATACTATCAAAACTTATCCTACAGCTAAAGAGGGTCGAAAGGCCTTGGCTTGCCCCACACCGTCCCTGCGCGCCTTCGGCGGGCAAAAACCGTTTCATTCCCGATGCATTGTTCACAAACACAACAGATCTCCAATTACGTACCCACATTTTTAAATAAAACACAGAATTTTTTGTAGTTATGCATAATTCCTAGTCCCCCTTCCAGCTCGAGGTCCTGAACCCACTGTCAATGCGCACAATCGAACCAAATAACTCTCGTCGTCTTATATTATTCAGGTCGCAATGGCTTTCAAACCCCACATTGTCCGTACCTTCAGCGCGCTGAAACTTTTCAAGTTGCTCTTGGGGGGTATTTTTTCCCAAGTCGACACCTGTCTCGTATTTTTGGGTAGATAATACAGATTCGCGTATCCTCTTCCCACTTATGTAAAGGAGGGTACTGCTGATTTCCCCCCACAAAACTCGTACAACGGAAGGGGACTAGGTCAGTTATGATAAAGGTTTGGATAAAGGTCAAAAAGTTTATGATAGAATGGTAGTTATTTATTTATTGAGGTTTTAATGACACTTTCGACAGCCAGTGTCACCTCGTGTCGGAGAATTGGAGGAAGCAAAAGAGAACCACCAAGCAAAGGAAAGCAATTAGCATACTCCACCCAGGGTTAGTATTGGTTGAAGGCAAGTGCACCCTCGACGTGCAGCACACCTTAGTACACAACGCTATCGCGCCCCCGCGTGTGCAATTAGAGAATGGTACTTCTTTCATGTTTTCACTTAGATGGCTGGCTTATTCTTCAGTAAACATCCAAAAATAAACATTTGATATAGGCTAGTAAAACACGATACCGCGGGGTAATTTTTTTATGATTAACAAACAAGTCGCAGGGTTATCACCTTAATTTTTTCCATCTTTACTTGAATTAAAAGCAATTATTGTCATCACCTTTGAGAAAAATGGCGGCCGGACATTACTTGATTTTGTCATTTTTAAACGCATTGGAATAATATAATTGAGCATGTTCGGTCGATTGTTTAACGCAATTGGTATTGTTTGCAACAAAAGTTTAGCCTCAGGGTATGTTGATAAGCGACAGACCGCCATGAATAAGTTGCTTTATCGATGCATGCCATATACATGTATTTCTTTCAAACTGACACGCAATTTTGTTTTTCAAAACCTGTTTTGGAGTATAATTATCCATTTGAATACTTTAAAACTTGTTACGCCATTTAAATGTTTTAAAATTATTTAATTCATTAACGAGAATTAGCAGCTTGTTACTCCATTTAAATTTAATTTAAAATTACTTAATTAACGAAAATTATTAATATATTACGCCAATTGTTAGGGGACTACGTCATAGCAATTAAACTTTAAAAAGAGGGGTTACTCCATCATAGCACTGTTCAGCATTAAGAGGGGGTGTGACGTCATAGCAATTAAAATTATCTAAAAATATGCTGCGTCATGGCAATTAAAATTATTTAAAAATATGCTACGTCATAGCAATTAAATTTATTAAAATTATTAAAATTTAAATTTTTTTTTTTTTAAAATATGATCGCACCCTTGTCTCCTTTGCCCCTCCCCAAAACCTCTTTCGATTCCCCTTGCCGGAGGAGGTTCGTACCTTATCCGGTACCTCCTCCGGTCAACCAGGTCCGTTTCGTGCATCTCCTACTACTATGGGACCTCCACTAAGTCGAGCTGTGTTTGTTTACTATATTTAATGAAGCAGGAACGCGGCCACTGTTACTTTCACAGTTCCTAATACCAAATTCGTTATCAACTAATAAAATCGGTTGATAACGAATGTCTAATAAGGAACTGGGAACAAGCACCCGAAAGAAGTTACTTTTCAGTGGAACATTAGGAAGTCCTCTATAAAGCAGGTAGCACATGTATAAGCGATTGGCTACATCTGGCCTTATACCTACAATGGGGGCATGGTTGAGCATAGATTTTGTTAAAAAAACTAACAAATTTCTGTGGGGAGTGAGGTCTGTTTCTCTAAATATATTTCAGAGAGTACATGATGCACGCGAGTAGCCGTTGACATTTTAAGGAAAGGTTTGATGACATGACCTTAATGTTTTTTTGTTATTTTAATGTTATAGATGCTGAAAAACATGGAAAACCTCAGCTACATCAGAGGCACGCCAAGGGGAATGCCTTTGTATAAAACAATACCAGACCAGCTGAAGATGCGAGCCGCACAAGAACCAGATAAAGAAGTTTTCGTCTTCTATTCAAGAAGTGGCCAACGAAATTGCGTTACCTTCTCTCAGATGTACAAGAAAAGTCAAACATTCGCTCGAGCACTGAAATCTTTGGGACTAAAGAAAGGTGATAAAATGCTGGTTCACTTGTACAATACAGTTGAGTGGCTGGAGGTAGTATTCGGAATGATGGCAGTGGGTGTAATTCCAGTAGCTACATTTATCGCCAGAAGCGACGCTGCAGATCTTGAGTATGTAATACAGAGAACGGACGCTACAGGCATAGTCTTTACGGAAAGAGATAACTCTGTTATCTCGGGAATAAAACAACTGGCAGTGAAGAACTTGAAATTTAAACACGTCGTTTCCATTGACATTGAAAAGAATGTGGATTTTTTAATAAGCTATAAACAGATAATGTCCTATTTTGACAATAATACTCCTTCTTTGGAAGACGTTCCCTTTGATGAGAACTATTTAGATCCAGATGACATTGCTGTCATCATGCGCTCATCTGGATCAACGGGCAGACCTAAGTTGATATCGCTTTCACATTTGAACCTTAATAGATCATTCGAAATTGATTTTTCTAGCACATTTCAGATTCAAGAACCAAAAGTATTTTCATGTGCTGAGTTTGCTTGGATAAGTGGAAGTCCATTCTTCGTAATAATATCTGGATGGGCGGGGGTAACCATTTCCGGTGATCAGGCATCAGTACGAGCAGAAGATATTTTGAAATACACAGAGAAAGAATCATGCAATCTGGTGATGTACACTAACAATATTCTGAACATTATTATTCAAAACAATTTGCATATTCCGTCGTGTGTACATATAGTTGTGCTGGGGGGTTCACCTATTAAGAAAAGCGTTGAAATTCTCTTGAGCACTGTTCAATGTTTATGGTGTACCTATGGAACCCTGGAGGCAGGAAGAATTTCTGATTACATTGTCCTTAAAGGAATGAACTTGGAAGAATATATTGGTGGATACCCTGCGGCAGGGAATGAAATAAAAATTGTTGGCGATAATAACCAGACGGTTAGTCGAGGCATAAAAGGCAAGATTCTCGTGCGGACCTCTAATAGGTGCCAGGGGTACTATGGCGATGAAGAGTTGACGAGAAAAGAATTCTTACCGTCCTTGTGGTATAACACGTGCGATTACGGATATATATCTGACGGTGGAATGCTGTATGTTCTTGGGCGAGATGGAGAAAGTATAACAACTGATTTCAGAACGGAACACGTATCCGAAATAGAAGGCGTCCTTGAAAATATAAACATACCACACATCAGCCGCATTCTGGTTGTTCCCATTCCTAATGATATAACACATGAGGTGATATGCGCCTGTGTAACAATGCAACAGGGACAATCGCTGTCTGAGTGTGAATTTATGAAATACATCAATAGTCGAATTAATGATGATTACTATAAGCCTAAATATGTTGTTTTCATGGATTCCTTCCCCGTGAATGTCAATGGAAAAACTGATAGGAAACTTCTTAATAAGTTAATGATTGACCGGCTCGTGAGCAACAGAAAATAAACTGTATAAAATTTGGATTTACCAAGCATAATTTATAACAAACAATTTTCGAGATATCGAATATTTAATCGGAGTTTATGCAAGAAAAACACATGACGTGCCGTTTATATTTGTACCAGGACATGCGCAACCTCTTCCTCCGATGTAATATTTTTCTTATGAAGTTCATGCATTTGCATCTCTGCCACCTGACTTACAAAAAAATGCAAAAATACGCGGTGAACACGCGAAAGGATCATTTATGAACTGCTGGTTTTACTGACTGGGTGTTAGAAGCCCGTATTGAGTTTTTACTGAACAGTGGTGGAACTTCGATAATAACGTGACATTTCGGGGGAAGCATTTCGTATTTCACACGCGGAAAAAAATAATTAGTCCATATTATTATTATTATTATTTATTGGTGTTTAAGGTCACATATTTCTGCACAATGGCTAACCATGACCGTGACAGTTTTACGGGTGGAGGAAGCCGGAGTACCCGGAGAGAACCACCGAGCAACGGCGAGAAACTGTCAGCTCCCCAACATGCCAACTCCACACAAGCAGGGTTAGCATTGGTTGAAGACAGGTACACCATCGACTTGCAGTACGCCTTAGTACACAGCGTCACCGTGCCCCCACGTGGGCAATGGGGGTGAAGTGTCTTGCCCAAGGACACAACGCGGTAGCCGCAGGTCGGGATTCGAGCCGAGGACCTCTCGTCTTGCAGCCTGCACCTCTACCAACTGAGCCACCACGCCCCCAGTCCATATTGAGATTTCAATTTTTACATTCTTAAGCAGAGCGCATAAAGACACTCAAGAGCTCAAGATAAGAGTTCATATATGCATTAAATCACATTGCGTTTTCGAAGCAAATGCATTAAGTAGACTTATCAGGGGTAGACATACACTTTTATACATTTAACACCGAGTAACAAAAGGGTATCGCTATACACCCAGTTGTTTACGCAAAAGAGGACGAACCTATTTTGTGTTTCGAGGGAGGTTCAGTAACAATTCAATCTTACAGCCCTAGGTGTAGGACTGAATTCTGAATTCTTACTTTTCCTCTCCACCTATTTTCTTGATTATTTCATCTTCTGGTCACTGGCCAAACTAACCTTTACGCAAAAAGTATGCATGCCGGGCTGAAAAGGTGAACATTGCACAAGACAAAAACCTCAAGGTGTGATAAAAAACATTAGATTGACAGGACCCTAGGGTTTCAGTCGATGGACCTCTGAGTTGAACCCAGAGATCCATGGGCTAGGTCCGTGCTTGTTCTCCTCATGCATTACCACATATGTTGCGTTTCCTCTTCATTATATTACCACATAGATTAAATGATTATCTATAGAATTTTATTGAAACTTCGATGTGAATAAGTGGATATCATTATTAAATAATGCAAAATAGTGTAAACTACTGTCTTGATGCATTCAGTTATACTTCAAAAGTGTTACAAAATCTTGTAGAAGCTTATTTCAAGTAAATAGGAACATCCTTGAAACGAGCCCATTGAATGAATGAATGAACGAACGAACGAACGAACGAACGAACGAACGAACGAACGAACGAACGAACGAACGAACGAACGAACGAACGAACGAACGAACGAACGAACGAATACTTATCGAATTAGACTTTCCAAGGTCACTACTAGGAACCATTGATATAGAATATATATACATATATATATCTCACCAGTTCGTTAATTTGACTTTATCATAGCTGCACATTTTTGCCATTTACCGGGCAGTGCCACATGGACATTCATTCCTCCTCCGAACGGCAAGGTTTCGGCCGCCCTACCCCTGTGTTCGGCTTAGAGGCCCAATGGCCAAATGTTCCTTTCGGTCAATGGTCTTTTGGGCCGACCACTGAGGTCGGTTGACTGGAGATGTACTTGTCCTTCTTCGTGTATTACAACATAACTGGAAAATAACGTGAAATTTAACTTATTTCATGTATAACAATATATACGTTTTGCCACATGTATCGACTTGAGCTTGCAAAAATTTCTGTTCCTCATAAAATGCGTGGAGGGAGGGTAGGGTCACTCGTGATGTGGAGATTCCACCAAACAAAAACTCATTGAGAAAAATCATCAAAATTACAGGCAAGGTTTCAGCCATTAGAGCTGTGGGTAGAGGCTGTGCTTGTCCTTTTTCATGTACCACCACATATGCCGACTGTTACAGTGTGAGTGGGAATGCCACTTTGCGGGTTATATGTTTTGAATGAAATTGAGTTGATGAATGGATGCTTGTGAGGATGAAATCCAAGTTGTGAAATATGCAATTTTTGGTTCTTGTAGCTCGAACAGAGCAGTGTCGAATCAACATTTGGTGCTTTTAGTCATTTAATAGTAAGGAGATACCACAGAAGCAGTACTGTAGTACTGGGGCCGATACTATAAAACTTTTACAATTGTATTTCTTAGAATTGAATTTTCTAGTTATGACTTCTTTAGATGGGTTAAAATGAACCATTAGCATTTTTAAAGATCTGGCAATTTGCCAGGTGGCAAATTTCCATATCTTTTAAAATGTTAATGATTCAGTTTAGTCGAAAATATAATTTTAGAAAATACAATTGTAAAAGTTTTATACTATTGCTCCAGGTCATACTGTTGGAAAAAACTGTTTTCATAAGCCAAGAAGTGATTCAAATACTATTCACAAATAAGAGTTTTCACCACAAAAAGTTTGCTTTTTGCAAACATCACCTGAATTCGTAATTATGTTGTAATTTTTGATGAAACCTAGCATATCTGGGGCCTAATTCAGATCTATATTTTCTCCATGTCATTTAGGCGGAAGAATTTTTTTGTGGATTTGGGAAATGTAATACATGTTATAGGTTAGATAACTAAGTTACAGAATATTTGCATTTGAAGAGAGTACATGGCATGTCATTTTTGGAAATGCCTGGACAACTATGGAGCGGAACCTTTACTTCAAATGCCGGCTCAGAGTGTTTACTGTTGTGTTTGTGACATTCTACAGATCATGAGACAAAATATCAGTCTGGCAAGTAACAAATATTTGAAGGGAATAGTCCACTCTCTAAATTATGAGGGTAGAAAGCGTGGAACGGAATTAAGAAGGTGGGTGATCAATATTTATCTAACAACCATCACCATAGAAAACAATGCCGGGGTGTGTTCAATTGATGCTTCGAGCGGTTCGGCTCTGTGCGCGAGTAGAGTGGATACAGACGTGTTCTAATTGCCCCACTTCCGGCAATTGGAGCAGGATAAGAGTGAATTTATCTGCGAATAAAGCTCAGAACCGATGGACACTCAGCCAATCAAATTATGTGTTCAGAAAGAACAACGATATTAAATTTAACTAATGAATTACAATCCAAAATACATCAACCGTAGTACGATCAGAAAACAAATTTTCCCACGGTCAGATCGCGATCCGACCGCTTGCTCAGTATCGGTTGAGATTTCATAAAGAAGTCATTGCAAAGTTTCTCTGTTCGCTTTTAATTCCACCACAGTGTGCAGCTATATCGTAGAGCTTCCACTTGTAGTGCAATAGAGATCAATTTTATATTACTTACATTTGCACATCGTTTCGGAAACGGAGTAATTGTTTAAACAGGGGCAATATGTCAAGTGTTAATAACGTTGTTGATATTTGAGCGAACATAGACTGATGATGTTTTTCATCCATTCTTCCTTTTCATGGGTTTAAGATCAAACAAAAACACGAAGACTAACAATAAGATAAACGTGATGAGACCTCCACTTGGGTCCTGTGAATCACCCATTTTCGTTAGGAATCGAATCTCGAATGGAATTGAATCTATTATTCGAATCGAATCTCGAATCGAATGAGTAAATGACCGACGGGGGGGGGGGGGAGGGAGGTGTGTGCTGTAAACCTGTTTTTTTCCCGACAGTGATAGCTCAACTCCCAACTGATAAAATGTTCCAGCTACATCACCAAGGTACGTCTTTGTTGCATGCATGCCTTGGTGCCGTGGTTGGAATATTACCCAGTAAGGATTTTAGTTCAGAAACGGGTGTGAGAATCATCGGCACTAGGCACTGCACAGGGCCAGCCGCTAGCAACAGCTCATTGTTGATATTGCCTGGAAACTTTAAATTTTATTTCAACAGTGTTATTGTCTCGTGAGATTGAAATTAGCATGGCTGGTGGCATAGTGCAGATGTTTTTGTTTCGATAGCGGAAACTGCACTCAGCCTTTTTTGTAATATTATTTGGGTACAGTTTCCAACAGAGCTATACGTATTGGGAGAAGACGAGGATGACTGATGCCAAGCTAATCCAGTGAAAGGATTCGAATGGAAACGAATCGTGCAGCGAATAGCAACTTACGATTCGAAAAAATCGAATCTCCAATTTTCCTGGGGCCCTAATTAGGGCGCATTTCGGACAGGGGGAGGGGGGTGGGCACAGTCGTAGAAGGGCACCTGACGGAGTCTAGCATGATAGAAATAAATACGCAAGGCTCTGTTTTGTGCTAATTCACCTCTACAATGAGAAAACACCAAATTTTGGATTCCATATTTTACCAATCTTCCCACCTTTGAATATGGAGCACAAAAAGTGAACAATTCTCGATTCTAAAGGCCAAAGACAAATCATAAGAGGGAATCTTCAGTAAAATATTGGGAGTGAAGAATGTGTGCACCCCTTTCCTGCTATTTGTCAGTAAGAGTGCAATGATCCGAACCTCATAGAGAGGTGAAGGTTTCAGGTGACAACATTTAGTCGTAATTGACCTTTGCGATATTTTAGTGTAAAATATATTATTACAGATGATGTTGGCCTAATCTCTGCCTGCCTGCCTGCCTGCCGACCTGCCCTGCCTCTCTCTCTCTCTCTCTCTCTCTCTCTCTCTCTCTCTCTCTCTCTCGCTCTCTCTCTCTCTCTCTCTCTCTCTCTCTCTCTCTCTCTCTCTCTCTCTCTTTCTCTCTCTCTATTTCCTCTTCCTCTCTCACACGCACAGCTGTTTTGGGAAAAATGGTTGGGGACACCTGTTCCCTTAACCCCCATTACCTGGCCCATAGTGCTACTGGGATATGGTAAATAAATATATTTAGCTATGGCATCACCCGCATACGGATAAGTGAGCATCAGTTTAAAGACAAACTTTTTTGTTGGTCATCCAGCATTATTGCTTTGTGTATCAAATGAAGAAAACCCGAAGATTCAATATTGTCTGGAATCTTTCAATAGATTGCTTTTAATAGATCACTGTTTGTTAGCTATGGGTTTTTTGGACCACGTGATTATTTTGACTGTCAAACACATGACAAAGTAATCATATTGATTGGTTATTCCATTCATCGCAGTCAGCATAGTGAGATAAGTTCGTTCGTCTTTGAAAGACACCAGAGAGTGGGAAGATTCGTACTAGTGGCGGTGTAGTTATCGCAGGTATTTTTCACGTTCCTCCATTTTGTTGCCTTTGTAAAATTGTGACCCACTGGATGGCTTCGATAGTTATGCATTCAGTTTGTTTCCGGTGAGGCGTTTATGTGCAGCATTGACAAGGAAACAAGATGTGGAGGTGGAAAATGTAAAACGAACTGTTATACACCACAGTGTTACACTGTTATATCTATATATTAAGCAAACATGGCGCCATGGGTTTTCAGTATTATTTTTGCGCACTACATTGCGGTATTAGCAGCGATACAGGAGCCAACATTCCGTTATTTTGTAGCAAACAGTGTTAAAGGATTTGACAATAACATCGCTGGTGACAGATCCTTAATGACTAAGGTTTCTGTGACTTCAGATTTACAATGCAACACTGAGTGTATCAACACAAGACCATGCGTGTCTTTCTTCTACAACTCAAAAACTGGAGAATGTCACCTGTACCGAGGAGGATTGAACACAATGCCGAGTCTACTCAGGAGTAATCCAGGAGCTAAATACTACAGATATGAGGGAGGTAAGTGTATTGCAAACACAGTTCCTAAACAGAAGGTCATCACCAAAAAAAATCAAGTGATGGCGTTTTCGCCCAGGAATTGTCTGTGTTATTTTTTTCATTCTCAGTCAAGACAAGAATGGTATCCAACCAAAACATGTAGTCTCTTTGCTTTATTTATTACATGGAACATTGTTCAATAACCATGGAGCTTAGAGTATTATTAACTCCTATGAATGTGAATGGGGAATATCAGTTGAAAGCCAGGACATTTTAGCCAGACTCTAGGCTCCCTGAAAGTAATTTCTTCACCACTATAACAAAAACCGTTTGTTGACAATTTCCCAGCTAGCGAAATACCAATATGGCTTCATCTGGGTTTGAAAAGTGGTTATGTGCACTCGATTTAAAGTTGGTCATTGAGACAAATTAATAACATATTCGGAAGAAATTTAAAACATTTCGTTTTTACCAAATGTATTTATACCACGATTGGTGTGTGTTTTCAGCGTTGGTTGCCCGGTATAATAAAGATATTGAGAAATGTTCTAGATGCCCCTCGCGTTGAGGCATACGTGTAAGAACGTAATGCAAGAATACCAACGACCCTTGTTGGAGTTTCTTCTGAAATACAGGAACGACTTCAACTCGGGTCGTCGATCCCCGACCCCCCCCCCCCCACCCCCAATTCGTACTCCACTATCGTTGTGTCTGTCTTAATACTTGGCAAACGAGAGACATTCTACAAAAAGTATGGGTTAAAAACATTTTCAGATTTCTTACAAATAACACTGAAAATTTTACAAAGCTGCTCCCACAAATTTGATCACAGTTTACTGTCCACGGACGGGACTGTTATTCCGGTTTTTCATACTCTCGGTTTTCGGGCAATAGAGAGCGATGTGAGCATGTTATTCAGTGACTTGGTACGTTACAATGCGGCATACACCTTCTCCTCGTTGTGAGGCCCATTCAATGATGGTACATACAAGTCTAAATGTGTGAAGATGTGGTATATGAGAGGTAAAATATAAGAAGGAGATTTACTAAAAAAAGCCCAGCAGAGCCCAAATTGTGTCAGTTTCTTTTTTAAATATTATTTTTAAGAGCGTGGGACAACAAAATGTCAACACAGTTTTATTAGTTATACGAATGTGATATGTTTTGTATTCGAAAAAAAATCGTTTGAGATTCCATTTTATACTTTACAATACAAATTTTATATAGTATTCACGCTGCTGGGTACCAATTTATCCACCTTCTTTAAATATTTTAATTTGACTCTAAACATCATCGATTGGCAAACTTTTGGTACCATAGCTTGCTTCGGAATTGTAAGGCAACGCATCAGAGGCAAAAACACTTATAGTAATGCATTGCCCTCAAACCCTATGTTTGTTTCAATAAGGTAGTTGATGGGCAGGATTGTTGATAAAGAGGGAGCGCGGTGGCTGAGAAGGTAGAGATTCAAATTGCAAGCCGAGAGGTTCTCGATTCGAATCCCATCTGCGGCAAGAAGCGTTGTGTCCTTGGGCAAGACACTTCTTTCCAAATGTCCACATGGTGGCACGGTGGCTTTGTGTACTAAGGCGTGCTGCACGTCGATGGTGCTCTTGTCTTCAACCAATGCTAACCCTGATTGTGTGGAGTTAGTATGCTTGGAAGTATGTCTGTTGCTCGCCGTTGCTCGGTGGTTCTCTCTGGGTACTCCGGAATCCTCCACCCGTAAAACTGTTCGACACTAGGTGACCCTGGCTGGCTAAAGTGCCGTTACATCTCAATAAAATAAATAATTGTAGATAAATAGAGTGATGTGTCACAGACAGTGCTCAATAAATATGTTTTATGTGCACATTGTGCTTGTGTAGCATCATTTATCGCGACGATTCCCATTTGGGGGATGTATGGTTACGAGTTGCGCATGCGAGACCAGTATCTATACCTCCCCAAAAATGAGCCGCGTGCACATGATACTTTTATCTACCGTTCTGCCCACAAAACCCATATCAAAGCTTCCAGTTTGGTGGATTGTTTCATATCATCTTTTGAGTGAATTTATTTTTTCTGCATTAATTTGTTAGTTGCACTTTATAAGATAGTGGCAATACAGGAACTCCCCCCTAAATAGTTATTAGACAAAGGCGTGTGAACAAATTTTGATAACTAATGTGGAAATTGAATTATTTATTTATTTATTTATTTATTTATTTATTTATTTATTTATTTATTTATTTATTTAT
This sequence comes from Pictodentalium vernedei, assembly GCA_031216915.1. Classification (NCBI taxonomy): domain Eukaryota; kingdom Metazoa; phylum Mollusca; class Scaphopoda; order Dentaliida; family Dentaliidae; genus Pictodentalium; species Pictodentalium vernedei. The sequence goes on from CM062296.1 coordinate 703,866,937, forward strand.
TTATTTATTTATTTATTGATGTTTAAGGTCACATATTTATGCACAATGGCTAATCATGACCGCGGCAGTTTTACGGGTGGAGGAAGCCGGAGTACCCGGAGAGAACCACCGAGCAACGACGAGCAGCTGTCAGCTCCCCAACATCGTAACTCCGCACTGCAGCTCAGGCAGGGCTAGATTTGTTGGAGACATGCGTACCATCGACGTGCAGTACGCCTTAGTACACGGCGTCATCGTGCCCCCAGCGCGTGGAAATCGAATAATTAAGGTATATGTCGGGGGGGGGGGGGGGGGGCACCAAAAATTTGCAAGACGTGACGTGGGGGTGGGTGGGTCTCTTGAGTGCACCTAAAATGTGCATTTCCAACTTGTGCAGTTTTTTGAATTTTTTAAAAATATATCAATATATCAGCTAATATATACCATCATTTGTGTTTCAAACCTTAAAGATGATGTTGTACATCACACTCTTAACATAAATACAACATCAGGAGGCTTTATTTGTGAGAATATGGGACTTAATCTGGGAAAATGTCACACGTTAGTAGGGGGTGGGTGTCTTGTTCGAAATGTAGAAAATGTGCAGACAATATTTTGGGAAAATTCTCTCTGATGCACTAAATTCAACCCAAGTTATTTATTTATTAATAGAATTTGTATGGACAGAAGAGGAAAGGAGCAAACACCAGAGAATATTGACAGAACAATTCAAATGAAAATTTGTTCCTGTATATGTACACCTGCTCTGGCCAAGCCTGATAATGAACAGCTTGTCATTTGTAGATTGAGGCCCACAGCAGCCCACAGAGGTTTAAATCGGTGGTACCAGTTTAAGAACATTATGAAACCCCCCTAAAGACAGCTGTTCCTACTAAGTTTATAAGTTTATTTTGGATTTTAATGGGAGAGTGGGGGTGGGTGTCTGAGAACGGTAGTAGAAAATTTGCACGCATGGGTGGGTGGGTGTAAAAAGGAGCTGAATAAAAAATAGGACGTCACGTCTTGCAAATGTTTAGTGCCCCCACCCCCCCCCCCCCCCCCCCCCTTGTATTTGTATCGAAATAAGGGAAAGTTTTTTTCCCTATGTTCCTTAATTCGAAATATTGGAACACATACCCACTGAAGGCAGAGCATTTCATTAAAATTGGCATTGCTTCATGCTCTCAGTGCACTCTAAAATCAGTTTATGAAAGTGCTTACAAAAACCACGAAAGATGGTGGAAGAAAAGTACAAGTTATTGTTATTTTAATACAATCACAGGAATTGCAACACTCAAATTCCAATTCTCTGGAGGTGTCAGACGTTCACTTTCGAACTGAACGCGTCGAAAAGAGTAATCGTTTTACAAAAGATCCCGTTTTAAATAATTTATGCCTTTACCCAACGAATCGACCGCATCCGCCCGCGTAATATGCAAATTCAGCAGTTGAAAAAATATTATTTTTCAAAAGATTTCAACAAAACCATATCACGTGACCCCTCGTTGGAACGAACTCGTTCCAACGTAGGGTCACATGATATGGTTTTGTTGAAATCGTTTGAAAAAATTAAAAAAGTGATGTTTAAAATAATAAATTTTGATATCGTCTGCGTTGGGTAAAGGGTTAATAAATGATATTAACTCTTTGGAGATGGGTAAATAGACATATTGTGACAAGGCCTGTGTGAAACTATAATATACCAAAAAATCGGCTGTAATATGAACGTCTCCAAACTTTTAGACCAGGTTTTCTCTCACTTTTTGATGTGCAAGTGTTAGGCCTTCTTATAGATATGGGTATTTTTTCCCAGCATGTTCATTTCATCAAATGACCAGGAGCAAGTGACTGTGATACAGCCCTCGGCATGCACGCAAAACATAACTTCCTTTTTCTAATGCGGGCGTCGAGAATGATTCTAAAATCTACCATGGAACCAGTGGCGAATCACTCAAAATAAAGATCAGGTGATGTTTTTTTAACCCTTTACCTAACATGAAAAGCAGACGACACTTGCAAAAAAAATTCTTGAATAACTACTTTTTTTCATTTTTTGTCTCAAAAACATAGGTTATGACCCCTCGTTGGAACGAGCTCGACGAGCTCGTTCCAACGAGGGGTCATAACCTATGTTTTTGAGACAAAAAATGAAAATATTTTGAAAATTAATTGGCGATTTTTGAGAATAGCGCTGGCCGGTTTTGGCCGTTGCGTTGGGTAAAAGGTTAAACATATTGGTTATAAAGTTCATTTCCAGGAAAATCGTATTTGTATATTTTCTTGGTCAAATAATCAAATTTTACAGCAAAAGAGAAACATCTATACCACAGTTTGTTTTTGTATTTTTTCCTCAAGGGGTCGTCCAACCGAACTTCCGAAAATTTTACAAATTTTCACCAGTGCCCAAAATCCTGATAGAAGAATTAAACAGATGCATATTATATATCAAAATAATGACTGGAGTACAAGGAAATAGAATTTATTCACTTTTTTACGTTTTTAATGTGGGACTGTTAATATTGATGGTTGTTCCATTCTTTGTTGGCATAGTTCACGTTATTTGTGCATTTGAATGACAGCTGTCATAACAAACACCAGAAATGATACACATGATACCATATAAATTAGGATGGTCTTTTCTCTTTAGTTTATCAATGAAAATATTTCTTGTAAATTTGCCAAGAGTATTAAACCATCGTCAATAGAATTATCAGGTATAATTACCACAAAATGTTCACAATGCCTAGTCTTCATTTTTCGTTCTTGAAGTCACTTGTGTCTCCACACCCGTTGCTCTGAACTGCAAGAACGAAAAATGAAGTTGACCCTGTGCTGAACTGCATGAAGATGACCCTTGGCTGAACTGTATGAAGTTGACCCTCTGCTGAACTGCAGGAAGATGACCCTCTGCTGAACTGCATGAAGATGACCCTCTGCTGAACTGTATGAAGTTGACCCTCTGCTGAGCTGCATGAAGATGACCCTCTGCTGAACTGTATGAAGTTGACCCTCTGCTGAACTGCATGAAGATGACCCTCTGCTGAACTGTATGAAGTTGACCCTCTGCTGAACTGTATGAAGTTGACCCTCTGCTGAACTGCATGAAGATGACCCTCTGGTGAACTGTATGAAGTTGGCCCTCTGCTGAACTGCATGAAGATGACCCTCTGCTGAACTGAATGAAGATGACCCTCTGCTGAACTACATGAAGATGACCCTCTGCTGAACTGTATGAAGTTGACCCTCTGCTGAACTGCATGAAGATGACCCTCTGCTGAACTGTATGAAGTTGACCCTCTGCTGAACTGCATTAAGATGACCCTCTGCTGAAATGTATGAAGTTGACTCTCTGCTGAACTGCATGAAGATGACCCGCTGCTGGACTGTATGAAGTTGACCCTCTGCTGAACTGCACGAAGATGACCCTCTGCTGAACCTTATGAAGTTGACCGTCTGCTGAACTGTATGAAGTTGACCCTCTGCTGAACTGTATGAAGTTGACCCTCTGCTGAACTGTATGAAGTTGACCGTCTGCTGAACTGTATGAAGTTGACCCTCTGCTGAACTGTATGAAGTTGACAATCTTCTGAATTGTATGAAGTTGACCCTCTGCTGAACTGTATGAAGTTGACCCTCTGCTGAACTGTATAAAATTGACCTTCTGCTGAACTGTATGAAGTTGACCGTCTGCTGAACTGTATGAAGTTGACCCTCTGCTGAACTGTATGAAGTTGACCCTCTGCTGAACTGTATGAAGTTGACAATCTTCTGAATTGTATGAAGTTGGCCCTCTACTGAACTGTATGAAGTTGACCCTCTGCTGAACTGTATGAAGTTGACCCTCTGCTGAACTGTATGAAGTTGACAATCTTCTGAATTGTATGAAGTTGGCCCTCTACTGAACTGTATGAAGTTGACCCTCTGCTGAACTGTATGAAGTTGACCGTCTGCTGAACTATATGAAGTTGACCCTCTGCTGAACTGCATGAAGATGGCCCTCTGCTGAACTGTATGAAGTTGACAATCTTCTGAATTGTATGAAGTTGACCCTCTGCTGAACTGTATGAAGTTGACCCTCTGCTGAACTGTATGAAGTTGACCGTCTGCTGAACTGTATGAAGTTGACCCTCTGTTGAACTGTATGAAGTTGACAATCTTCTGAATTGTATGAAGTTGACAATCTTCTGAATTGTATGAAGTTGACCCTCTTCTGAACTGTATGAAGTTGACCCTCTTCTGAACTGTATGAAGTTGACCGTCTGCTGAACTGTATGAAGTTGACCCTCTGCTGAACTGTATGAAGTTGACAATCTTCTGAATTGTATGAAGTTGACCCTCTGCTGAATTGTATGAAGTTGACCCTCTTCTGAACTGTATCAAGTTGACCCTCTGCTGAACTGCATGAAGATGACCCTCTGCTGAACTGTATGAAGTTGACAATCTTCTGAATTGTTTGAGTTGACCCTCTGCTGAACTGTATGAAGTTGACCGTCTGCTGAACTTTCTTCATCAAAACAAAAAACAAAATAAAACGGCAGCATTTGGAAACTGTAGACACCATGAATAAAATATTTCTCAGCGTCTGTACTAGAAGGATTCCAAAATACAGCCATGCATTTATTTTAAGGTAGTTTATTGTCAAACGTTTGACCTCTTACTTATACCATAGAAGACATTTAGGCAGTGTTCTCAACCACGCTACAGCAGTTCCGTAGCAATTGTCACTTTCCACATGTTCTGTGTTTCTTTCCACACATTTTGGTCTATAATTTACTGGAGTTATTTCTTTCTAGTTAGTTTTAGACTTCCTGACATTTGGTCACAGTTAAGTTGGACGAGGCATTAAGGGGCGGAGGCATCGAGGGCTCTCGAGTGAGACGTCAGCGATAGCCAATTCGAACGAAATTGAACGAAATTGTCCTTGATATTAATATTGATATTTTATTCACTAGTATACTAAACAAATACAAAATTGACAAATGTGTGTAAATCTGCAATATCCAAGTTTACAAAAATAAAACATTCACAACCAGAAAAAAATTATAAATCCTTAAATGTATACTGTCAGGGAAAGGCATAGCCAGATTGGCTGTCTTCCTGCCTTTCCTTCAGACTCAGTGCCTGTTTTGACGACATCTGTTTTAACCAACTTGGCAGAATGTAAGGTAGATGCAAGGTTTTATTCACAAGAATTATTGCTTTCGTAGATACTGTCGCCACTTGATGTTGCATCTCAAAGCGTTTACTTCATTCAACACATCTTTGGCTACGATTACCAGCAATACGACCCCCACCCACCCACCCACACACACACACACACACACACCCACCCACCCACACACAAACACACACACACACGGTTTGGTATGAACATATCAGAGGGCGAGTGCGAAAGGAGGTCCATCATTCCTTTCACTTTAACGTACAACAGAATGAATATCGAAATAGCAAAAATGTTAAAAGATGAATTCAATTTTACCAATGCTAAATTAAATGAACCTTTGAATCTTCGACCTGTCATCGCCTATAAGAAAAACAAAAGCTTGCGTAACATCCTTGTAAGGACTAAATTAGAGCCCATCAATGAATAACATCAATTTTTGCCAGTCAGTTTAACCAGTTCCTAAGCTCATCACTTAGTTTAAATCAATTTTATGTAATTTTTTGTCATGTTTGAAACCCATCAGGGTTCAGTAAATGAAAACAATTTTTCGGCGGCATATTAAAAGAAAAAAACGTTTCAGTGGGAAATGTCTGTGCCAGTGCGATTTTTTAACCTCAAACACACACACACACACACACACACACACACACACACCACACACACACACACACACACACACACACACACACACACACAGAGTCTTGTCTTCCCTACATACCGAGGTACCCCATTGTTTGTCCTTTGTGTGTACTAACGGTTTCTACCTCGTTTTGCCGGTACAGTTCTGGGAAAACAACCGAGGTAAAGGGTTTCTTTTGTCTTTTTTACCTCGGTAAGGCGAAACACGCAAACTCTTTTGTCTAGTTACCTCGTCGAGTTGGTAAGACAAACGCACACACACACACACACACACACGCACACACACACACGCACACACACACACACACACACTCAAGTAATTACACCTCCATCAAAAAAGTCATATCCGCTGTTGATTTCAAAGCATTTCATTTCGCCGATGTGGTAACGTTCACACGCACGATTACTTGAATTGTTTTAAATTAACATGCCTACACATTTTTAAAAAATTTTACCCAACGTAACGGCCAAAACCGGCCAGCGCTATTCACAAAAATCGCCAATTAAATTTCATTACTTTTTCATTTTTTGTCTCAAAAACAAAGGTTATGACCCCTCATTGGAACGAGCTCGTTCCAATGAGGGGTCATAACCTATGTTTTTGAGACAAAAACTGAAAAATATTAGTTATTCAAGAATTTTGTTTGCAAGTGTCGTCTGCTTTTCATGTTAGGTAAAGGGTTAACAGGATATTGTCATTTGTATCTAAAGCAGATTATCGCAAGCTGGCGTCTAAACATGTCAATCAAGCCCCGCGCACCCGCTCTAATGAACAATAAAAACCCCTTTCCCATTGAATTAAATTTGTATTATAAATTTACCAACTCAGTGCGGTTTGCTTTGTAACAATGCATATTCTATGCCAGGCTACAATACAGATACGCCACTGATGGACGTTTATCGGTGAAACACAATGTAGTTTGTCGTGGGGGGTTCTCACTTTGCCAGCAGGTATTGTTTTCCTAAAAAGGTGATAACAGGTTAAACAATAGGGATAAATAGTATAGTCTGTTCTATAAATTGGTGTGAATTTGAGAAACAGAATACCAACCAACATTGAAACTGTGCAAACATTCTTTAATCATTGATTGTTTTATAGTGTTATCTTGAACTTCACATATACATATACCAAGTCAGAATATAGATACGACATTTGACATCCATTGAAAATAATTGTACATCCACACAGAAAATAAATTTAATAGTTTGAAAAGGTCACAATTTTTAATAAAATCACACAAATATGGATGCCATTAGACACTTGTACTATCACAATTTTTCACAACCCAACAAGGTGTGCTACAGAGTTGCCATATTCATATAATGTTTTGCTACCATCCAACAGCTGCCTTTTTTCATTGTCCAACATATGGTCAATGCGTCGATATTTCTTTTTGCGTGGCCTTAAGCTACCACCTTTCTGAAGCTGTAGAATAGTGGCTTCGTTGAAGCCTTGTTCGTCTTTGATTAAGTTTATGAATTTATAAATGTTTGGATGACAAGCTCCAAGTTTGGATAGCTTGTTGTGCCATCCTTCAACATGATTTGTGGTCCTTGGACCTGTCGTTTCAAAATGGTTCCACATTAAACTGTCACCACCTTCTACCCATTGTTCCGTCACATAATCCGCAAAACTACGGACTCCTGGAATATCCATATCCACATTCTCAATTGCGTACCACCAGTAGTCTGATATGTCACCAGGTCGCAAAAGAGGAAGTGCTGAAGCCCGTTTCACGAACATTTTTACACTTTGGTCATTGTTAAACACCACTTGAAGACCAAACCGTTGTGCATTTTTCCAAATTGCCTGTCGATAATGAAACATGCAGCCTTTAATGTTGGTCTGAAACACATTTCTGGCTGCATTTTGTGCTGCTGTCTCGAAGTCAGTCATGATAGTAGATGGTGACAATTCACTGTTTAAGTGCTGTGCTCTCTCTCATACTGAAAGTTCCATCACAGTAGTAAGTATCCGCCGAAGCAAGCATTCGAATATTTTCATCCGCAGCAAACACTAAAAATGAATTCCCGGGTGCGGCGTGTAGTAAAAAGTTGTGTCCCGTGATTGTCTCTTTATAAGTAGTTGGCAGATCGATCTGTTGTCTGACTTTTGGCACTTGTGGAAGAGTTTTAGATCGAGCCCTGTATAAACTTGAATGTACTGAATACAAGGTTGGAACACACTTAACTATTTCAGGAACATCATTTGCTCGTAAACAGTTCAATTCTTCTTTGTAAATGGCTGGGATAGTTCTATGGTCATGCTTGATTTTTTCTCTTATTTCACATAAAAAAGTGTCCACAACATTTTTCACATTATCAGGCTGATGGTTGTGTTGGATTCCGAAAGTAGTTATTAAATTGTCCTTTGTATTGACAGTAGCTGGGCATCCAGCTTTACAGCATTTCCAATGTACTGTGTCTCGTCTTCTTGTTTTTATGCGGAACTTAAAACCATCATAAATCAAACTTTGTGCACCTCTGGCATTGGGAATAAACCTGACATTCACTTGTGCATTAGCCATTTTGATATAGAAAACTCTGAATTGCCATCGTATATATACTGTTAACTGTAAAAATTGTTTTGTTTATACCTTTGAAGTGAGAACACTATTTACCATATTGTTTACTCTAGTGATTGGCTACTCATTAATTGATGACCAGTAATCATTGCTAACATGCTTGTTTTGACAAACTTTGCTGGTAAACTAAGAATCATAAACTGTGACTAGTCAACACTAATTACTGGTACTGACTATACTGAAGGTGTGAATTAGGTGTGCTGGCAAAGTGAGATTAAATCTTTGTCGTACAGGGTCGCGATTGGGAGATTTGGACCTAGATCGATATGTATTTAGAAAATTATATTCATAATTATCATTCAACGACTAATAGATCTTTTATAATAAAGTGATTGTCCTGAACTGCTACAGAAATTGGATGAATAAGAAGCAATGTAAGCTCAAGCTTTAGTATATAAATAAATAAATTATATGCACTACAGGGTCGACAAAACGCCTAATTAAATAAATAAATGAGTAAATAATCATTTGGATAGATAGATTGGTATCGTCCCATTAGTGAGACACCCGGGAAAGAAATGGTTTCGCGCACCGAAGGCGCGCAGGGACGCTGTGGCGCAAGCCCCTTTCGACCCTATGTGACTGTATAAGATCTGGTAGCTACATGTCAAAGCGAAAGCGTGTTGAAGGAGGAAAAGGTTCGAGTACTCAGCAGATGTCCCAGGCTAGATGATCAGTAGTGTTGCTTTGACTTTGTGTACGTCGTTGGCTGAACCCTCGGGTGAGGACCAGAGCGAGAGGGGATCCTCTCACAAGGGTGCTACCTCTCCCCGAGGGTGCTGTAGTGTTTTTTCGGGAAAGTATAGTCTGCCAGCTTTGAAGATAAATCATGGAGCGATGGTGTTGGTGTTGAGACACCCCAGTTGTCAGACAGTTCATAATCACAGATTATTGGGTTGAGTTAACAGCTAATCCCTTACATACCACCTATTCAACCGCGACAAATCAGCGGCTGGCCAAAGAGTTATTATTCAGAATAAAGTGGGATATGCCAATAAGTCAGAGAAAAGAAACAATTAATTAGCTTTTTGTGATTTATTTCTTCATCAATGTGTTTTATGACTAAATAAATTAAAATGAAAGTGTCAGTGACACTGTAGCCTAACTTGACTGTGTGCTTGTTTGATGAAGAGAATAATGTTCAATGAGTAAATGTTAAGTGTGCGTTTTTCTATGATTGCTACACTTGAGAGAATATTCTTCAATATATTGGCTTTTTAATTATTACTATTATTATTTCAATTATCTCACGAGTGGTCGACTATACAATATAGAGGATACCTTCGCTGTTTTAGGAGGGTCGAAAGGGGCTTGCCCCACAGCGTCCCTGCACGCCTTTGGCGCGCGAAAACCATTCTTTCGCTTGTTTTGGTGAATATCGGGAATTATCTCATGAGCGTGGATCTGAAAGTTTTTTTAAAAATAATACTTTCAGGTCCACACGAATGAGATAATTCCCGATATTCACTAAAACAGAGAAGATTTTCTTTTTATTATATGCTACCTGACATTTTACTGCGCAATATTCAGCCCAATTCGACTGCAACAGTTTCAAGACAGTAACAGCAAGCTGCTGATCGTTCCTCCAAGGTGACGTCATGCGCCGAAGAGAAACGTCATTTAGGAAGCTACTGAATAAATTCATCGTGTGAACCTGAAAATATTATCTTTCACTCGCGCAAGCACTCGCGAGAAAACCCTTTAAGGTCTACACTCATGAGATAATTCCAGATACTGACTAAAATCGAGCTCGTTCCAACGAGGGGTCATAACCTATGTTTTTGAGACAAAAAGTGAAAAAAATTAGTTATTCGAGAATTTTTTTTGCAAGTGTCGTCTGCTTTTCACGTTAGGTAAAGGGTTAATAAATATGAGAGTACCAGAGTAAAAGCCATTTTTTCCTCACCCATGTCCCCTATTCAGTCAAACGTAAATAAAAGTTTGTTTATACAAATTTGTTCTATTATAAATTATTGGAAAGTGCCTGTTGGCACTCTGCAATAATTTGTAATAAAACAATTTTTGAAGAATAAATTCAGACCACCAAAAATAACCTAGCCCTCAAGCCGTTAAATAAATATTTAATTTTCACACACATATGAGAATCATGTTGCATTTCCCGAAGAGAATAACAATACTGCGTCAGTATACATAACATATTGCATTACAATTCGCGATGTGATACTGATAAAATCGCACCCTATGATAGTTTTATACGTTTTGAATTTTGCCTCCGAAATAAATATGGCGAACGCGGGCCGAAAAAAATGAATGCGCCGGTGTCTGAGAATCAAAAATTAATTTTCGTCAGCCTTACAGTGCTACGGTTCTCGTACTAGTGTAGTCTATCTCTCATGAGAACTCAATATTAATGTGCTACCTAACAACATGAACACTGAGATGGACATATCACTTATTCAGGGCGGTATTATTCATAAGGCTGACTAGGCTGAAGCCTAGGGGCCCGCAGGGACAGGGGACCCGCCATTTTTTTGCTGAGGCACTATTACCAGCTCATTAGTGCTCCATTGGTTAAAGGCACTTTGCACTCTGCGCCGTAGCGATACATGTACATATGTATTTATCCATATATATACCCTCATAAGTATACTATATATATATTATACTGTATATATATTTATATACAGTACATTATTTTAATGCTTATTTAAATACTATGTCAAGTTGTGAGTAGAATTTTTCAGGAGATCCACAAAATGGATATCGGGCTGTACTGCGGCATAGTGCCTACCGTACCAGGGTCAGGCTGTCAGCTGTAGAGTGGTGAAAGACTGAAGTGCCGGAGGGGGCCCCGAGGGCGAAGTATCTAAAAGCTTAGGGGCCCGGCCATAGGTTAATACAGCGCTGCACTTATTTCCTAAAAGTTGAACAATTTGTTCATATGACAACCAAAGGTTTTCCGTGTAGATTCTTTGCAAGTTTTCTTTTTAAGTAGGCGTCTCCAAAATGGATGGCTAGCCTGGGATTATTTTTGGTTTTATTCTCGTAATTGGGAATAAATTCCCCCATAGGGGTAAGAAGTTTATTTATCTACATAGTTGCGGCATCATTAACGTCATTAGAATTCCGCATAGGCGTTACGATGCAACTTTACCATTAGAGTGGCAAGCAGTCAACTTTAAAGTTGTCAATCGTAAATGTTAATTGTTTCAACCCAAAGATCATAGAAAGACCTATGGGATAAATGGAATAAATTTATCGTCCGTTACTGAAGCATTGCATATGGCGCCTTGTTGTACTCAAGGGACGATGCAATGTGTAAAGATAAGCGTTATAGACAATAGTTCAAGTTCAATGGTCACCGAAAAGATTCTGCACTTGGGGATGCGACTTGCATCCCATAAGTGGATAGATGTGGGTCTTCTGTTGCTCGTAGTCTGCTCGCGGTGGGCTGGTGGCTTCTTAGTTGGTCTTGCTGACTAATTAGTGGACCCCAGACAGGGCGTCGTTTCTCCCTGAAAGGAAGTGGAACTCCTCATTGGCCTTCTCTATCCTCTTCTGAAGGTGTTTAGTTTTTTGTCTGGACTGGTTGCATTATTGCCGGGTTTCAAACAAACGAGCCTTTTCAGGGCCACCAAACCTACCACCAGTTTCCGAATGGGATTTCGCTAATATGCGTTTTCGTGGTAGGATTTTTCATAGCGGTTAAAGTTGTTGGTGTGGTACCGGGCAGCGAGACCTAAGTCGTCCTCGCTACTCGTTATCACTGGTTTTGCCAGAACATGGCTGGTGGTTTGGATGGAAACACCACAGCAGGGGCGCGTCCTTAGAGCGCGCGCCTGTTGCGGTGTTTCCCACAAACCCATACACGCTTTCTCTCACCAGGAAAAAAAAGAAAGAAAAAAGGTGGTTTCTGTGGGTACCTGCTTAAGTAGAAAATAGGTGGATTAGTTTGTAGTTATATTATATTTATAAATGAGTATACTTGTTTTTCAGTGGGAAGTTGGAGGGGGCAGGCCTTTACCAAAGTACCACACCCAGGGGTGTTTCTGTCCTTACCTCTTTGTGATTTATTCGAGTCGTTGATAACTGCGGGTGGAGAGGAGTGAAGGTGTCGTGTATGCTCGGACTTCTAGCAACAGCGAGGCTGGTAACGGCTACATACAAAAAAAAACAAAAAAACAGCGCATACACAAAAACCTTTTGTTTATTTTTAGAACTTAAAATTTTAGTTGTTAAGGTGTGAAGGTGTCGTGTATGCTCGGACTGCTAGCACCTTCAGTCATCAGCCTGACACTGCTTATTTTACAGGACCTTACCGTCCACAATAAAGTTTTATGATCGTATATATTATTCTTCGTTAGGCGGCGGTCACACCATCGCATACGATTTTCTAGTCCGCCTATCGTGCACGTATTTCTCGGCTATTCGCGTCGTTGCATGGTTACATTATATGTACGTTTCATGGTGTCAAAGCTCTCCATATGGAGCACGTATAAATTGAAATATCATTAAAATGGGACCAAGTCATGGTTGAAACCCTGTATATAGGGGGATGGTCGGGGGGGGGGGGGGGCATTCTGCTATGATTTTATAAAATTATCTTAATTTTCAATAAACATTTGAATAAAGAAAATCAAAATATTGGGGGGGGGGCAGTGACATTGACGTTAAACCACTTGAAAATTAATCATCTACATAATATTCATAAGTTCACTACCGTACTGGGGAAAATATAAGACACGAGTAACAAAGAATCACGCCTACCTTGTACACAGCACTTCCAGGAATCAGAAAAATATGACATAGTACATGCATAATTATGTGGTCTTTGATACTTTGATTTGACCTTGACCTTCAAAATATTTTTAAAAAATCGTATACGAAAAAATCGTATGGAATCGGTCCGTCAAGAAATGGAGCATGCTCCATTTTATTCGGTCGGACCAGAGCAACGTATACGGAAATTTTATCGTGCAAGTAGGTGTGATCACCCCAACGGAAAGCTCTAGTTTCCATTTCAATCCGAAGACGCATACGATGGTCATATCAAAAATCGGATGTTTGACGGACGATGGTGTGACAGCCGCCTTATTGGGATTTTGAAATTTTCGATCCGATTATCTCTTGAAAAATGCATTTTTTCATGTGTAAATGGCTTCATTGTTAACCCTTTCAACCCTGGTGGTATCTTCCCGGTCAGTTCAATGACAGCAGTTGGAAGAGTTCATTTTCATTATTTGGGGGTAGACCAATTAATATTTTCAACGTGCAGCCTTGGGGCTGCACGTTGAAAACATTGATTGGTCTACACCGCACATTTACCTTGTAGTCATCCCACTTAATGACATTATGACGTAGCTTGCGAAACGGTCGGAAAAAACAGCCTCTGGGGTTCAAAGAGTTAAATATTGCTTTTATTATATGTTTCTTTGTATTTTCACCTCTTATTTGTTCAAAAATGTTGTTTTATCTAAATCAAAATAAAATTATTACAAAAACGCTCATCTCTATCAATTCGAACACCCTATAAAAGTGTTCACAAATTTTCCGGTGATTTGAACAAAAAATTGCTTTTTGTAAAACAAAAAAATACAAAAAAAAGATTTTCAGTTCACCGCCGACCCTTGTTACAAAGAAAACAAACATCTGTGAACAAATTTTGAAGACCAAACAAAAGTTATATGTTAAGAATTACATACAGAATCAAACTTCATTTAAAAGTATGTACGCCATGCATGGTTTTTGTGAGTTTTTTTTATCATTTTGGAATTTCTGTGCACCGCCTTCCCGTGCATTATGTAAACGCAGTCGTTTGTAGTTTCAAAGAGATGTGGAATAAAAAAAACCCGAACGCAGACGTCCATTTAGTTTAAACAATATTTTATTCAATGAATATGCTATTCGTCACATAATTAATAATAGTAACACTTTGACGCCGCTGATTTGTCGCGGTTCTCGGATGAGTAGGCCTTGGTTACCCCTGTACTCCCAACTGCCTCTCTATTCCTACGCTTCTTCTCTCCTCCCAACACTCGGAGACGAACTTCTTGATGACATCCGATTAGCATATTAACCCTCTCCTTTGAGTCTCCCACTAACCACATGTCCTTCATTCTCCCATCCCACTTCCCCATTATACTGCCAGTGAATCGTATACTTTTAGACTGGTATTTTGGGCATTCTAGACGAGCGTTCCAGGGTCTCAACCACGCCCAAATTACACATCTGGCACTCATTTTCACTGTTTTCCCAATGATTTTTTTACCCTGGTTTGCCCCAACGTCTAGGTCCGAGATCTCCACAATGAGTAGTTCTCTATTAGTTCCCTTACTTGGACCATCCACCCTGTCTTGTTATTTGAGTTGAAAATTCTCAGGAACATTACTTTACACCATCGGCTGTCGGGGAGATTTACCAAATAATTAATTAGCTGACTTTCAATAAATATATCCTTGGTCCTCATCCACCCAAGCTCAACCCTGATTGCTTCTAGTGCTGCGGCATTACTCGACTCCGTTATCCATCGGCCGGCAACGTTCTGCAGGATTTGCAAGCTCTTTACAGCCGTCTGGTTTAAGGGTACCACTTCTGTACCATATGTTATACTTGGCAGACCCATCATTTCCCAAATGGTTCTCCCCACGAAAACCTTATTGAAACTGTTTCTCCCAAAAAGTTTCATTTGGTTAAGGATTCGCTTCCCCTTCAGAATCAATTTATTTGTGTGGTGTCGGTAGATGCCTCTTCCTGTGATGTTTATATTTACCCCGAGATACTCGTAGTCACCTGTCTCTCCTACAATAAGAAGTTTGCTGCCACCTTCTGGAATCCAGAACTCCCCACTCTTCACCTTCGAGTGGGGCCCACTTTGCGGCCCACAGGTATAACTTTGCTCTTGCTTTCATTCAGTTCGAGTCTCCATTTGCTCCCATATTTCCCAACAATTCCCAGCATTTTCGCAAGCCCCTCTTCCCTTTCTGACACTAGCACCATATCGTCTACAACAAATAGCCTTGGGATCTTCAAGTCCCCAATTGCTACCACCTCGTCGCTATGCAGGAGTTCATCACCTAAACCTTTAATGTACAATGCAAAAAGAATTGGCGAAAGGATACACCCCTGTTTTAGGCCTATCTCCATGGGCACACGTTTTGTTATGTTACCCAGGCTAAGTTCACTCTGTACATCTTTATATAATGTTTTCATAATTCCAACAAACTCGCCTCTCAAGCCCAGAGCCTCAAGCTTGCGCCACATACCCTCCCTGCATACTCTACCGTATGCCTTTTAACGTCCAAAAAGGCCATAAACATCTTCTTCTTTTTTGCTTTCGCAGATTGTATCATTTAGGATGGCGTGAAAAGGTGGCCAGTGACTCTCCTTTCCTTCCTGAAGCCATTCTGGATCTCTCCCAAAAACCCTTCTCCTCAATCACCTCCTCTAATCTCCCATACAGGAGGACTTTACAGAAAACTTTTCCAATGTTGCTACTGACAGAGATCCCTCGATAATTATCCAAAACGTCATTTTCCTCCTTTTTTGAATAAATGTCACTTTGCTTCCTCTCCACTCCTATGGGACCTCTTGTTTTTCGATGGCTAAATTGAATAGAGCAGTTAGGCTTTCCAAGAGTTCCTCTCCCCCTTTTTTGATAAACTCGTTAGGAATTTCGTCCACCCCCACCCCCCACCCCCCAACCCCCGCTTTTCCATTCCTTAATTTCGCACCTTCCCCGTTTTAATTTCGCTGCACACGAAGTTCGATAAATTTTCCTCGATCTTGTTCGGACACTCCGGTGGGTTCCCCATGCCCCATCGCTTATCGTTTACCTTTTCCCAGTGCTTGACTAGTTCTAATGCAATTTGATCTGGATCGTCTGTAACTCTGCCATCTACTTTAATACTCTGTGGGTTACTTCCTTTGTTACGTTTATTCACCCATTTCCAAAGTACGTTCGAACTCGACCCCTCTGTCGGTCTTATCGTCCTAATAAGACTGTTATTTCGCACTCTCTAATTATCGTCTTTAATCTTATTTACTTTATTTCGTGCTTGTTTGCTACCGTGGCAACGTTGCTTTTCGCCCCCTTAAATTTTCTTCTTCTCCTGTATGCAACACATTTAGCTTTTCTATCCTTTATGGCCCTTTTTCAGTTCTTCGTTCACTCTGTACCCAAGTTCTGGTGATGGCACCCTAATCTTTCCTACACTGTCCTTCCCTACCGCCACTAGGCTCGCAACAATGGCATCGGCCATCTTCTGGACACTGCCCCCCCCCCCCCTTGTGTACTTCGCCCAGTCAGCATCCTTATTGAGTTCCCAAATCTCCTTGAAGCTTCCTTTGCTTTTTGCTAGGTTTTTGGCCCTGATCGTTACTGTAATCAAGTTGTGATCACTATCCACCTCCATTTTACCCTTATCATCCACTTCTATCCCTATCACCTCCCTCCATAAATTAATATCCGTGAGAATATAGTCGATTATTGATTTTCTGTCGTTCCTCTCCCAGGTTCATTTCCCCTTACACCTCGCGTCCCTGTTCAGAATCTTTAGACCGAGCTCATTTGTGACGTTCAACAGCTTCCTTCCTTTCCTATTGACTTTCTTGTCCCCGCCCGCTATGCCTTCTTCCTTATCACCTATGTGACCATTAAAGTCACCCATCAGAATTATACCGAGCCCCCTGTTTTCTAGTTCTGTGATATTGGTCTTTAGTGTTGAGTATATCGAGTCATTGAACTCGGGTTTTCTTTCCTCCACCGCACCGTACACAATCTCAAGGGCAATACTTTTGTTTCTAAGATTGATCTTTACCCATCCAATTTATTTCGCTACACCAGCGGGAGTGCTGACATCTTCCAGGTTTGTGACCAGCGACGGTTTTAAATCCTCTTTAATGTACATGCCTACCCCTCCCCCCTTTTTCTGGACTTCCGTTCGCCCTACACCTAACCACACGCACCCCTTTACTTGGTCTACCGTTCCTCGTGTCTTACCCATGTCTCGCTTAAGTCCATGACACCAAAGTCCTCTTCCGCGATCAATGTCGCAGTTTCACTTACTTTCCGGTGGAGACCCTGGATGTTGCTATATCTCACTTTCTGGGTACCGAGATTCAATGGCTTCTGCCTACTGGTCTCATTGTTTTCTGGTGCTAGCCTTGGTAAACTTATTCTGTTCCCCTCGCTCTTGTTCACCCCACCTGTGACCACTCTTGTTATACTTGCCTCTGGCCTCCCACCCGCTCCTCTCTCGCTACCCGTAGAATTTTATCCCCTAATATCCGTTTCCCCATCTTGCTAAGATGCAGCCCGCCACGCCCGTACATGCTCGCGTTGCCCCAAAACGTGTCCCAATGGTCGATAAAGGGTATCCCCAGATCAACACTGTAGTCCTCCAACTCCTCATTCAGCGCCAAGATCCTTGAGTTCCGTTCGTTCCCACCTCCAAGGACAGGAAGGACCCCAGATACAACTACTTTTGCATTCCTACTTAGCAGTTTGCTGACTAAACATCTATACGACTCCACCAAACTTACTGACCTTCTATCCCTGACAGTGTTGGTCCCCACATGGGGACCAAAAAAGTAACAGCATATATAATGAACACCAAACAATATAACAAACAATATTACATATATTTAACCCAAAAAATTGCTAAGTTATGGAGGCATCTTTCAGAAACATTGGAGCTTTTGTTAGTAATCTCCCCCAGTGATTCATACTTTTTTCAGAAAGGTTCTATAAAACAGTAGATAGGCTCATATATCGCCATCTGGAACCCATGGACTATGGTCGATCAGTAAGTTGATCAGCAACCCGGTTCCAAGCGACCTTTGTACTAAAACATTATTATATCATCGGAATACATCGATGGGAGAGGTGCGATGGTGTGTTCTCACTACTAAAATTTACACGTCGGTAAGTTTGTTTTGATAATAATCATAGTTTACATCTAATTAATGGTCACTCGTGAGATGTTTCTGCGTTCAGAGCTTATTTATTTATTTATTGGTGTTTAAGGTCACATACTTATGCACAAAGCTAATCGTGACCGTAACAGTTTTACGGGTGGAGGAAGCAGGAGTACCCGGAGAGAACCACCGAGCAACGACGAGCAGCTGTCAGCTCTCCAACATCGTAACTCTGAACTCTGCATCGCGTCACAGGCAGGGTTAGATTGGTTGAAGACATGCGCACATCGACGGGCAGTACGCCTTAGTACATAGCGTCATCGTGCCCCCATGTAGGCAATCGGGGTTAAGTGCTTGCCCAAGGACACAACGCGGAAGCGAGAATCAGTCGCTGAAATGGTAACCCATCCAACTACTAACCGCGCTCGACGTTGCTTAACTTCGGTGATCTGGCGAGAACCGGTTACCGCGACGCCACCGCGCCCCCGCGTTCAGATATCAATCAAAGATACAGTCGGCGGGTTTTCTGTATTCGGTGAACAGAGTTTACTGAGTACATGGAGAGTGGATTGTAACTAAATCACCCGGCGAGTAGAGTTATCACACAAAGTATCAGTTTCAAATTCTGTACATGTGGACAAAAAATACAAGCAATGTTTCAGCCAATAGACCTCCGGATATAATCCGGAGGTCCATTGGCTAGAACTTTGCTTGTGCTTGTTATGCTTTTTTAACAAATTTGCAATTATTGCTTAGGTGGATCCCCACTCTGCGGGTGATTTAGTGATAATACGCTTTCCACGTAATGTATATATACTACGTACAAGTCATTGGTATCCATACAAATTTTCTGAAGATAATCAGAGGTAAAAATTGGGACGCAAACAAAGATACGCTTCTCAAGCTTTACAAATCATTCAAATGTCAATGAGAATTACACAAGAGACACCCAAGGTTATTCCTCACGGTTATAGACCCTTCCCGTAAAATACCCTATCCTAATTAGATAAGACTTAAGCCTATTGTTCTCTTGTGTAATCACACCGGTACAGAATTTCCTTTCCTGTACGTTTTGAGATACAGCCGGTGCGATTGGGATTAAGAAGGAATAAAATAATTTGTTCAAGTGAAATAGGTAAAATAAATGATCTATTTAATATCATGATTAATAATAACAATGCACACCGAATATAAAATATTCACAGACAAAACTTATATTGATGGTTTCCCTATCCTTCCCTCCATGGGAAATGTGCTCGTATTGCCACCAATAATTGCCACAAAGCAATCCTACAGCTCTTTACTTCCATCGGCAAGACAATAGAAACCAATTTATTGAAATCGTTAACTCCGAATCATAATGCAATGAAGAACTAAATTATTTACTTAACAAATAGATTGCCTCGCCACAGTAGAACTATTAGATCAATTTTATTGAAATGTTATTTTCGGAATCAGATTGCAACGAGAAACTACGTGTAAGCTGATAACAAAGTAAAGCCATCAGGTAATGTGTCAACAGACAAACTCTGTAGCCAATGCCGATGACATCTTAAGTGTTGACCACAATACAATTTGAAAAAATATAGGACCTATTTTGAGGTAATTTGGTACTTTCGCCGACAATCAACTCTAAAAGCAAACCAAGAAGTGATATCACTGGCAAAATATTAGCCAGAGGCAGAGAAGTTCCGCGGAAGTAAATGGGTGCAGATTTTCAAAGACTATCATGGTTCGGCTCGGTGGGAGTAAAGTTATAACAGCTTTTAGGCAAATGTTCGATTACTCGTTATTCTGGCCTTCATATAAGAATGCCGCGCGGTGTGGTCATTATCCGGTCTATTTCTTCCACTTCAGTCATGTTCCAAGCCGAAGGGTTGGAAGATGGTTGAAGTAGAAGAGACCAACAGAAGCGGCAAAAGGTAGAATTCTTTGGTCAAATGCACTAAACCTGTTTTTTAATTACAGGAATGCCTGTATATTCACGCGTTTGTACGCACTCATTCTGTTACTCATTGTGTAACCGTCTAACGTTGCCCCCCTCCCCCCCCCCCCCCCCCCCCCCCACACCGATTCCTCCGCCTCATCAATTTAGATTTGGTTTCATAATGGGGACAAACAATTCACTGGAAAGCTACATTTGAAAGCAATTATGATATCATGAGAGCTCTCGTGGAAGCTTACCAACAGGAGAACCATAAAGACATTTTATTATAATTACATTGTTAATGTAGTTATACGTTTTGGGTCCAAATACTCATTCCCATTGGTCAGCTGGATGAAAACGTCATGACCAAATGTAATTCATTTTCCAATGAATACATTTGGTCGAACTTTGACCCGCATTTACGGTAGAGCGCAGTTGACAGAATGTAATTCGGCTGCTGTTTCGACGGGTTTTTAACTTTTAGCGCCTCTCGCAGTGATCAACTCCGCTGATGTTTCTTCGGTGACATTTCCCAACTGTGGCATAAAGCCCGTTACTAAAATACTCGTTTCCATTTCTAAAGTTGTGAAAATTAAAAATCAGAGTTGTCCGCTTTGTCTTTTGTGTGAGGGTGGCTTTTCTCCTCGTTCGTTCGTACATGTTTTATTTCACCTTTCTGCTTTGTTGTTTGGTAAAAGGTAGTTTAAACAGTTACGGAATGTAATTATAAGAACTGAATGCAATTTTATAATCTTTATCGGAGTATGAACGTGTGGGAATGGGTACAAATTATATATGAATCCCGAAGGATTCATACATAATTTGTACCCATTCCCACACATTCATACTCCAATAAAGATTATAAAAATTGCATTCAATTCTTAAGTAACTTTGAATTCCGCTCCCGATGTACCAACTAAACCCTCAACAACAATGGAATACTATCTTCTTGCAACTCGCATGTTTTTTTTAAGAACATGTGAACTCTACAGTATTATGACAACAAAATCGGCCTCTTTTGCGATTTGATCGCGACATACCTGCCTAACTAATATAACTTCTCAATTCAATATTTACGCATTTTTCCACACGTGAGTTTCTGCAGTGATGAGGTGTGGAAAAGCGGATAGAGGATTTGGGCCCGATCGAGAACTCCATCATGATTTGATCGATATACCCTGTTCGCTTTTCACCAGACTACTGTATATCTATGTTTGAATCATCAATTTATTGGAAAACCGAGGATCATGTAGGCTCATTAGTGAGAGCATTGGACTCGAGATCGACCGTTCGACCCTGACCTGCATCGTCAGCGCTGTTTTTTTGGACAAAATATTTCATACCTATCCCGATCGTCCATTTGGGAGTACGGTTGAGCTGCGTACTACTTAGGGGTATGGCACGGCGACGGAACACTTGCTGTCAACATATGTTAACTCTGCTCCTACCGTGTTACAAAGTTGAGTCCGACGGTTACATGCTATTACTAGATGGCTCTTTCCGCCATTCTCCACTCGTAAACTGTCCGACCCGACATGAACGTGGCTGTTGAAAGTGTCATTAAACCCCAATAAACAAAGAAACAAACAACTGCAAAACCAACCAATTACCACGTAATGCGATCTGCATGGCAAGCAGTGCGGAGCCTTAGAAATAAACAAACTATAGTCCCAGTTTATTTTATGTACAGGTGAAAATTCGATTAATCGTAAACTAAGAAAACATTTACTATGCCACATGACCTCCCTCTCAGTCAGTATGCTTCCTCGGTGTCGTGAAAACTGTGGGACGAAATTTCAAATGATGTTTAATGTGGACAAACGATTCCTTTTGAGAGCAAACTATGAACTCAATAATTTTAGGTACCCTCCCGTCCTGCGAATGTTTTTATTGAGCACACGTCAACAAATAAGTCTAGTTTGATGTAATTTTAGATGTGGACCCGCAGAGAAAAAAACTAATAAATCGGGTACAAAGCAGCCAGTCTCTTGAGGAATAGAATTCGCCCAGTGATTTCCATACAACCGGATTGCTGGAGCGTCATCGAAAAGCACCGCGACTGAAGATGCGCTCTCCCCTATCTGTCCTCCCGTAAGATGGGTTCAAATCAAACAACGAGATAACTCCTCCCAGTAGTTGACGTTTGATGACGTGAAAGCTGTTGTTTACCATGTAAGAAAACTAGAAACGCTGTATCATCTTTCCAATCTCGGCACTTTTATTTTATCGATAGTAATCAAAATATTTTATAAATATTCAATTAGTATTGCCGCGTAAAAAGTGTACACGCCCAACATATTCATTTATCACAGACATCAAAGTATATTCTTTAATAATTACATTGTTAATGTAGTTATACGTTTTGGGTCCAAATACTCAATTCCCATTTGTCAGCTGGATGAAAACGTCATGACCAAATGTAATTCATTTTCCAATGAATACATTTGGTCGAACTTTGACACGCATTTACGGCAGAGCACAGTGGACAGAATGTAATTCGGACTTTGTCTTTTGTGTGAGGGTGGTTTTTCGCCTCGTTCGTTCGTACATGTTTTATTTAGTCTTTCTGCTTTGTTGTTTGGTAAAAAGTAGTTTAAACGGTTACGGAATGTAATTATAAGAATTGAATGCAATTTTTATAATCTTTATTGGAGTATGAACGTGCGGGAATGGGTAGGGATTCATACATAATTTGTACTCATTCCCACACGTTCATACTCCAATAAAGATTATAAAAATTGCATTCAGTTCTTAAATAAAACATCGAGTCGCTAGAAAACTGAAAAATTGGAGAAGTTTTGTTTGTTCAGCATTGTTTATTTATTGCAACATTCGCCCCTCCCCATTTAAGATGTCGGGGGAGCGCAGTGGCTCAGTAGTTACGGCATTGTACTTCAAACCAAGAGTCCCACGATTCGATTCGATCCCCATCAGGATTAACTACGTTGTGTCCTTGGGCAAGATACTTAATCCCGATTGCCCACGTGGGAACACGGTGGCGTTGTCAACTAAACCATTCTGCACGTCGATGGGGCACTTGTCTTCTTCAACCATGCTAACCTTGCTTGTGTGTGAGGTAGTACGCTGGAAGTAGTAAGTATGCGCTGGACGACCCTATTCTCCTGCCTGAGGCACCGATGACGTCATCTGAATTTTTAAAATTATTTTTAATTTTTTAAAATTTTCCAAAAATTAAAAAAAAAAGTTTTTTAATTGTTTTATTTGTTTTTTATTTGTTTTTTTTTATTTTTTTTTTTTATTTTAGTTAGATTTTTAGGAAATCCCACACAACTGTGACATTGGGCTAAGTAAGGGGGTTAATATAAGTTGCATAACTTGTTCGCCAATCCTCGTAAAACAAATAAGATAAAAACAAAGGTCAGTTTTCGGGTCAGGATAATTAGCCACCTGGTCGATAGTGTTCTGACTTTTGTTTACAAAAGCACTCGAATAAAATGAAAAGTTTCAGAGCGCCGAAGGCGCACGGGGACGATCTGGGATTGAAATCCCCTGTGATCCGAATAACTTTATTTGCTTTATAGCTTTGTTTGCTTACGAGTTCATGAGAGTCGGAAACGAAAGCCGATAGTCTTATTTCGTTTGAGTGTGCGGACTATTGGGTAGTGGGTTGAGATCCCCGAGAACCTCGAACTGGAAAATGGATAGGAATTTTGCATAACTACAAGAGTTCTACTCTGTGTGTTTGCTTGGAGAGGTGGGCATATTTATGGTAATACTGAAACCGCAGTTTGGTGGTTATTTTTGAAAAAAGAAAGAAACCCAAACAGTCTCTGGTTTGGGAGCAGCCCTAGCATATTATACTTAACGGTTACAAAAAGGAAAAAATCCACCGATATGTGTTTTTGAAAGCCGGGAGTCATCCATCAGCCCATAAGGGGAGAATGGATGCTGAGCATTGGCCATCTGGTCTGCCTTTAAGGGCAACAGATGACGGTGTAATAGGAAAAAACAACAAAAAACAACCAAAAAAACAACAAAAAACAGACACGTACACACATACTCACAGACACACGCCAAAGTCCTTAAAAGGGCTGTTACATCTTTGTTCAAATGTTTAATTAAAATCTACAGTATTCCCAGCCAGGCAAGCCTGTTTCAATCCTTGCTTGGTGTTTGGTGGTTTCGTGTGTATGTTAACTGAAAGGAGGCAGGTTGTTCCAATTCCTCAAAGGCTTTGTCTGCCATTTCCATGCGTCTTCTGGATGGGGGTGTTGCAAGAAAATTAGCGCGTGTTCAGTTAGAAAAGTTATAGGTAGAGAGAGATAGGAATCCGCTATTGTATATTATGACTGTCGTGTGATTGTTGCTATGGGGGTGGGGCGATGGGTGGGTTTCTTTGGAGACCACTCCCCACACGCAGACTTCTGAGGCAATCCTCACAGACTCACTCCTAAAGGTCTCAATGAGTTGCAAGGCAATCCTCACTGACCTCACGAATTTAATTCTAATGAATAGTCCTAATTTTCTTTGACTTATTTTGTTTTTCTGTTAGGGGTTCGTTGTTCGTTCAGCTCTACCATCAATTCCCTATCTATCTGCTGAGGGTTTTGTTAAATTGTTATGTAGGTCTTTTAATCGCGTTTCAATCGCGCTTCTGTAGAGTTGCGAGGCAGGCCTCAAAGACTCAATCCTAAAGTTCTCAATGAGTAGCGAGGCAATCCTCACTGACTCCACGCAATTTAATTCTATTAAAACATTTTAGTTTTCTGAAACTTATTTTGTTATTTATTTACATTTATTTATTTATTGTTGCTTAAAGCCGCATCAGCAGCTAAGGCTATATCGCGACGAGAAAACGTTAAAAACAAAACATGTCAATAATGAAATAACAAGATGGAACAAAAAAAAAACACAAAATAGTTATAATAAAAATGACAAAGACAGCTTGGAATGAACAATAATAGCAATGAGAGTGATGAAACAAGAAATATGAATACCTTATAATCAGCCTATTGAGTTTAAGATTTGAGTCTAGTTTACAAGAATAAAAATAATTTAAAATTTGCTAAAAAGGTTGATTACTTTCAGATATGAGAGAATCTTGTGCGGGCTCGTATGATAAAAGAGATCTCTGAGAGATCCTACATTGAAGTATTGCCCTCTAACATGATTAAAATCAGTACAATGTAAAAGAATGTGCTCCACAGACAACACTTGCTGGCATGGAACACACTCTGGTCGCATATTACCTTCTAACGAAAAGGAATGTGTAAGTCGTGTGTGATCAATATGACACCGCGTCAAAACGGCGAGATCCTTTCTACAAAGGTTACAGGACGGGTAGTGATCAGAAATTGTTGGTCGGAAGCGATGGAGTTTGTTATTTGTCGCTCCGTCCCAATCCGCCAGCCATACAGATTTGATGTGGTTACTGATATGTGGTTTGAAGTCACTGAAAGGGATGTTAAAATCAGTGAGAGGCTTGGTTAAAGTCTGTTTTGCTGCACTGTCTGCTCTGGTGTTACCAGCGATTCTTACATGTCCGGGTAACCAGCAAAACACGATATCATATTGCTCAGACACGAGAGTTGTTACCTTCTCAGGAAGTTCCAAAATGAGAAGGTTCTTCAACTTGGGATTGAGTAAAGCAAGTAAAGAGGAAAGGGAGTCGGAAAAAATAACCGACTTCTTTTCCTAGACATTCTCGGCGTGTTCAAGTGCGAGTTGCAAGGCTTTAGCTTCAGCTGTGAAAATAGAAATCTAATTCGGTATTCTGATTGAGGTGGTATGATCACCAGTAACAGCAGCCGATGATACTTTGTCACCATCTTCAGATCCTTCTGTATAGATCCTTGTATATGCACTATACTTGGACTTTATTTCAGCATATTTTTGTTTAAAATGTAAAGAATTTGTGTGAGACTTTTTGGTAGAAGCAAGGTCCAAAACAACAGCGGGTGTTTTAAGATGCCATGGTGGGACATGTGGTTTACGGTTCTCTTTTATTGATGTAGATTCAATCGATGCGGATTCCATGTGAGGCTCTATTCGAATTCTAAAAGGAGGAATTTGTTTCTGGTATCTGTTGAAAAATTCAATATTTTGCGGGTCCGAAACACAATTATAAGCAGGATTTGATGGAGTAGCTAACAGTTTAGTTGCATATTGGAGAGACAGTTTAATTCTGCGCTTCTCAAGAGAAGGCTCCTCTGCTTCAACAAGCATCGAATCTATTGCTGATGTTCGAAAAGCCCCTAAACTAATTCTAATACCACTATTATGAATTGCATCAAGTGGTTTGAGATATGATTTCCTTGCAGAACCGTAAACTATACAACCATAATTTTTATTCGAACAAATGATCTATACAGATGGAGCAACGTTTTTTTTTTTGTCAGCACCCCAATCAGTGCTACCAATGACCTTCAGGAGGTTCAGTGCTCTCTTACATTTAACCTTTAATTGCTTTATGTGAGAAGTGAAATTCAGTTTGTTGTCAAACAAACAAACCTAAGAATTTCACTTCTCTAACAACTTTAATAGGACTCCCATCGAATTTTAGCTCCGGATCGAGGTGATGTTTCCTAAGTTTACAAAAATGAACACAATTTGTTTTTGTCTTTGAAAACTTAAAACCATATTCTGTAGCCCATTTTTGGATTCGATTTAAACACTGCTGAAATTTGCGCACTATAGCATTCATGTTTTTGCTGCTATAGCAGATTAAAAAGTCATCGACATACAATGAAGAATCTACCGTATTCTCAATTGCATCGATGATACTATTATGCGGTCCTTTAACCCTTTACCCAACGTAACGGCCAAAACCGGCCAGCGCTATTCTCAAAAATCGCCTATTAATTTTAATTATTTTTTTCATTTTTTGTCTCAAAAACATAGGTTATGGCCCCTCATTGGAACGAGCTCGTCGAGCTCGTTCCAATGAGGGGTCATAACCTATGTTTTTGAGACAAAAAATGAAAAAAAATAGTTATTCAAGAATTTTTTTTGCAAGTGTCGTCTGCTTTTCATGTTAGGTAAAGGGTTAAAAAGTTTTCAATAAAAAGAGGCATACGCCCTCTCAACCCCATGTTAAAAAGATCTTTTAAACGTCCACGTTGTATCATTTGCCTTCTCCAGATCAAAGACGATGCGATACGATGTTCTTTTCTGACAAAGCCATTTCTTATAAAAGTCCAATCAAATGATCCTCTGTACTTCTCTGGCCTCTGAAACCACACTGAACATTCGCAAGAAGATTGTTCGATTTCAGAAACCAGATAAGTCGATCATTGATTATCCTTTCCATGGTTTTACACAGACAACTTGTTAAGGCGATAGGTCTCTATAATTACTTGGGTTGCTGTGATCTTTATCAGGCTTAGGAATAGGAATAATTGTAGTTTTTCACCAGGAAGGTGGAAACTGGCCTGTCACCCATGTGTCATTAAAAATGGACAATAAAAGTTCAAGTGATGATTGCAGTAGATGTTTTAAATGTTGTAATGTATTTCATCGGGTCCAGTGGCAGTATCCTTTGCTCTTGGCAAATAATTTTTCTTTTTTTTTTTGTTTTATAAGTCGTTTTGTTTTTGCCCGGTTTATGCGTAGTTTATCTAAATAATGTGTGGTTGGTGACTTGTTAGCTCACTGAAGGGAGCTTAACTTATCATTTACCGTCCGTCGTCGTCCGTCGGCGTCCGTCGTCGTCCGTCGTGAACTTTACATTGACGACTACTCCTCACAAACTACTGGATCAAATTGAACCAAATTTGGTGTGTATGTTTCCCATTATATGTCAATTCAAACTTGTACAAAGAAACTAGCCGTACCCACAGGGGGCACCACAAGGGGCATAACTCTGATAGCACCCATGAATTTCTTTCCAAAATTCAAAAAAATCTTCTTCTTCAGATCCATCAGGCAGAATTCTTTCCTATTTGGTATACATCATCTCTAGGGGAGTCAGATTCAAGTTTGTTAAAATCGGCCCCCTGGATTCATATTTGGGCTCACTATAGAATCCCAAATTTGAACTCAGTGCATTTCAAGCAAATTTCTTTAAAAAAATCTTCTTCTCCAGATCCAGCAGGCAGAATCTTTTGCTATTTGGTATGCAACATTGTGGGGTGGATCTGATTCAAGTTTGAACAAATCGGCCCCCTGGGTTCATATTTGGGTCAGTATAGGAGCCCGAATTTGAACTTAGTGCATTTCAGGCAAATTTCTTTAAAAATCTTCTTCTCAAGATCCAGCAGGCAGAATCTTTTGATATTAGGTGTGCAGCATGCTTAGGGGAGTGAGATTCAAGTTTGTCAAGAAAAGACCCTGGGTTCATATTTGGGCTCACTGTGGGAGCCCGAATTATAACTTAGTTCAAACTGAGGAATTTTCTTTAAAAATCTTCTTCTTCAGATCCAGTCGGAATGTTTTGATATTTGGTACACAGCATCCTTAGGGGTGTGAGATTCTAGTCTGTTTAAGCAATGTCCCTAGGTCCATATTTTGGCTCACTGTGGGAGCTCGAATTGTAACTTAGTTCAAAATGAGGAATTTTCTTAAAAAATCTTCTTCTTCAGATCCAGCAGTCGGAATGTTTTGATATTTGGTGTGCAGCATCCTTAGGAAGGGGGGGGGGGGGGATGGGGGAGATTCAAGTTTGTTAAAGCCAAGTCCCTGGGTTCATATTTGGGCTCCTTGTCGAAGCCCGAATTATAACTTAGTTCAAAATGAGGAATTTTCTTTAAAAATCTTCTTCTTCTGATCCAGCAGTCAGAATGCTTTTGATATTTGGTATGCAGCATCCTTAGGGGGGGGGGGGGGGGGTAAGATTCAAGTTTGTTCAAGCCAAGTCCCTGGGTTCATATTTGGGCTCACTGTGGTAGCCCGAATTATAACTTAGTTCAAAATGAGGAATTTTCTTTAAAAATCTTCTTCTTCAGATCCTGCAGTCGGAATGTTTTGATATTTGGTATGCAGCATCCTTAGGGGGTGAGATTGAAGTTTGTTCAAGCCATGTCCCTAGGTCCACATTTGGGCTCACTATGGGAGCCAGAATGATAACTTAGTTCAAAATGAGGAATTTTCTTTAAAAATCTTCTTCTTCAGATCTAGCAGTCAGAATGTTGTGATATTTGGTATGCGGCATCCTTAGGGGGGTGAGATTCAAGTTTGTTCAAGCCATGTCCCTAGGTCCATACTTGGGCTCACTGTGGGAGCCCAAATGATAACTTAGTTCAAAATGAGGAATTTTTTTAAAAATCTTCTTCTTCTTCTTCAAATCTAGCAGTCAGAATGTTTTAATATTTGGTATACAGCATCCTTAGGGGAGTGAGATTCAAGTTTGTTCAAGCCATGTCCCTAGATCCATATTTGGGCTCACTGTGGGAGTTTGAAGTGTAACTTAGTTCGAAATGAGGAATTTTCTTAAAAAATCTTCTTGTTCAGATCCAGCAGTTGGAATGTTTTGATATGTGATGTGTAGCATCCTTGGGGGGGGGGGGGGGGGGGGGGGTGAGATTCAAGTTTGTTAAAGCCAAGTCACTGGGTTCATATTTGGGCTCCCTGTGGGAGCCCGAATTATAACTTAGTCAATATGAGGAATTTTTCTTTAAAAATCTTCTTCAGATTTAGCAGTCGGAATGTTTTGATATTTGGCATGCAGCATCCTTAGGGGGTGAGATTCAGGTTTGTTCAAGCCAAGTCCCTGGGTTCATATTTGGGCTCACTGTGGGAGCCCGAATGATAACTTAGTTCAAAATGAGGATTTTTCTTTAAAAATCTTCTTCTTCAGGTCCAGCAGATGAATGCTTTTGATATTTGGTATGCAGCATCCTTAGGGGGGTAAGATTCAGGTTTGTTCAAGCCATGTCTCCAGTTCCATAAAATTTGTCTCTCATGACTCCTTTCCTTTGTAGTGTTGATGAACCATGTCTAACTGAAGGTGACCCCAAATACTTCTTTGAACCACTTTGGCCGGTGAGCGATTAAGGCTCCTTGGGGCCTCTTGTTAAATTCCCGTTCAGTTTTCTTATGATCCTTTATAGCCTGTTTACATTTATTATCAAACCATGGTTTGGTGAAACGTTTCGGATTTGCCGAGGTTTTAGGGAGGACTGTGTTTGCAATGTCAAGCAACTCGTTTGTGAAATGTTCTATTTGGTCAGCACTATCCTGAAATTTCTCCCGTATGAGGCGTTCAGAACAAAGCGATGAGAAAGTGTCCCAATCAGCTTTTTTAAAGTTCCACTGGGGTACCCTCTCATCGTCCGCCGGCACTGCACTCTCCAACACAATTGGAAAGTGGTCACTCCCATACAAGTCATCGTCTACCTTCCAAAGAAATCGAGTAAGATAGAAGGGCAAGCAATTGTAAGTTTAAATGATGTATACGAACCAGATGCGGCGTGCAGTTAAATGTCTGAACCATCATTAAAGAAACACAAGTCATAATTTAAAATAAACTCTTCCACAATTTTACCCTTTACATCTTCTTGACTGCAGGGATTACCCCAAAGGGGGTTATGTGTGTTAAAATCACTCAACAAAATGTATGGAGTTGGGAGTTGATGGACCAGCACCTGAAGATCATTCAGTTGTAGGGATTTACTTGGAGAAACGTAAATCGAACACAGTGTAACTGTTTTGTCTAATTTCAGGCATACCGTCTATCGTCTGCCCAGGGATTATCGGAAGTATAATGCTTGAAAGCTGAATGATCCTGAGATTCAGGTTTCTTTAAACGAGTTTCCTGCAGGCAAAAAGCAGCAGGTTTATACTTCTGGCCTAGAAGACCCAGTTCGTTAAAGTTTGCTCTAAAACCTCGACAATTCTACTGTATTATGTTGTGTTTGGGTGTATTATCCATGTTCGGATGGCGATTTTGATGGTGGCCGTATGGAAGATGTTGCCCCCGTATTTCTTTTTGTTGCTGCTTGACGTGGGGACCTACCCTGAGAAGTATTCAGGCATAATTTTGTCGAGAACGTGTCATCGATGCATTCATTTCCTTGATGCCGTCAAACATGTTGTTCGTCACAACATTTTGAAGGCGTTTTGTGAGTCTGCCTGGTTCTAATTTCTTTTTGTCCTTGTCTTTCTGCTCTTTTTGTTGTTTTCTCCTCTGACTCTGACTCAGATTTTCTTGCTGGGATCTTTGTTGCTGATTTAATTTCAATTTATTTGATTCATTTTTATATTCAGGTTTAGGATTAGAATTTTTATTCTTTTGCGATCGCTTGTTTGTGTGGTCTTGCATGTGAACTGTTTTTATTATTTTGTCGTTTGTTGAGGGAACAGTTGACTTGGTTTGTGTTGACTGTGTTTCTGTTTCTGTTTGATTAGGATGTTCCATAGTAAAGGCCTGGGCCTGTAATAAGGAAGGAATTGTGCTGTTGAGCCATGTATACTGTGTCTGGCATTCTACAGACTTTGTGGGTATATTTTGTTTTACTGTTGTGGCATACGATGGCTCTGATGTACTGAAGCCAGGCATAGATGTTACAATTTCTCTGGCCTCCTGGAAGCTTATTTGTTTTTCATACTTCACCTGTTGAATAGTTTTTTTCTTTTTGCCAGGGAGGGCAATCTTTAGAGGATGACATATGATTGCTCTGGCAGTTTACACACTTGATTGGGTTGTTACATGGCTCTTAGTGTTGCTGGTCGCATATAAAGCATATTGTTTGATCTCTACAGTTATTTTGACTATGACCAAACTTTTGACTTTTGATCTGTATCAGTTTACCATCTTTTTTCAATTCTTTTGACGTCTGTGATGTTTTGTGATGTTAGTTCCTTCCTGATATCCATTACATCTATGCCTGCAAGTTCCCTTGTTTTAAGCACACCCTTGCTGGGCTTTAGGGTTTTGTGCAAAAAGGCCACAACTTTCATATCCATAATCTGTTCAATTTTCAATAAATATAACGCCTGACATTCTGTCTTTCATTCAACCAATATTCCCCCGATCTTAATTTCTTAACATCCTTCACTGTCCCTGCTACTCCTTTAATAATTTTTTCCATTACGAATGGGTTAACTGATGATGCCCTTTTACTTTCGTCTTCCGCAAATATGATTACAAACCTTGGCTAATTGTTTGAAATGTTTGGAGTGTCTGTATCCTTATCTGAATCAGAGTCTTATGAAGTGAGCTGTATTTCTCGATCCCGTTTCTTTTGTTTATTGGGTATGTGATCCATGTTAATGTCGTAAAGCGTTCACTGCCCCGGCTCCCACCCACCACGGAGTACAACAAGGAGTTGAGTTACTGCTATGTAGTGAGCCCACCAGGCTGCGAGTATTCCCACATACTTGGTATGGAGCAGTATACTCAGTCAGTGTTGATGCCGAAGCATACCACAGACTGAATGACCCGTGTGTGTAAGTGCCATGTCTTCATGTGTTCCACAAGGATCTATACTGGGGCCGCTTCTTCTGTTGCTTTATATCAACGACCTAAGTCATTCAACTGTCCTAAACATTCTATCGTTTGCTGATAATACCACAGCCCATGCCTCGAGTGATAATGTTGTTTCTTTGTTTAAAAATGTAAATATAGAATTGAAGAAGATAAACGAATGGTGTTGAGCAAACAAACTTAGCCTAAATGCTAAAAAAAACAAATGTCATTATTGTACACCCCTATAATGACCCCCACTGTATCGGCAATGAATCTCGTTCATTACGCAACACTAATGTAACGCCGATTGGTAACGTACAAGATAATAAAAGTATAAAATTCCTGGGAATTCAAATGGATGAAAATCTCAACTTCAAAAAACATGTTTCCGTCGTGTGCACAAAAATGACCTCAGCTATATATTCTATTAACAGGGCCAGAAAAAATATTCGTTTAAGTGCTCTGAAAATGCTTTATTATTCTCTTATACATAGTCATATGCTCTGTGGAATTCAGGTCTGGAGCCATGTTCCTTCCGCTAATAAAATCTTCAAACTACAAAATTATTTCACGTAACCAGTCCAGTCAAGCGATTACTCTCTATTTGTTGGTGCTAAACGACACTTCAGCATCTAAGGCTATACCTTGGCGATAAGCTAATTATGTTGGACGAATGACTATTTCTGACATGAAAATCCTTCAGAACGTAACAGTGGGTATAATCTTTAGTTTCATTGTGTATGTTTGATTTTCCTAGACATTTGATTGTTTATGACTCTTGAACGCAGCTACTGAATAGAGTTTCGAAAATTATCACAAAACGTGACTAGAATATGCAAATATAGATGATCTTTGTGAAATGTATGCACGGGATCATTCTTTCGCTTTTACATACCGTCAACCGTGATGCGTTTATAATAACTCTATTAAATGCTCTGCACTGTCAAGAAACAATCCTGAAACTAAACGCAGCGGTCTGCGTGCTGTGTATAATTTACTCAGCTGGAATTTCTATATCTGGCAGATCAATTAAATGACCCGTTGTATTCGGTCAGAAGCCCCCGACCATTATCTTGCCGAATGTTGGAGTCGAGCTTATTATCTGACTTAACTCTTAACCCGCTGAGTATTTTAAAAATATTTTTCATTAAATCTAGTCATGGCTGCTATGAAGCAGCCATGACTAGATTTGATGAAAAATTCATCTAAATTTAACTCAAAAAAATGTTGGTGAAAAAATCCATTCAGTTTACAGGATGCAAATTGGATTAAATATGCCCAATTTATACATATTTCAATGGCAAGAGAAATACTGTCCTGGGCAGGAATAACTGCCAGCAGCATGCAAGGAGTTAAAGAGCACTTTACATTAAATTCTTATTTTAGTGTGAAGAAAATTAAATAATGAGATAACATTGGGGAGAATAAAATTGGAAATATAAACACTTTGACAATTTAATGGTGAGGTATCGTTCGGAATAACTCGTCGAAGACAGTAGCATGCAGGGACGGGTGTCTCAGGAGAAGCTCGAGGTAAAACTTAGGTCAGGGCCCAGTACTCTAAAACGTTTGCAATTGTATTTCCTACAATTGTCTTTTCTAGTTACGACTTTAAATGGGTTGAAATGACCCATTAGCATTTTCAAAGATTGGACAGTTTGCAAATTGCCATGTCCTTTAAAATGCTTAGGATTCCTTTAGCCAATTATATTAACAAGTAGAAAATACAGTTCTAGAAAATACAATTGTAAAGGTTTTATAATATTGGACCCAGCTGGTCAGGTTGAATGTTTGTATTTGAACAATAACTGTGCGATATTTAAAAGAATGCCCAGTCTTTCTTCAAAGGATACCCGGCCATTCTTAAAGTTAACACACACGTTTTGTTGATGTTGATAATTCTTTTGGATAACAGCGAAGACGAAACAAAGGAAGCTGTATTTATTTTTAAATGTATTGATTGATTTTTCCTCCACTTCTTTAACTGGTTGAGTGCTTCTTTTTTGTGATTATTTTGGGTGGTCTAAATTTGTTATTCAAATTTTTTTTTTTTACAAATTATTGGAGTGAAAACACCGGGAGATAGGGCTTTCTAGAATACTTTTCAAAATTTGTCTAACAGTATTTTTTTTTATTTTTTCACCTTTTGCTATCTACTTTTACCCGGTTTCTTTTCTTTTCGGGTTGTATTACACACCCGTTCAGTCAGAACTTGGCTTACGAGAACTTTTATCGCCACATTTCATTTCTTAGGTCAGCGCTATTCACAAAAATTGCCATCCATTTTCATTATTTTTTTGCCTCAACAACATAGTTTATGACCCCCTCATTGGAACGAGCTCGTTGAGCTCGTTCCAACGAGGGAGTCATAAGCTATGTTTTTTATGGAATGCATCGAGTGAGGTGCAGCAAGATAAAAACAGCAGCGACGTCAGTTATTGAAAATCCACTAATATCACCATTGAGCGCAAGGCAAAAAAGAAATATCGAAAACATTCCATTTCCTAACCCAAATATCAGACGGCACTTGCAAGAAAAAAAAGAATGATTAAATACATTTTTTTATTTTTATCTTTTATTTTATTTTTCTTTATTGTTTATAATTTTTTTGTCGCAAAAGGCGCGTTGCAATGAGGGGGCCAAGAGCTATATATTTCACACAAAAATAGGAGGTCAAGGAAAAGTTTGCAGACACGGGGTTGAAATAGTCTCCTTCCTCCCTCAGTGGTCTACCACCCTCAACTCCCTTTATTTTTATCTGGACACACATTTTGGACCCACCCCCCCCCCAAAAAAAAAAATCGAAAAGTCGTAAATGTAGAAGAATATGAGCTCTGAATGTTCTCGTGCTTCATTTTACAGGATTCCAACACTTTGAAGCTACCGCTTACTCGTAAACAAGCATGCAATGAGAAATAACTGCAATCTAAGAGCCTCCCAGAACAATTTCAATAAACAACCGTAAACACGGGTAAACAAGGTATAAGGTGATTACAAAAAAATAGATATGGCAAGAAATGAGAGCAGAAATATAACTCTAGGGCACTTCGTTTCCAGGAAACACTGGAAACAATGAGATTTTTGTTTTATTTTTCAAACAACAAAACAAGTACAGTTGGTATTAAAATTTATTTCAGTGTTTACATGATAAGTCATAAATTCTTCAAGTACTAAAATTCTGAAGACGTTGGAAACGATGGAAACAGTGGACATTTTTGAAACGGTGGACACACTGGAAACGGTGGAAACATTGGAAACGGTGGAAACATTGGAAACGGTGGAAACGATGTAAACATTGGAAACGGTGGAAACATTGGAAACCGTGGAAACGATGGAAACATTGGAAACGGTGGGGAACATTGGAAACGCTGGAAACATTGGAAACGGTGGAAACATTGGAAACGATGGAAACATTGGAAACGGTGGAAATATTGGAAACTATGGAAACATTGTAAACGGTGGAAGCATTGGAAACGGTGGAAACATTGGAAACGGTGGCAACAGTTGGAAACGGTGGAAACATTCGAAATGATGGAAATGGTGGAAATATTGGAAACGGTGGCAACAGTTGGAAATGATGGAAACATTGGAAACAATTCAACTTTCATTCGCACCATCCGTGGGGGGATATATTTGAGCCTCAGAAGGTGTCTATGAAACAAAACAAAACTTTTTTCAACACATTTTATTTATTATTAAGGGTATTTGTTTGTTATTTTCCTTCAGCAGTACATTACAACAATTTGTAAAACAAAACAAAAAAATCAACATGAATGTTACAGACATATAGAACAATAGCACAGAAAAAGCACTAATCCAACCACACCCCCTTAAATTGTTATTGGTATTTATTTTTGCAGTATTTTACATAAAACACTTTATCTGTACGGTAAAAGTTGCAAAATGTTCATCTCAGCCTTTGCCTTAACACTGATTGGCAAATCTTTGGTAATGTGTTTGACACAAATCAGACAAATTGGAAATCTATCCCTCATAAAATTCGCGCCTTTGTAGCTTGGTCAATATGAGTAGTGCTACATTTGAGGGAGCACAGAGAGAGCTTTGGTTTGGAAGTAAGAGAGAGTCACAACCATGTGGCCCATTTACTACCCAGGGGAAAAACACCAGTAACGTGTGTGACATAAAATGTCATTTTATGTCACACATGTTACCGGTGGTTTCCCCCCAAATAGTAAATGGGCCACATGGTATGGATTCTCTTTTACTGCCTTCATCAAATGAAGCACTACTCACATCGGCAAAGGTGCAACAGTGCAAAGTTTATGAGGGATAGATTTCCGATTTGTCTTATTTGTGTCACACACGTTACCACAGAATCACTCTGATAAACATATTGGTACGGTGGAATCCTCTTAATTGAACAGCAACCTTTTAAGAGAAAAGTATTCAGTTAACAGGCTTTTGGACATGTATCCTTCAAATAAAGGAAACATTTATTCTGCTATATCTTGTGTTGACAGAGCTTATACATTTTTAGACTTTTTTGCATTAACCCTTTACCCAACCAGACAGAAAATTTTATGTTTTTAATCTGTGCATCATCTGTGCATCAAAAACATGGTTTACGACCACTCATTGGAACAAGCAGAACAAGCTAATTCCATTGAGGTGTCATAAGTTATGTTTTTGAGAAAATTGAAAATGTCAGGTAAGCTAATGGTGACTGTTTTATACGAATATACATTTTAAATATATACAGCTTGTAGAATGTCGGGTAATAAAAATACAGATATGAAAATATATAATCATCACTAATTAATACATGCATGTTCTGTTTGCCACCCATTGGGTGGACATACGGTTGTTCTACTCATTTGGTTTAAATTGTAAATATGATCTTTCTCCCATAACTAAATTCAACACCCAGAGACATTTTAATGAAGCTGAAAAAAAATCCAAAGTATATTTAGAATTCATGGACAAGACAAACAGACAGAGTATTTTTTTCCATTAGGCTTAAGTTGTAAATGTATTTCATGTCCTATTTTTAAATAACCAAAAAAAAACAGAATAATTATTAGATCACTACACTTTCCATCTGCAAACATCTTAGTGATGCTGAAATCCCCTGTACTATTCTTGTATCTGCGCCAAGGAATACCATCTGTAATTTCTGATGCCACCTCACAAATCCCATCCAAATCAATTTTTCCGACAATTGCCAGTAGCATAGGAAATGATGCAGAAGCTGCCTTTGCCTCCCTTTCCAGACGAGCACCATCACCAGAATGTTTTTGCACTTCTCTTTTTTTTTAAAGATGATAAGCATGAGTCTTGTATAGTGTCTGAAATATACATAAAAGAAGATAAGAATCATGGTTCTTAAAAGGTCGGGTGCCTAATCATTTTTTTTTTGTCAACAATTACAATTTCACTCTCAAGATAACATGAAGCACATCAACATAATATGAAGTCTTTAACTTATATTGGCTTTCAGCTCTCAACCAGTTAATCACGTAATTTATCTAATAAAATCAAAGCTGTATTACATGTATAACAATTGCTGTGAATTTAAATAGTTAGTTTTAATTCAACATCCAACCCTTGAAATCAAAAGAAATGGAGCTGTTCCAGTTTTCCGTGATAAACAAGTTTTGCTTTACAAATAAAAGAGGTAGAGTTGAACAATGACTCAGGTGGCAGCAATAAACGACTATTGGGATGTAACTCCTCTGCATATTACGGTGCCTCAATCACTGAAAATGATTCGTGCTCATGAAATATGTAGAGGAGATACTTCTCCTTTGAGTTGTATTGCTTGTGATCTTACCTAAAATAAATAAATTTGGAACACACTTACAGTACGTGGAGAGTGGAGTGTAACTAAATCACCCGCGGAGTAGGGTTATCACCCAAGCTATAACTTTCAAATTTTGTACATATCGACAAAAAATGCACGCAATGTTTCAGCCAATGGACCTCCGGTGTGACAGGAATGGAAGTCCGTAGGAAAATTAGTCCCTCTGGACTATTATTCCGCGGAATTATAGTCCTAGGTCTAACATTTCTAGGAATAGTAGTCCGCCGGACTACTACTCCTAGAAATGTTAGACCTAGGACTATAATTCCGCGGAATAATAGTCCAGAGGGACTAACGTTCTTACGGACATCCATTCCTGTCACACCGGGTTTAACCCGGAGGTCCATTGGCAGAAACTTTGCTTGTACTGGTTATGCTCTGCAACAAATTTGCAATTATTGCTTGGGCGGAATCTCCACTCTGTGGGTGATTTAGTGATAATACAATCTCCACGTACTGTATGTTGCATGTTCATTGGCATTGTCTGCATATTAATGTTTAAGTTAAATAATTCTAAAGACACATACCTAGCAAGCTCACTCAAATCAAAATTGGCAGTGACTAAACATCCAGTCAAGGGTGGTCGAGAACCATCACCCAGTTTTCCTCTTACTGCCCCATTTGTCATAAGTCAATAGCTAGCTGCCCCACATCACTTGGACTGGTTGGATCATCCCACACAAAGGGTAATGTCTGAGACGTCACCCAGGATTGTAGAAAAGCTAATGTGCACCTGAAACATTAATTAATGAGCGGTATAATTTCTTGAAACAAAATGTAAGTTTCATATGAAAACACACCTCTTTAACATACTCATTTCATCATTGTAATCTAATAAATATAAGCACCAAAATATATATGTTATTGATAATAGGGTCATCGTTTCATTGACGGTTGCAAAGTGTGGGATGACACACACAAAAATGCCTTATTGTTAGCACGAATGGCACAAAAATATCATATAAACCTACACGAAAAATATAGAATTTATAGAATTTTATTTTTATTTTATTAACCCTTTACCTAACATGAAAAGCAGACGACAAAAAATTCTTGAATAACTAATTTTTTTCATTTTTTGTCTCAAAAACATAGGTTATGACCCCTCGTTGGAACGAGCTCGACGAGCTCGTTCCAACGAGGGGTCATAACCTATGTTTTTGAGACAAAAAATGAAAATATTTTGAAAATTAATTGGCGATTTTTGAGAATAGCGCTGGCCGGTTTTGGCCGTTACGTTGGGTAAAGGGTTAACTGGGAATATTTAAAAAATCTTTCCCCACCAGAATGTGCTGTGTGAAGTGTACAACTCTAATCTAAACAAGAGTTACCTATTTAAGAAACTAACCTGGAACAAATTTGAGTAGATGAGCATCCTGTAATCCATGCACAGCACTGGGCTGTTAATGTTTTTCCAGTTTGTGATCCACCATAATATAGTACAGGGAGGTTATAATGCCTCAGTTTCTCCATAACAACATTATATCTGCAACCTAGCATATGCGATGATAATGCTAGTAGAAAAGCTGGAAAATTGATATTAAGTATTTTCTCTGCCAACAACAATAAGTTCTTCAGAGGGTCTAGAGAAAATGGCTGTTGTAATTCTCGGGATAAATCCTCCACTGCTGGGCAGCCTGGGTAAACATCCAACCACACATACTTTGACTCATCTTTTGGAACCTGCAAAAGAAAAGGAAGTGCAGTGTTGGAGAGAGCTTATTATATTAATACCGCTTCATAAGTGAAAAGGTAATAATTGAATTACGATGGGAACCCGGGGAAGCGAAGCATTGCTTGCATAACCCTGTTAACAATTTCCGAATAAAATATTGGATAACTAAAAAATTTCATTTTGTCTCAAAATCGTATCACTGGAATGAGTTTGATGAGCTTGCTACAATGAGGCTCCCTAAGCTGAAAATAAAAAAAACATGAAACGCGACACAAAAGTCCCGAGTGATGTGCATTCTCTCATTCACACTCGGGTCTTTTCATGTTGTTTTTTCATTCTTTCTTGCAAAAACACGTCTGCAATGTTTGGTTGCAGCATGTAAATTCCAGAAGGGTTAAATGATTAAACATTATTTAATTAAATTACTGCACAGAAAGCAGTGTGGAAAAGTGTTCAGGAATGGACAAATTGGTGGTGGTGGGGGTGTGGGGGTGCCCAAGTCTTTATAAGACTGTGACCTAGGGCCCCCTCCCCCTCCTGGCCCAGGAGGGGGCCCAAGGTCAGTCTTACAAAGACAAGGAAAGACCAACAGGGGGAGGACTACTTTTTTGGTTTGGGGGGGGGGGGGGGCAATGTCTACTTTAGTGGGAAATAACAAATTTGGAGGGAGGGGGAATGACCACTTTGGGGGTGGGGGGAGTGACAGGGAGAGAAATTGTTAGGGGGGGAAGTGTCTGACATTCGTCCAGCCACAGTTTTGTCACAGTTCTAAGATGAGAAGGCCTTGAATATCCCTGCGCTCCAAACACCTGCTCGTGCTCCCCTCTCTTTTTCTCGTCCCACACCCCGCTGTAGGGCTAAATCTTACCATTAGTACATAGGATTGCGAGCAGTCTCTCAGGTTTGTAATAATGTAACTGGAGTGGATGTCCTCTTAAATGGGCAACATGGGCATAAACGATTGGCTATATGTTACTTTAAACCTTTGTTGTGGTCACAATTACCCATAGTTACAGAAAAGTGAACGTAAACACCAATAAATAAATAAGATATGGTCGCAATATTTGCGGGGTATCTGTGACAAAAGTTGACATCTGAAAATATAGTTTAAAACTCGCATATGCACGAAATGAAAGCAGGAAGAATAAAATACATTTTTTTATGTTTAAAACTCTGAGACCATGGTACTTTTCTCAATTTTATAAATTTCTTTCTTTGTCAATGGAAAAATATCTATTTTGTTCAAATATTTGAGCTAATATACCTGAATAAAATAGAAATGTTTAATTTGACAAAGAACGAAATCTGAAATGTTTGGAAAAATTATATGTTCGAGTGATTTTGTAAATTTATAACAAGACTTTGTTTTATATTAAAATGCATATAATTAAGGAATAAACAATATAAATTACTAAAAAAAATAATTAAGAAAAAAAGAGGATATGTGAAGGGGGTGGATCTGTACTCCTAGGTGTCTTATTAGTACAAATCATATCCCCCGTGGGAACCCCGGGAAGTGAGGCAGTGCTTGTTTACTATAGTAAACAATTTCTGTTTTACTGGTAAAATAGGACCCAGTCACCAATGCTTGGGGTGGAAAACCTCTAAAATGGGCAACATGGGTAAAAAAAAAACGATTGACATCTTGACTTGATGTCCATGTTGCGGTCACGATTAGCCATTGTGCATAAATATGTGACCTTTACCCCCTTCACTCTGATGTCAAAATACCAAAATTTCAGGAAGCTGTTTTTCCCATAATGCATCTAGAAATTTAACCAATTCAATCTCGTTTGACAGAGCTCAATGAGCTCTGTCAAACGAGATTGAATTGGTTAAATTTCTAGTTGCATTATGGGAAATGTTTTCTGCCTGAAATTTAGATATTTTGACATCAGTGTGCAGGGGGTTAAACACCAATAAACGAATAAACTACAAATCATATCGTATCGAAACGGAAATATATTAAAAAGCAATAATAACTTACCTAGCTTGACAGATGAGTTCATGAGGATCCTTAATCACATTGACCTTATTTGTTGCACACAAAAATGGAATTTGTATTGTTCTGGTAAAATTTTAATCCAACTCCACAGGAAAAATACTTGTCTGTGTGGAAGTAACTTAAGCAGTCTCTACACCTCAAAGTACACTTCAAAGATGGTTGTGGTCCATTTTTCAGTGCGAACATGGTACACTGCACAGGATCTCTAACGGAATGCAATACACCACTACATTCCACACATTCAGACACAGGTGGCACAAGGAAATTCAAATATGATTGCTTTTCTCTTTCTCTCGTTTTTAGAAGAATGTCCTCCAAATAAACATTATTCTCCTTGAAATATGTTGTTAACAAATTGTTTGGTCCAAGTTGTGTAACTAAGTTTTGTATTTCTTCACGCGAAACCTGCTGAGAACTGTTTGAAATTACATTGTCTCGAATAAATTCAAGTCGCTTTGGAAATTTCACTGGTACATGGTGGAGAGCAAAACATAAGTTCGTTGTATTTATGTTGCCTATACTTTTCATCACATCATTGGCAAGTTCCTCCCTTTTCCTATTCTTAGATAAAGTTTTTTCATTGGGCTCTGAAGATTGTTCAATAACATCTGTGAAGTTTTCAAGTTGAGGGGTGAACAAATTACTGTTTATATTCACTGTTCCCTGCCTGACTGGGTTATCATGTTGGGGTATGAACAAATTCCAGTTGATTTTCACAGTTTCATCAGTGGAACTTATTGGAATATTCACTGTTTCAGCAGAAGAAGTTGGAATTCCCTGCCCTGGGTTTAACATAATTTTTTTGTTAGGTAAGTCCACTGGATCATTATATCTGCGTTTTACGGATTTCGTTTTTTTTTTTTTTTGGTGTCTGTCGGAATACTCTTTTGATATCAAACGACATTTTTTTGGTTGAGATATTGTCTTAGAAAATAAAATGCATTTAGTAAGATAGAAATGAACTGACTGACAATGATTGTTAAATGTTTAATTGTGGGCAGGGCTTAATTAAGGTGTCATGTCACATATAACTTCTTTGAATTGAGGCTGCGGTGGAGCTGAAGTATGGTTTAAGTTTTCATGCCATACTCAGCCATAGAGGGTGGAGCTTAACTATATTGTTTTAGTTTTCATGTAATATCAGAGTGACACCTACAATACTTCAATAAAAAATAAAATAATTTTAAATAATTTATTGAAATGAGTGACATAATGCAATATTTGTCTACATAAAATTATCACTGCTGCATGCAACAAAAAAGTAGGAAAATGAAGAATTATTTCAGAAAAAAATTCTGAAAAATTAATCCGGAATGAGTAAGCTATATTTATTCTTGAAAGGAGGGGACTTCGAGCATGTAATCGGACATTTCCAGCGTTTCCCGCAGCTGCCACCGTCTCCACAATTTCCCACGGTTTTCTACATTTTCCCACATTTCCAATGTTTCTTCCATTATTTACAAAAATTTTAGTACTTGCACGATTTAATCATTTCTAAATATTGTTTCCACCGTGTCCATTCTTTCCACCGTTTCCACTGTTTCCGCCATTCCCACTGACCATTTCCACTGTTTCCACCGTTTCCACTGTTCCACCGTTTCCACTGTTTCCACCGCTCCCACTGACCATTTCCACTGTTTCCATCATTCCCACTGTTTGCAAAATGTTAGTATTTGCAGGATTTAAACATTTTCTAAATATTGTTTCCACTGTTTCCACCGTTTCCACTGTTTCCACCATTCCCACTGACCATTTCCATTGTTTCCAATGTTTCCACCATTCACACTGTTTACAAAATGTTA
This sequence comes from Pictodentalium vernedei, assembly GCA_031216915.1. Taxonomy (NCBI): domain Eukaryota; kingdom Metazoa; phylum Mollusca; class Scaphopoda; order Dentaliida; family Dentaliidae; genus Pictodentalium; species Pictodentalium vernedei. Next base: position 703,910,774 of record CM062296.1, read on the forward strand.
GTATTTGCAGGATTTAAACATTTTCTAAATATTGTTTCCACTGTTTCCACCGTTTCCACTGTTTCTACCGTTTCCAAAAATGTTAGTACTTGCAGGATTTAAACATTCTAAACGATTGCAATACCAAATATTGTTACTTGATAATACTTGAACAGAATTGTTACCAGGCGTTAATACATGAGCAAAGTATAATTGTTTCCAGTGTTTCCAGGAAACAAAGTGCCCTATAGTTATATTCCTGCTCTCTTTCTTGCAATAGAACTTCGACTATGCAGACGCCGTGGACTGCTTATCGTAATCTTCGTGTGGGCAGTCCGCGCATGCGTTTACAAGGTAATAATAATCATCAGCAGCAATTATTTTTTTCAGTTTGGTATCTTTACGTATTTTCATACTTGCTTTTTTAATTTTTATTTTCGCAAAATAAAGCAATGCACAAAAAGTATACAAATTAAGTACAATATGTAATAAATACATTTCGAGTTTAGCTACCATATTTTTCTCATTAGTTTTATAAAGCGAAAGTAGAGGACTGTTTGTTAGAGTGGGTGGGGTGGGATGGGGGAGGTTGTGATGTGGTGTTGGCATGACATTGTGGCTACATCGAGGGCCACGACAAGATAAAATCGATATGTGTTTTGTTGCGGGAATGGACCGTGGATCAAGATGATTGAAGTTATTTGTATCCTCTATTTGGGAAATGACTTTATCCATCTTAACCCTTTACCTAACATGAAAAGCAGACTTGCAAAAAAAGTTCTTGAATAACTAATTTTTTTCATTTTTTGTCTCAAAAACATAGCTAGTTCCAACGAGGGGTCATAACCTATGTTTTTGAGACAAAAAATGAAAGAATAATGAAAATTAATTGGCGATTTTTGAGAATAGCGCTGGTCGATTTTGACCGTTACGTTGGGTAAAGGGTTAACTGGTGGAATGTTGGAAATCATTGCAGGGGCTTTTATCTACCCCAGTAATTTGACCGATGATTTGTCAGTGTTAAAAGTACTTTGATCGTACATATAAAACTGATTCAGATCATTGGAGAAAGCCTATTGGCATTCTTCAATAAGAGAAAGCCTATAGACACTCCCCAGTAATCTGAAACAACCCATTGCTTATGGCTGGTAAGCCTCGCTGTGCACAAATCTCGTTTCTATAATTTAGAGTAAAAGTATTGTATCATTCCATCAGTTAACGAAATCGTCCAGAATATTTCCCGGTCCATCATTTGCATTTAGACCAAAATGAAATCAGATACAAAGACGTGGAGTATCTGACACCAGTCCGCAGGTGACGTAGCCAACAAAAGATTTCACTGGATACATTAAAATAATAAAATATTTGGCAGTAAACAGCAGACATAGTAATAATGTTAATAATAATAATAATAATAATAATAATAATAATAATAATAATAATAATAACTGCCTGAATATGGTTGTATATTGAGTGTCATTCTTCTATCAAATTTATCAGATTTTCCCTCCGTTTTTAATTTTCTTTGTTCTGACACACAAGATAATATGCTGATCTTTCTACACTGAAATAATTCAGTGTTTCTGTTTTTAGTAAACTAAGGCTTTATTTTTTGTCAAATTACTATTAACAGTTCTCAATTTTTTTTAAAATATTTAATTGTAGGTATTTTAAACTTAATAAGTCACTGCAAGTAGTAGATCGTACCGCAAAACGTCGTATGTTTAAATGAAACATTTCGAAGTGGAAATGTATCGAAGTTGGCAACTTGGGTCATGTCAAAGATCAAATTGGATGAACTTCCGAGTTTTGGTGTATTTTTTTAACCGTAGTAGAAGCTTTACACCGATAGTGGTGTTAAAGGCTAAAATTTAATATACAGGCTTTTCAAAGGTAATAACATAGGCGAGCATGGTATAAAAATCAATTCATCTTTGTTCAGACCTTCAGTTGAGCACGCGAGGGGAAAACCAATCTGTGACATTACGGTTGACTTCTTCTACACTGATCAGGATTTTGCCGTTCAGCCAATTTGGGAGCACCTCAATGGATACGGAACGGTTACTTTAAGAATGCACTGTTACAAATAAATGATTACGAACTGCAGGCCAGGAGAACCCATGGTCACCAGGTAGTCTTCGTTGTGTTATAATCCCTATTCGCATTACCACCATCTCACACACTGTACTGCGTCGCCAGTGACGGTGAATCGTCAGAACAATTCTCTCTTCGATATGGCGTCCGTTCAAAGAGCAGTGTTAGGAACTTACTCTACACTATTTGTGTCCCTGTTTGTGATATTATCTGGAGCTAATGTCTTAATTTTCAGGACTACGCTGATGGCACGCAGCTATATATTACTTTCGCTCATAACATAAACTCTTGAGTGAATAAGTGTTCTTTTCTTAATACTCCGTGAATGATGAATATGTGTCTCCCGACTATTACACTGGGGCAGGATATTTTCATTTCTGGAGTTCCGCGATTGTATGTTAACTATTATGCGCCACCCAGGAACACCGTAAAATAATAAGCCACACTTTATCTCATCGCTACATGTAACGTTTATCAGAGTTACAGCCACGATGTGCCTGTCCCTTTTTCATTTTGCAACCGACTATCGTGGAGACTCGTTCAGCTCCAAGCTGCAATTTTCACTGTCATAATTTGCTATATCGATCTGCAAAATGTTTCACATTTTGGTCTAAGGTGTGGCTACGCGTATAACTATATGAATGAATATTGAGCTCCCCGACTGCACAAAGCTGCAGGGCATAAGGTGATCGATCTTATGTTTTGTTAGGGGTTATAACTTAGTTATAACTTAGTCATCTCAATTAAGGGCCATTGTTGCATGGAAACTGATCGACCGACCGATTACAAGCCAAACCAAGTCGAACATCATAACTAAATGGGCGATATTAGATTCTCTAAGCAGGATAACGGATCAGCGATAGTTTCGCTCGTGTAGTTTTCAGACTGGGTGGGGTTGGTTTCTTGCCTTAACTCACCCATAAATAGGCTCGTAAGTCGTCATATTGGGAGTAGATATGATTCGCTTCAGCTACATGGGAGAAAAATATCGGTAGTGTTATCTGTATCCTGTATCTTATATCATTTATGGGTTTGACCATCACTGTAACACCCTCTCCTGTTATACATTAAATACAAAGTGTGTGAACCTAAATTTAAAATCCGCTCATGAGACAAAAGATCTGTTAATTGTAGAAAAATTGACGACTTCTCTCCGTATTAATGCATAGGTGGAACGCTGATTAATCACATGTAAAAAACTGTCTCCACCGCCGCCATATTTGTAGGAGAAGGGCGGAAATAGTTAGGTATAAACAATGCTCAACAAAGATAAAGTATTCTCGAAGGTTTTCAGTTTCTCATCGCCTCTCAAACTTCGATCGTTTTTTAAATAATATACTTTGATTTACTGTGAAAAATAGGTATTTTCATGATTCTCACATTTTTCGTGGCAAAGCAAATTAGAAATATGCTAGACATTTTAGTTATTATATTACTGAAAACAAGTTCCGAGGTTGGGAAGATGATTAAGAGTTATTAGTTGTCAGGCAATGCAGAACGCCTTGGCATTTGATGAGGTGAAAGCTGTTACGCCTCTGCGTAACAGCTTTCACGTCATCATACGTCATGAATTGGGAGGAATTATCGCACTTATTGACTTGACAACTTCAGGGAGAGGGTGATTAGGGAACTTTAATCGCTGATGTTGATGAAATCCCGTTGTCTAGAGATCAATGAATTTGACTCTTGAACATCTGTTCAAGTATTTTCTGTGGGTGTTGACGACTTTCACGAAAATTCTGTCAGATACTACATTTCGTATTCACTGGTTTATCATAAGGATCTACATCGGTAATGCAATGTACTGGATCATGTTTTGAGGATAGCTCCAGAAGCAGTACCTGGCACTCTCAAGAAAAGGTGACTGGATTAGTTAGAAGTAAGGAGACAGATATGTATTCCAACACTCATTCGATTTGCATGCGAAACTCACATTGTGCATTCATAAACAAATAAAAAAACATAACTCCAAAGCATGGCTTATAATCTATCATATCTATTCCAGTACTACCATTTACTGCACGCCTATGCTTTTATTTTCATCAAATATTGTATTGTCCCTGAACAATACGGATCACGTGCGCGGACTATTTAACTACTTTTTTTACGTTTCGGTTATTTTTGGCAATAATTTGTGTTTTTAATAATTTTTAAGTAGACTGTAGACGCGCAATAAATACAGAACAGCATACACGTTGGAAATTTCATTTCTTTACCGGGCTTGATCGATTTTGGCGGAGGGATAATATTGAAAGAGAAGTCAAAGGCTTCTCGTTCAATATTATCCCACCGCCAATAACGATATCATGCTGTAAAAAATGGAAGTTCGAACCCGCATGCTGTTCTGTCTATTTCAGGTGTCTAGTAAGTTGTCAGAAGTATGTAACTCAAGACTAGAAATCAAGTAACTTTGAAGCATCTAATCATCAAGATGTTGGCCCCTGTATATGTTAATGGGTATTTGGATAAATGGAAATCATATATGAGGAAAGGCCAATGGTTCTAGTGATCACTCGCTTGTAACCAACAAGGTCATGACTGGAATATATTAAATATCCTTATAAAAGGGATTTATCTGAACTGATCAGTTTCGTCCCCATTGCTCACCAGAACAACACATTTTGAAATAAAGAAGAGAGTTTAACATTTCTGATACGCGTGAGTATTGTTGGTAGCAAATGTTTTATATTGTAGTCGTGTCGAAGTGTCCAAATTCACGATCGATGCGTGGAAGGCAGAATTGTGCGTTATTGCCATCGACGTGATGTACGCTTTAGTACGCAGCGTCTCCGTGTTTTGCCCAATGGCAGAGTGCCAATGACGTTGACAAGGATCGAAACGTCGACCTATCGATCTAAAGTCCAACACGCTAAACAATTAGCCACCGGGCTCCAAGAGCTTCATCTAACGTCGACTAAGCCACCATTGTGTTGGCTTCGAAAATCTCCAATTGAAAATAATTATATGAAAGCAGGGAGTACTCACTAAATCGTTTCTCAATGCATTGACAGTCCTCACATTCCATCTTTTCCAAACGTAGCTGGCAGATGCGAGCACATAGCTGCAACAGCATTATACACCAAGCGGCACATATTCGTTGTGCATGAGCATACTGTTAGTTAGCTTTGGCAACTGTGTACAGTTGGCCTGATAGATTAAAAAATTGCTAAGTAGAACAGAACAATCTTCTCACTGATTCGATTCAATTCGAAGCCATCTCCATTATTCGAAAAAATCGAATCCCAAAGAGTTTAAGATTTACTACATTTCTTTTTTATCGACGTTCTGAAGATGACAACTCAAAAAGCAGGTTCTTTTGATACGAGGTTTAGAGATACACTCTGACTAGATAACACAAAGTTATTCTAAAATTCGAAAAATTCGAAAAATGTCGTTTGAAAGCGAGTTTGCGCAATATATCGCTCCTTAACTACAGAGATTCTTCTGCTCTCTTTAGGAAAAGGTCCGTGGACCATGCTTTGGGAAAATGCGTGGTGTCATGAAGGCTCCAATTGGGAATTTATTTGGGAGAAGAAACAAACAAAGAATAAGAAGTGTTACCTCCATATTGAACTGAGAATATAAACCCTTTGAACACTGGTGGTATCTTCCATGCCAGTTCAATAAAAACAATTAGAAGAATCCATATACGTTATTTGGGGTATACCAATCAATGTTTTCAACGTGCAGCCTCTGGGCTGCACGTTGAAAATATTCGATTGTTTACCGAACAGCCATCCTATTTAATAACGTTATGGCGTATCATGTTTCTGGCCGGAAAAGAGGCCACTAGGGTTCAAAGGGTTGATACAGAAGCTGAAGCTACTGGATGTATATTACATGTAGTTTTGTTTATGACAAACAATCGCATGAAATGATGATCAGTTTCTGTAATCTCTATTAAATAAATGGTTCTTATTATTATACTATTAAATGATAGAATATCCATGCAGTTTGTTACACCTCGACATTCTACATTCTGCGGTATTACAATTGTGTGTAGGAAAATCTTGTTTGCCTATATACACAGACAAGACTTGCCTAGAAACGACTGACAAGGTTCTTAGAATGTAACTTGCAAATATATCTAAAATCTGCTTGTTGCCGTAAAAATTCATTGAAGTCAAAATAAGGAATTTCAAGAGTTGAAAACAGAATTAAATTTTTATTTGAATGAGGATTGAAACTGAAACATTTGTTGGTTTGAATTGGGAAGAATCATGCCAAAATTGCAATGGTAAAAGGTCTTCGGACCCTGCAGACACGCCCAAAAAACCCTGAACTGACGCATCCTACCAGCGCCATTCACAAAAATCGCTATTCAGATGTTATTAGTTTTCCAATTTTCTGCTCCAAAATAACGTTTATGATCCCGCGTTGGAACGGGCTCACAATGAGGGACGGTAAGCTATCTTTTGTATGAATATTGTTGCTTCGTTGTTGAAGATGTATCTTTGTAAGTGTAATCTTCTGTCGTGTTAGATAAAGGGTTAAAGAGTGAGACCCAGACAGTGCCCTTGCCCTGTTCAGTTTGGTAAATCTGCAATAATTTACCAAAAGCAATTTGTTGACTTCTTATAATTTACTGAGGAGTTAAAGCATCCACACACGTAGAAAAAACCCCGATTATTTTCAATTGAAATTCTAAAATACCACGATAAGTAAACGTCAAGCTGAGAATTAACAAATACACACCCGCTTGCCAAAATGAAGCTCGATGGCTCATTGGTTAGCACATTAGACTTCAATCCTAAATGTCTTCGGTTCTATCCAGCTCAATGCCATCTGGGTTGTGTCCATGGGTAAGACACAACCCTTTACCAAAATGAAAAGCAGACGACACTTGCAAACAAAATTCTTGAATAACTGATTTTTTTCATTTTTGTCTCAAAAACATAGGTTATGACCCCTCTTTGGAACGAGCTCGTTCCAAAGAGGGGTCATAATCTATGTTTTTGAGACAAAAATAAAAAAAATAATGAAAATTAATTGGCGATATTTATGAATAGCGCTGACCGGTTTTGGCAGTTACGTTGGGTAAAGGGTTAATCCCGATTACCCCAAAACATAGGGTATGACCCCCCCCCCTTGGAACGAGCGCGATGAGCTCGTTCCAAAGAGGGGTCATAACCTATGTTTTTGAGACAAAAAATGAACAAAAATAATGAAAAATAATTTGGGATATTTGTGAATAGCGCTGGCCGGTTTTGACCGTTACGTTGGGTAAAGGGTTAATCCCGATTACCCAAGTGGGAGTAAGGTCTCGCTGCGTACTGAAGTGTTAAGTATGTTGACGGTACTCCGTCTTCCTCCAGCCGAACAACCTTTCGATTCAATATGAGACTAGACATTTAAGGTGTCATTAAACCACAATAAATGAACAATTCGTGCCAAAAAGAAAGTATTTAGCTTTCGAAATCGTCAAACTGTTCTGGAAATGTGAAAATATGCTTGCTTGATGCTCAATAGTTTAGTGAAATCGCTACGAGACTTTGATGCACAATATAACTTATGTCGTGTCAACAAACATGTCAAACAGCATAAGTTTGAGAGTTGAACTGAATTGGTACTTCGTGTGTATTTATTCCCACTGAAGTCGACTGTTATTTGGATAAGAATTCCACTCCCACATAGATTTGTACTAATCCGCTTCTCTTGTGTGATTTGAGTTTTCTAGTAACTATATACCCATACAACCCGATAAAAGAGATAGAGGATATGGAATGAGTGTTTTTCTCATATAATATTTATGAAACGAGTCTAAGAATTTTCCGTTTTGGCGAGCCTCTGGCGAGCCCAAACGGAAAATTCGGACGAGTTTCATAAATATTATATGAGAAAAACACTCATTTCATATTCTACTTATCATATGAGACACACACGCACAAATTAGTCACTTAGTAGGACTTTTTAACCCATCACCTAACTTGAGTTCCAGTCGGCACTTGAAAAAAAAACATCCTTGTATAACTAAAAATTTTCATTTTTTGCTTCCAAAACATAGGTTATGACCCCTCATTGGAACGAGCTCGTTGAGCTCGTTCCAATGAGGGATCATAACCTATGTTTTGGAAGCGAAAAGTGAAAATATAAAAAAAATGAATGGCGTTTTTCTTGTAGGTAAAAGATTAATACACTATACCCACCCTAAATAGGACAGATAACGTAAAATCTCCCTACTGAAATTATGCAAATATCACCCAGTTGTATTTTATTTAGCCAATCAAATTGTCCAGTTTTGAAATTGACCAATGAAAGCTCCCAACTCTAATTATGCAAATTATGAAAATGTGGCCCAGTTTTATTTTGTTCCGTCAATCAAATTGTCTAGTTTTGAAATTGACGAATAAAATTGACGGAAGGCTTTATTTATCACTGATTAATATGAAAACAAAATATCAAATGTTTTAAAGTGAACAAAACGGACGAGTCATATGATAAAGTGAATTTATTAAACATTAGACGAATAGCCTGGCAATTATTTATAGTCAAGTATTGACTGCTTCTTCAAACAGACTGCACCTAACAAACTATTATCTTAACCACCTGGGTCAGCGTACCTTCTGGGCAACATCGGCTGCCAAGAGACTTGTGCCAGGCTTTTAGTTCATTAACCATTTCCCGTTGAACGTTGGAGATTCGATTCGATTTCGAATCTTTTCACTAATTCGGTTCGAAACCATCTGGAATATTCGAAAGCATTCGAATCACGGAGTGTTTCAGATTTCATACATTTCTTTATTGTCGATTTTCTGAAGATGGCAACTCATCCAGAAGTTTTCTGCGGAACACGATTGGCCGTATCCAGCCTAACTGGATAACACAACTGTAGTCGGAAAATTCCGTCAACTTGTCATCTGAAGAGATGAGACACTACATCGGCCAATGAGGGGAGCAAGGTGCCATCTTGTTCCACTCAATGGTCATTACATGGCTTTTTCGTCGTCCACCTTGGTAATACCTGGTCAGTTCTCGTTTGGATCTAGTCTCAATGCCAAGATAACTGTGGGGTGAGTTGTGGCTATAAGAATATTTAGAACAGAAAATGAGAAAACTCGTTTTGGTAGCGATACATTCAAAGCAATGGCGCAGAATACTTCCGATGTCAATGCTTCAACACCACATCCTGTACGATTCTGATATTGATGGAAGCACATTGCACATCAAGTTCATGTTCTTGTCCATGCTGAAATATCTATACGGATACCAGTATCCGTAAATTGCTCAACACTTCAGAACCAAGTGATAGGTACACCTACTTATGATTGCGGTTCGACGGTAGGAAATAGTGTAAACAGTAAGGCATATTGATGTTGGATCTCATGGGAGATAGACATCGCTAGTAAGACAGCCGTAATATCGTAACAATAAGGAAGTGGATTCGATTGGAAATTCGATTCGGTTTCGAACCTTTTGCCTGATTCGATTCGAGCGAAAAATCGATTCGTCGTGCTCTATCACAATGATCATCTGTAAATTCAGCAAACCCAGACAGACTTATTTTCGTTTATTGAACATTCCCGGTCGTCATGAGCTGCTTCACCTTCAGGTAACATTTAACTCAATACTCCTAATTACACATTACGGTCCTGCAGAACAATTGACGATTCTGCAGAGCAAATTATATCGACAACGCAGGTGACAAGAGAGCTTGTAACACTGTTATTTGCTTTTCTCATTGAACAGAGCCCTGTATTTGTGCAAGGCAAATAATATACCAATTAGTGTCCAATTCACTGCAGTCTACGATAAAAGAACAGTGTCTCGGAATTTTAAAAAAGAGTAAAATAATTACCCACTCATTTAAATCTATTGGACAATAAAATTGATATGTGTGCATATTTTGTCATCAGAATATTTTATTAATTTTAACTGTTTCACGACAGCTGGAGGCGGAAATTCGTATTACTTGTCCTTAGTAGTAGACGTTATCCTCTCGTGGGCACAGGTACTCGGCACAGGCCGTGGAATCGAAAGAAGAATGATATTTGATAGCATTTTTGAATCGACGCTGACGTGTCCCCATAATGGTATATGAATATTAACAAGGTACACAACTCGCTTTTCGAAAACGATAGCACTCATCTTCGTTATACCTCCCTCAAATTTGATTCACACAACCTATCCAACAGTATCCGGTATCAGTGGAAAGAGGAATGAATAAGCTTTACAGTGGTGTATTGCACGACCGTTGGGTGTTCTTGGGTTGTTCATGATAACTGGGAGAATTCGCAGAAAAGGCCGAAAAACATTTAGTCAGACAAGATAGTGCACAGTGGAAAGTGTGTTACGAGCGACAATTATCTGATTTATTACAAATAATTCGAGGCCCCATTGTCTATGGAGGGCAGATTCAAATATTAGCCGTATACCTTTATCAATTTTCAATCTTGGGTTGACATTTATTCATTTCTGGAGTTCACATTTACCGTTTATACACTTTTTTAGCCGTAACTTTGAAATATTTTCCAAGTTGATGGCGTCCACAGATACGCGACTTGCGCAAAAATTTTCCTCATTCTACCATTGGCTTATTTTCATCGATGATTTTCTCGGCATGAATAGTAGCCAATGGGATGTTTTCGTGACCATTTTCGCTTCTATGGATGCCGTTAACTTGTTATGTTTCCAAAAGAAGGTTACAAAATGTCTAAACGGCAAATGTGATCGCCAGAAATGAATAAATGTGGATCCGAGATTGGGAATTGACAAAGGTATACGGTTAATATTTGAATCTGCCCTCCATAGACAATGAGACCTTGAATTATTATAATAAATCGGATAATTGTCGCTCGTAATCCACTTTCCACTGTGCACTATCTTGTCCGACTAAATGTTTTTCGGCCATTTCTGTGACTTCTCGCAGTTATCATGAACAATCCAAGAGCACCCAACGGTCGTTTAATACACCACTGTAAAGCTCATTCACCCCCCTTTCCATTGATACCGGGCACTGTTGGATACGTCATGTGAATCAAATTTGATGGGGATATAACGAAGATGAGTGCTATCGGTTTCGAAAAGCGAGTTGTGTACCTTGTTAATATTTATATACCATTATGGGGGCACGTCAGCATCGATTCAAAAATGCTATTAAATGTCATTTGTCTTTCGATTTCACAGCTTGTACCTGTCCTTGTGAGCCCCTTGGATTATTTCACCCGGCTAACGCCTCGTGAAATAATCCCTCGCGCGCCCCACCCTGGGATAAAATCGTACTCGAATCTGAGCAGTGAACTTTTGTAGGGATTTTGTTTTCTCCATATTTCTTTTCCTAAGACAACACTTTATAATTGATTCAACTCAACAGTTTTGTAAACAATAAAACAGTCATCTTCGCTGAGAATGGAATACGGTGCTGGCATACTATGTTCGGCGGTGTGAGTAGGAATACGATTTGTTTTGGGGGCAGAAAAACGAATGAAAATATAATAGATCAATATTACACCCCAGAATGGATTTAGCACCGTAAAGATAACTCCTGAATTTTGTGAAAAGGCATTAAAAGCACAAACTTCGCTTCAGTCGATGGACTTCCGGAAGGACCCGGAGGTTCATTGGCTGAAACATTCCTTGGATGGCATAGAAAATTTAACAGCGAAGTTGGAGGGGTTTTACAGCAGACATAATCGAACTGTCAACGATTCATAAAACGTTTTTTATAGACGTTTCATAGAGCTTTGCCTTTTCGTCTATTTGTCGCTTCTCGGTCGCGCTGATAACAAATAAGGAATTGAACTGAATTTTCTCCGCTTTATCGTAGGGTCTGGTGAACGTCCGAGATTCAATTCGGTTTCGAATCTTTTCACTGATTTCACTGATCCGATTCGATACGAAACTATCTCGATTATTCGAAAAAAAAATTCAGTCTCAGAAAGTTTAGACTTTTATACATTTCTTTGACGACTTTCAGAGAATAACAACTCATTCTGCAGTTTTCTGCGGAAGGAGGCTGACAGTGTCCAATGGGTAACACACATTTAGTCGAAAAAGTCTTTAAAATGTCATGGAGACCAGCGGCTTAGTGGTTACGGTATTGGACTTCAAACCGACAAGTCCACAGTTCGATCCCAAACAGGGGTAACTGCGTTGTGTCCTTGTGCAAGGCATTTAAACCCGATTTTCCACGTGGGGTACGGTGGTGGTGTGTACTAAGGCGTACTGCACGTCAATGATGCACTTGTCTTCAACCAATGATAACTCTCTATTTCTGTGGAGTTAGTACGTTGGGGAGTCTGACAGTTGCTCGCCGTTGCCTGGTTGTTCTCTCCGGGTACTCTGGCTTACTCCATCTGTAAAACAGTCCGACATGAGGTGACCATGGCTGTCGAAAGTGTCATTAAACTCTAATAAATAAATAAATAAACTTTGGAATCCCAGACGGACTTTAGAAAGAATTACTCTACAATGGTAATCCTAATTGAGCGTTGGGAAGTCAAGTCTGACAGTTGCCCGTCGCTGCTCTGTGGTTCTCTCCAGGTACTCCGGCTTCCCCCACCCGTACCACTGTCCGACACAAAGTAACTTTGGCTGTCAAAGGTGTCGTTAAACCAATGGAACGCATTTCATATGGTGACTTATTCCACCGAATGCACGATGTATGGCCTTTTCTTCGACCACCTTGGGGATACTCGGTGCCAATGCTATAAAACGTTTACAATTGTGTTTTCTAGAATTGAATTTTTTAATTGTTAATATAACTGACTAAAATGAATCATTAGCATTTTAAAAGATATGACAATTTGCCAACTGGCGAATTGCCAGATCTTTGAAAATGCTAATGGTTCATTTAACCCATTTGAAGTCATAACGAGAAAATACAATTCTAGAAAATACAATTGTAAAAGTATTATAGTATCGGTCCCTGGTCAATTGTCGTTTTCTAAGATAATTGCGGAATGAGTTGCCATCACTGGAATATTAAGAACAGTGTTAAGAACAGAAAAAGTCAAAACTCCTTTTGTTAGTGATACAAAAGCTCCTTTTGACAGTGATACAATTAAAGTGATGGCATCGCGTAATTTGAATGTCAATGGTGACAGAACCCCATCCTATACGATTCTAATATTAATGAAAGTATATTGAACACCGGGCCCATGAACTGGTCCGTCGTCGTAAGAATAATTTGCTCAACATTTCAGAAACAAGTGACAGGTCCGCCCACTTGTAATTGTGGCTCGATGGTCTGGATTCGCATGGGAGATAGGCGGCGACATATATTGTACTCTCAAGTGCCTAATAATAGTACAGGGCGAAATAATAGTACAGGCTGGAAAATTTCTGAAAATTCATAATTGTATAAGGTCGCATAATAGCATAGGGTGGAAAATTCCAAGATGTGAGCCAGCAGCTATGCTCAGAGCCGTTTTATAACACAGATGTCTGATGCTCTTGAAGTCGTGAAGGGCTAAATTACTTCCGGTTATCATAATTGTCACATGGATTTGACTTGTTGCCTTTTATGGGAGAGTGCACCAAAGCAAAACCTTATAGACTAATTAATTCTGTTTCAGAGATGAAATGAAGCACATTCTCTCAGTACTAGGTCTTCAGCTTCACTTCAGAATAAAGCCCAAATATATGCTTCCAGATCTCTACCAGTTAACATTTCCATTCCATCCTGTGTTTGCTTGTACATGTACCTTACTAGTTTGTTTTTGGTGATCTTCTTGAGATAAGCGGCTGCTCTGCACATTCATTTGCTGAAAATTAATAATCACACAGGGCCAAATAAGGATCATACGGGCGGGAATTTTGTTCGAAAAAGAATGATCATACATGTATGATTATTAGGCACTCAAAAGTAACAATTGGGAAGTGAATTCAGTCGGGGATTTGCTTCAATCAAACCTTTTGTCTGATTCGATTCGAAGTCCGTTTCGAGTGAAAACTCGTGAATCACGTGCCATGCTTTATCGGAGTGTGGATATGGGATGGCTGTGTTCAATTGTATAAAGTGTTTTGTCTCCGACATCTTTATCGTCGGACTCGTATAAACTTCCATGCGTTTACGCAGACGACAGTTTTATCTTACAATCAACATGTATTTTGTCTGTATTAACTCCGCAACTGTCATGTATCCGACCCCCTGATACAGACGTTTGTATCAGGGGGTCGGATACAAGCACGTTCCTGTCGCGTGAGTTCCATTTTTTTTCTTTTTGTTCATCCGTACGAATAAATAGTTCGTTATATATTCGTCTGCATTCTTGACTTATCTCCAATATATTGTAAGATAAAATGATTATTACCATTATGTGGATGTACAAAATATGTATCCGAGTCTCGCTCCGGGTTCTAAGGGCAGATCACAACGAGTCGAAAGAGTCGTGATCTGCCCTTAGAACCCGGAGCGAGACTCGGATACATAATTTGTACATCCACATAATGATAATAATCTCTATATAGCATTTTCAACTTCAGCTAATACATGTCCACGCGGATTCGAATACTGAACTGAAAACCAGTGTGAATTACCCACATAAATAACTCACAACTCACCTGATACAATTAAAATTTAATTCCACCGTTAGGCATGCTCACTTTTTATTCAACAGATAGACAGGACACAGCAAAAAACATTGAACGATAGGAAAAACGTTCAATCCAGTTATGAAAAATTTCTCGAGCAATCATTTGCAAGCACACTGAATATCATTAAAGAAAATTAAATTATGGCAAAATGACTTAATATGTAAGTGCCAGTCTTTCAAAAACAGAAGCAAACAAATTAATTCCTTCTTTAATAATACAGGGGTGTCAAACATTGAAGTCCTTCTTTGGCCCGAATGAGCTTTCAGCTTTCCGAAACTTCAGTGCACTAAAGCATCAGACAATACCCAATGTAAAGCCTAAATGCAAGCACTTACATATTTCTTGCTCATATCAGAATTTCAGACGAAAATGAGGCCCACAAAGATGTCAGTTGAGCTTGTTCTCATGACATTCTTTGAATTACTTGAAATAACATTTTATGTCGGAAAACCACCCAGAAAAGTAAAAGTTACAAGAATATAATATACTAAAAATCTTGAAAAGTGGTTTAGCAGCTAGCAGACGATTTTGTGAGTTGTCACCAATACTCAACATGCATACAAATTTCAAGGCATTCTTTTTCGCGATCTTTTAAATAATATGTGGAAATTTAAGAGAATAATTAGGGAAAAAAGGAGAAAGAAAGTGGGCGAAAAGACCCCTAGGTTTGATGCTGCAGCTGATGCCTTAGAAAGGACGAGCACTTCATAAAGGACATCATATTCATATACTCGTGCAGGTACCAAAAACAAAATATAGAGGTTAACCCCCCACCCCACCCCATACACCTAAAACGCTCGCAAGAATCCCCAGCCAAACAATATCTCTAATACTCGCATTTGAATCGCTTGCACAAATCCTGAGATAATGTAACGGTCTTTTTCCGACACGATGCGACAACACCACTCCCCCCCCCCCCCCCCCATCCTTTTGAAAATGCCGTCAAACGTTTTGATAATCTGCAAGAAGTGATTTTGTGAATGGTTACAATGTACTATCAGGCATGTCATTCTTGGACGAGTGATCGCCTTCGCCTCACCCTTTATGCCCCACCTGATGTGAAAATAAGGAGATTGGCGAATGCCGACCTAAACAAATATTGTTAAACAAGGAGATTTTGAAAGACGTGTTCGCACAATAAATCTATTGGAAACACGCAACGTTTCTTTCAACCTTAAGTGTCGGGAAAATTTTCCTGAATTTGTACTGCACGCCAAGTCTTGTATTACCGCTTAGTTGTGCCATCTAGTCAAGTCTCGGTTGTCTCTAGAGGCAGCCAAGACTTGACCAAAAACCACTGCAAAGGGAAATGAACTATTGTCCACATGGCCTCTTCCTGGATGTTTGTTAAATTACCCGTTCTGAGATTATAGTTTTTCATAATCGGTTCAAGAACTTTTATGTTAAACTGCTCTCATTAGACTGCATTGAATAAAAAAGCCTGTGGTACGGATTTTCTCATAACACAAATGTAATAAATGAGTTTAAGTCTAATTCCCAGATACGAGAATAGCTCTTTGGCTACACTACTTCTTATTACCCTTTTAAAATTATACAAGCTTCCTGATTGGTCAGTAACCAGTGCATCCAGTGCGGAACATTTAACTCCAACGGGGTGTACGAAGTTCAACGGGGTGTATGAGAATATCACGTGAAATCTAAACGGGGTGTACATACATTCTATTTTATCTGATAACCATAGAGTATAACAACCGTTGTATATACTTGAAGTATATACAACGGGTGTTGTATATAATTATAATTTATGCGAACGACCTCTGACCTCTTTCAATTCCATTTTCATTCATTCATTCATGAAACATCGTTATATCACAGGACAGGTTTTAATTGTACGCTTATTGCACTTTGTCAAAATGCTCTGATGGTGTCATTTCTTATTTATTTTGCTTCAATAAAGGCAACCTAAAATTTTGCTTCAAAACATTGTAGAAATTACTTGAATGTTAATAGTAATTAGTATGCGGCGACTGCGAACTATTTATAGTCACGGCCTCGATCAAAAGTACTCGCGGAACTGCGCTAATTAAAAGTTCGTCTGCTCTACCTGAAAAAAAAACACTTCGTAAAAATTGTAAACAAACGCAAAATTATTTGTTATATTGGGACTACAGCATAAAACACGGAAGAAAACTGGAACTATGTCAAAAAAAGAATAACTCTACTGAAACACCGTTTTGTTACTGTTAATAAAATAGTTGAAATTTATTTTGTTCCAGCGCAGTTACATGATGCAAGGAGTGCAATCGCACTTTACAATCGCCGTCATCGATTTTGTAATGTAAGGGACACAACTCTATGCGTCTTGTCCTATTTCTTTTGTCTCGTAGACTGGTTTTCTTTGGAGGCCCGTGGGAAGCATATATAAGTCGGGTAGACGCACGAGACGGGTGTCTGTTTGTTATCAGATAAAAACAATAAACATATAGTGTGTTTTTATATCTGTGTTATACAACTCGTTGAAATATAGTTTATTTTTTCTCGGCGAAGCACACAGATATAAAAACACACTATATGTTTATTGTCTATATACACTTTTTCGCCGATTTCGCTTTCACCCATCGCCTTGAACATTTTCGCCAGTAGTAGTAATAAACATTCAGACTCATTTTTCTATACTACAGATCGTTGCGGATTCGAAAACATGCAATCTCCTTATATGAACTGTCTCTTCCATGAAACTTATTAAATCACTTGTACAAGTGTGAATATAGTGTCACCATTCTCCAAGACGCACAATGCACAACTCTATCGAATGAAACACCAATAATCAACTTGTGTCCCACAATTATAACGACGCGTCATTTTACAATGTCCTTGAAATGAAATCTCCAAAATGTTTTGAGTTCAATCGAAGGGAAATAACTCCAAATCAAATAAAATTCTTCCGTCTGCTTGTCAACATGCCTCTTAAGGTATCACGGAACTAAATATTTCCCCATAGGCGACCATTATAACATTCAGGCAAAAAAAAAAATATGATCGCATCACATCACTTTAATTTTGGCATTTAAATATCTTTGTCAAGTATAGCCCCTCAGACAACTTTTTCTGACCCCAAAACAAGGGGTCATGCAACAAATAAGAGAGAAAAATTAACAGCAAGGTAAGTACCGGTCACGTGAACATATTTTTCAGGGAATTCCCTACAAAGACACACCAAATGTAAATTGTATTTTTTAGGTTCAAAAGTCATCAAATCACCCTCTTTTTTATCTGGAATATTCATCAATAATGCAAGATGGCTTCAAACGTTTATTGAAGCAATTTATTTTCCCAAGGCTGTTTATTTTTTTAGAGATTGCATCACTTCGTGCAACATTTCAAGGCGGGTATTTCTAATTCAAATATATAGTTCCTGATACCTTAAACGCTTTGCTTGCCATTCTGACGAAGAAATATTAGGCCTAATAAAAAGTTTACCAGTTGACATTTTCAAGTTGTTTTAAGTTTCAACTATCCCTTTCCGAAGTTTTATCGTTCTTGTTGAATACTAAAGAAACGTGTTTCTTTCAGTTTCTCAATACTTTTTATTAAGGTTTTCGTTACTAGAATGCCGTTTGTGGATTATATAATAAAACAAAACTCGACACACTGAAGGGGCAGGGTACTAAATTCGTCACACGGGGTTTCAGCAGGGCGTACGGGACTGTTCTACCCTTCTGAGACTCGTATTTCCTTCGGCTTTCAGCGTCAGGAAATAGAATCTCAGGAGGGTAGTACAGTCCCGTACACCCTACTGAAACACCGTGTAACTATAATATCGTTTATTTATTTATTTATTTATTTATTTATTTATTTATTTATTTATTTATTTATTTATTTATTTATTTATTATTTATTTATTTATTTGGGTTTAACTACACTTTATACAGCCTGGAGCACCTCGTGTCGGACAGTTTCACGGATGGCAGAAGCTCGAGTACCCAAAAAAACCCACCAAGCAGCGGCGAGTATGACAGCTAAATACTGAAGGTAGTTAGTCCTTGGATGGGTGACCGTCTGAGCGATCAATTCAGACTCCCGCGTTGTGTCCTTGGGCAAGGCACTTAACCCCGATTGTCCACATGGGGGCACGATGACGCCGTGTACTAAGGCGTACTGCACGTCGATGGTGCGAATGTCTTCAACCCTGTCTGTGCTGCTGTGCGGAGTTACGATGTTGGGGAGCTGGCACCTGCTCGTCGTTGCTCGGCGGTTCTCTCTGGGTACTCCGGCTTCCTCCACCCGTAAAACTGTCTCCGACGCGATATGACGTTGGCTGTTAAAGTGTCGTTAAACCTTAATAAATAAATAATAAATAAATAAATAATGTCCAAAAGAAACTTATTTTACCTTTCTCTGTACACACTATTGTGTTTGGAGGTTCTCTGGTAAAGAATAGAGTAAGTGCATTGCTAAACAGCGCTGATAATCTAGTTTGCCCCTACGGTTGTCTTGAGGCTTCGGGTATTTCTGTGTATTAAGTAAACATAGGAGTGAATGTAGAAGACAACATTGGAGGACACTGGAAGTTACTGGAGAAAACAACGAGACGGCTGTTCGAGGAGTAACTGGAAAAATACTAGTTCGTAAGTCTAATATGTTTCTTGAGTACATCGCGGATACTGAAATGACTAGAAATGCTATCTCGGCGTCAAGATAGTACAATACTGGAGATTTCGGTTACGTATCTGAAGAAGGCATTTTGTTTGTTCTCGGGAGAGAATGTGATTGTGTGACAAAAGGTGTACTTACTGTACATGTTTCCGAGTTTGAGAACGTGACCGAGAATCTCTATTTGTCACAGATTGAGAGTACGTTGGTTGTTCCAGTTCCGAATCAGATATTGATCGAAGTGATATGTGCTTGCGTTATTTTGAAACAGAGGCATTCGATTTCCGAAGAGGAAATGAGGAGAATGATTAATGAGAGATTAACAGAAGATGCATATAAACCAAAATTTGTCGTCTTTATGGATTCGTTTCCTGTTAATAGAAATGGTAAAGTTGACATAATGTTTATCAAAATGTTGATGACAAAGCAGTTAATGAACAAATAAAGTGCGTTTCTTCTTCCTTTTACAGTATGGGAAAAGTGTAACATGCCGAAATTATCTTGTTCTATAATATCATCTGATACATTCACGACTTTTTGCGTTAGAGGCAAATATTAGAACACTTTTATAATCATTGTCATTTTCAGACGAGTGATCGACTTCACAGTCAGTCGAACTAATAAAGTCAATTTTCTGCGAGCTTTAAACACCTTCCTCGAGGTCTCTGCCGAGGGCGACGAAAGACAGGTTCCTGCATCATGTCGAGAAGTACTGATATCGCCCTCCTTAACCAACGTTCTTCACGGACAGGATACTTCGCTCGATTTCCACATTCAAAAGCGTACGCAATAATCGCCCACTTATTGATATGGACTTTTGTAATTCTCAGGAGCAATTGCCAATTCTTTAAGATTACCACAGCCGACTTTTATTGCAACTATTGACTTGCTTTCGTAGTAAAACATTTTGAGAGATCAAGAAATCACAAACATGTTATATACAATTACAATTTCAGCAGCCAATCTGTTGCGATATACATGGTACTGTCAAAGCTGCATAGTTAAGTTCAAAATTGCTACCGTTCAGCTTTGACAGCACCATGTCAAGTTACCTGGCATATTTGTCTTTCTGGCTACTCTATACAGCAGGGACCAGTGTGGTTCAGTGAGCACTGAACTTCAAAAAGACATGTTGACGGTTCGATCCTGACCAGCTCTAATTGCCTTGTGCCCTTGGGCACGACACTAAATTCAGGGTGCTCTAGTAGGGATACTGTGGAGCTTTGAACTGAGGCGTACTTCAAGTCGATGGTGATGGAACACTGCTTGTTCAGACTTCGTACTTTCTGGAGTCTAGCAGTCTCGCCTCTTCTTCCCACACCGTGAACTGGCTCTTAAAACTATCATTAAATCCCCATAGAACAAAACAAACAAAACTCAGTACAACCTCTTCATCATGTTATTGCATCACTTAATACTACATACTGCACTGCAAGAAAATTGTCGAGAACGTCTCTTTTTCAAATTGCCGAGTTCAATGGAATCACGAAAGGACGCTAGCTTTTATTTACAATGACATGGCGGGTGTTCGTACCCACGCCGAAAGAGGTTTCTTCGGCACCAACAGCCTAGTGATACAATACTAAACCACGCACATCTCTCGGACACCGACGGTCCGAGAGATGTGCGTGGTTTAGTATTGTATCAAGATGCGGTTCAGTATAACTGTCCAGACTTTACTGGAAATTCTAGCTTCATTTTTAGCAAATAGACTGCATGATTTCTGTGTTATAGTTAATTGTTCCAGTACCTTTCACATTTGACTATACAGCGGGTTTGTTGAAGTTTCTTATACCCGAATGTGAAACCACGGGCACTACATCCAAACATTCTGATCTTTAGATATCCTGAAAAATCAAGAAGCGTGGAGAAGAGTGAAAATATAAACTCTCGCACACGTTTTATAGTACTGGCCTCAAGGAAACTTTTGTTTATAATTATGCTACAGGGAGACACACTCTATTCCTTCATCTGAATGGTAACTGGTGCATTCAATGTGTTGTTGTTTTTTTTGTAAAATTGATAAACATTTTCGAATTAAAAAACACGGTAGCATAAACACACCGTGTGTTATGAGCTGAATGGTTTCTGTTGACTGCTTGTCTTATCCGAACTGCTGTAAATCGTGTTGGTGAATAACACAATACCTTCCTTCTATATTTCCGTAGAAATTAGTTTTTCATTACTGTGAGTCTAATAAATAAATAAATAAATAAATAAATAAATAAATAAATAAATAAATAAATAAATAAATACTATTCTAATTTTGTAATTAGTGCCCGACAGGCGTAAAACCGTTTCTTGAAACACCTTTCTCTTCCAAAGATCTTTATGAACAGTAATATAAATTTATGGTGTTTTGGAAGGGATTGGGAGATAAAAATCCCCCTCTCACTCCAGGACTACACGAGGAAACAATGGCTCACATAAATCTGTTAGGAGTGTTCTGTAATTTGGCATTTTCACAAAGATTTTTATGTCTTTCTGGAAGCTAAATTTGGCCGAGATGAGTTTTTGACAATATATAGACATTATTGCTGACTGTGACAAACGTATAAATTTTCAAAACAATAAAACAGTATTGCCTGGGGTGAGACCTCCCAAGGATCATTTGAATATCAAAGAATCTCCAATAATGATAAAAAAAAATCCGATATGGAAGCCAAACATATATTCCCTATGGGTATACCAGTAATCATGGGTGACCATGAAAACGTTAGTATGAAAACAGATATGATTGCATCATTTCAATTCGGGTATTCAAGTACCTTTGTCGAGTATAGCCCTCCATACACAGGACTACCAATCTTCGTCATTCGATGTGACTTTTGAGGATATTATCTCCCCTTAATTTGCCGAAACTGAACGTGAATTTAACACACAGAGATAGAAACTTGATATAAAAAGCTGATTCAATCTATGTTAGCGTATTTATATCCACGATGTCAACATCATAAAGAGAACTTGTCATTTTCGTGTAGAGTAGTATAGAAAAGTGATGGCTGGCTTGTAACAATTTTTTTCCCTGTCAGTTTGAATATTTCACTATCATTCACAATAGAAAATATGTTTAAAATTTAGAAAATGGCGTTTCCAGCTGTTTCTGGTCATCTATAACTTCTTTCTTGTTCATTTTATCGATAGTGGCCTCATAATTGCTTAACCCTTTACTCAAAGTAAGGGCCAAAACCGGCCAGCGCTATTCTCAAAAATCGCCAATTAATTTTCATTATTTTTTTCATTTTTTTGTCTCAAGAACATAGTTTATGACCCCTCATTGGAACGAGCTCGATGAGCTCGTTCCAATGAGGGGTCATAACCTATGTTTTTGAGACAAAAAATGAAAAAAGTAGTTATTCAAGAATTTTATTTGCAAGTGTCGTCTGCTTTTCATGTTAGGTAAAGGGTTAAAATTCAGACTTTGTCCTTTCCTGTAATCTAAAAGTCTCTCGATTGTGGTTTCCGAGTTTTTTCCGTACAAGGATTAAAACTCCCGAATTGCAATGAAAACACGATCGCCAAGCTTATACTGCACTCATACACTTATCGTTAGCAAAACGGTTGGTATGTGTGATAGATAGTCTTAATTTCGGATTATTATCGGTGAAATTCGGAGCTTCAAATTAATTAGCATGCCATAAAACTGGAGCATCTAAAAAAGTTCCGGCTTTATTTTGTTTCAATTGCCCGATTCTATGGTATACAAAACATTAGAGAGTGCTGGTAATAGGAACGTTCATCGTCATCAACTGGAAAAAAATCCGAAAAAAAGATCTTATTTACTCATTCAAATATGTTGGTCATCGACGAACCACAAGTGTCTTTCACACCCAGTTACGTCGACTTTCAAATTGGATTTGCTTCACAAGCCCGGTAATCTCAAGGGCGTCAATTTCCCCAAAAAGTCGTTTTCAATGAGGATACTATTTCGGGATGCTTTTTCTACCCTCAAAGCAGGGAGTTATGAAACAAATGGCACAGAGGGAAATTGAAAGGAAGGAAACTGCCTGTCACCAGCACAATTTTTTCGGGAATTCCCAACAAAAACACACCAATAGTCAATTGTATCTTTTAGGTCTCAAAATTTATCAAATCACCCTCTTGTCTCTCTGAAATAGTCAGTAATACTGCAAGATTTCAATAGAATGCTTCAAAAGTTTTGAAAACAATATATTTCTTCAAGGCTGCTTAGTTTCGGAGATAACATCATTTCCCAGTGCCACTTATTAAAGCGCGTTATTTATTTATTTATTTATTTATTTATTTATTTATTTATTTATTTATTTATTTATTTATTTATTTATTTATTTATTTATTTTAAGGCGGTTAACTCTAATTCAAATATTTAGCACTATTATACCTGAACCCTGCTACAAATGCAGAAAATACACGTCCACAGTTTCCTGGACAGTATCGTGCGAGTCCTACCATCCAGAGCGTCAGAGTGGAAGTGGTTAACCGTTTACCCAACGTAACGACAAAAATCGGTCAGCGCTATTCTAAAAAATCGCAAATTAATTTTCATGATTTTTTTCATTTTTTGTCTCAAAAACATAGGTTATGACACCTCGTCGAGCTCGTTCCAATGAGGGGTCATACCGTATGTTTTTGAGACAAAAAGTGAAAAAAAATAGTTATTCAAGAATTGCTTTTACAACTGTCGTCTGCTTTTCATGTTAGGTAAAGGGTTAAATAGAGAAATAAAGCAGTATATTGCAAAATGCAAATAACTTATCCGTTGTTCAGTTGTTCTCTCCGGGTACTCCGGCTTCCTCCACCCGTAAAACTGTACGACACGAGGTGACCTTGGCTGTTAAACGTGTCGTTAAACCCCAATAAGTAAATAAATAAATTTGAGTAGAGGTATGCTCATTTTGTATTCACCAGTGGAAAGCAATCTGCGTCGACATTGTCGGATACGACAATGTCGACGTTGATTACTTTTCACTGGCAAACACTGCTTTTTAAAACTTATTTATATGCTGTATTGTTTGACAGGTAGACCCTAAACCGAACTACGCGCATCGGAAAAAACTTAACCAACAATAAATATATAACACAATCTCCGCAAAACTTTGTTTTAAATTCAAACACCGCGTAATTTGGGCGCTATTATATTCTACGGACACAACGTTTACCGTCGCTGTTTGGGGGAACTCAAAGGTCTGAAAATGGTCTGGTGTCAAGCAGTTTGTGGTAGCATAATTATGTAGACGTGGTGTGGCACAGATGTGGTATCACCCGGTGCACATACAGACTTGTTGTTTAGGCGTTGCCACGTGCTTGGTTTCGATGAAAACAAGTATTTCAGCTTTAACTTTCGGAAGTGGTCTCTGGTTTCAGATTTATTCACTAAAATGTTAATATGGTACACATGCCTTGAGTCCAATTCCTTACACTTTATGGAACCAAGAGTAATATTAATAAGGCGAACACTTTAACCGTTATTTCGTCGCGAGTGTCAGATAATGGTGCCTTCATTAGTAACATCATCCATGCACTCGTCTCTCCACTCCCCGCTCTCTGTCCCTTTCTATTCTCATCACACAGAAACGAACTGCTTGATGAGTCACAAACTCTCTCCTTTTCTCTTTCGATAAGAAGCATACCAAGCGTGACCTTGTGTTAACCAATTATCACATATCCTCTATTATCCTTCATATTTCCCCGTAATGCACTCGATAAATCCTATTCTATTGGGCTGATATTTGGGATGTTCTAAGAGAGAATGTTCCACAGTTTTTATTAATCCAAAGTTTCATATTTGGTACTCCTTCTTTCCATTTTTGCTAATTATTCTCTCAAAACATCAATGATCTTAACCACAATTTGAACAGCAGTGAACTCCCAACACCCCCCCCCCCCCCCACCTCAATAAAAATGAACCAAGTATGTACTCTTCAAAGCATGGCTTTTCTTTACTTCGCAGCACAAAACCCCCATTACTATCTCTCTGACAATTTTTTTTTTGGCTTGGATCATCATTCTTCCAGATATGAGGTCTCTACAGAGAAGCGTTCCCCCATTAACTCCCCCATTTGCCCAATCTATCATGTCCACTGATCTCTTTTAAACTGGATCATTGCTGGAATGCTCATTTGTCACACAGAGAAAGTGTTTCCGCCGCCACCATCTAAGGGTGGTTGTGGGGCGGCTTATATTGCTATAAATAAACAATGCTTAATAAATAAAATTTCTCGAACTTTTTCAGTTTTCGGCGCCTCACAATCGGCGATTGCCGTTAGAAGAAGATACGATGATCTCTGCGAAAAATGAATATGTTGATGGTGTTCACATTTTTCGTGGCATTGCAAATTGAATACTTACAGCATATTTTAGATATTTATGACAAAAAACAAGTGCCGACATAGGGAAATTGTTGAAGTACTATCACATGTACGTTTCATTCAAGCTAAACGCAATGACGGTTGATGGAGTGAAAGCTGTCACGCTGGGGCGTAACAGCTTTCAGTCATCAAGCGTCATGGATTGGGAGGAGCTACCGTGTTAATTGACTTGGGCGCAGATTCAGTGGCGACCTTTTTAGTTGACGTTCCAGCAATCCAGTTGTATACAACTATCATCAGTCATTATCTGGCTCCCCGAAGCTTGACTATACATTACTTACAGCCTTGTTCAGTTGAGCTCACTTGTACATACCACATTGGGAAACAAGTTAATACTCTGGAAGATAAGTGTTATTAGGCAAATAGTTCGTTATAGCTAAAAGCCATCAATGTGCTAATCTGTGATAAGATAGTGACTAGGGCAATCGCTGCCATCGCTCAGCCATTATGCGGGTGTCTGGTGCTCGACCGTGCCGTATTTACAGTCTTTTAAAGTGGGGCCATCTTGATTGGATATCGCTTTGGGGCGAGCGCGATACGTGATAGGAACACTATTGAGGCATGATACAAGTTTCTCGATCTACACATAGTGATCATGACAAATTTATCTTACCATCTCGGAAACGTTCTTGGGAAGTATTGACCAATCTATCTTACAATATTAACCCCTTTGTTGACTTTTTCATATTTGACAACCATTCAGTGTCTAAGAATTGATTTTTTTATGAACGAAGATCATGGTGACGTCCTGATATTACGTTCTTGAGCAGTGCATATCGTAATCCCCAGTCATTGTTCCACTTGTTCTGTTACCGCCAACGTAACAGCGGAGTGTTTCTTTGGTTTATTTTTCAGCTTCAATGCATTGTAAGCATATATAAAGTATCATCGTGATAAACATTGATCAAGTCTAATTTATTCTGCTGAGTTGGTGATTTATTAATCATGTAATTACTGTTAGCAAAAGGTGGCCTCGACATGTGTAATCAGTTTTCAATAAGTATCGGTAAAAGTGCTCTCTTTCTAAATCCAATAATCGCAGAAGTTACCATGGCTGATGCATAGAGATTATTACCATTATGTGTATGTACAAAATATGTATCCGAGTCGAGCTCCGGGTTCTAAGGGCAGATCACGACGAGTCGAAGACGAGTCGTGATCTACCCTTAGAACCCGGAGCGAGACTCGGATACATATTTTGTACATCCACATAATGGTAATAATCATTTTTTCTTACAATGTATTGGGGATAAGTCAAGAATGTAGACGAATATATAACGAACTATTTATTTCGTACGGATGAACAAAAAGAAAAAAAATGGAACTCACGCGAAAGGAACGTGCTTGTATCCGACCCCCTGATACAAACATCTGTATCAGGGGGTCGGATACACGACAGTTGCGGAGTTAATGCAGACAAAATACATGTTGATTGTAAGATAAAAAATTGTATCTGTCTAAATGTTTTACCTTGTATCGGAGGGAAAAGCGATTGATTGTAAGATAAAAATGCATACAAGCATTTCAAATGGAAAGCAACAACTTGACAAGTAGAGTTTCCTATTCCTCCTGGCCACAAAGTTCTTACCCAAATCCCCATACTTGTTCAATGATTTGCATCGTTATAAATTAGTTGATACGCATTTATGTTAACGTGTCAAGAGAGTAACCAGGTTACGGACTAGCATCAGGTCGCCATTAATTTGGCTGTACCATATCTGTAGTGCATTGCATGCACATTCACATTCTTTTTCTCCACAAGTTGTTTTCAATATCTCAGATATACTTGCACGTAAAAAACAAGAATGCAATTAGACAACAGTTTTCACAAAAGCCCGAAATATTTTGATGCCAAGAGGATCTTTTATTCGGTGTCGAATTTTTTGGTTGCCCTATGAATGATTTTTCAGTGCCAAATCGATCTGATCGTAAATGAGAACAAATCCTGTATCGTCCCATGAATGCAACAAGGCGCCATCTGCAAGGCTAACGCATTGCAAATGGAAGCCTCGTTTCACCCAAAGTACGACGATATTTTAGTTTAGCATTATCTGATTCATTCAAGTATTTTAGTTGCAAAAAAACAAATGATAAAATATATACTAAAAGCTAAACGGCATTCTCTGTTCTCACGAGCTGTTTCAATATCTCAGATACATTAACTTGTACAAACAATAATGTAATTAGTGTAGAGACCATCATCAGGCAACCATTTTAAAACCATATTTTATTTCTGTCATTTGAAACCGGGTTTGGCGAGCAGGATAGGCCTATATTAACGCCGTATGCTGAGGCAGTAAAAATTACATACTGTGGTGCTTATGCAGATGCGCAAAAGTTACAAAATATCAGGTACCAAAACATATCTCTAAATTGATGGAAGAGTTAAGTTCAAGTACAAATAAGACACAGTAAATTACAAAACATTTCTTGAATTCACCTGGATGCCTGGTGTTTGCCTGTACAATATTTACAATCTTGGTTTGTGGGAAATTCAAGGAAATATTCAGCAAGTCAAGAGTTTAACCATTTACCTCAGACGAAAGGCAGACGACACTTGCCTACAAATTCTTCAGTTACAAATGTTTTTCGTCAAACACCTAAAGTATTTTCCAAAACATACTTGGCGTAAGACTATATCGCGTATCTCCTGTTCTGTTTGTTATTCAATTATAATCAATCACTCAAATTAAAGAATAGATGAAGGAGAAAATTTTCGCATTACTACCTTATCGGTGGGTCTTCATTTTCCCTTGATTTCACTCAAAAGCTCACCGTTGTTGTCATTTTACGCCAGCAGCCGACATGTTTGTTTACCAATGACGTAACGGATAGCATAATCTATTTTTACCTGAGGGTTTCGAGGTTGTTGCGAGGAGTTGTGTTTTGATGGATTTGGATACAGATCAAAACATAAATCTGAACCGTTCCACAACATCGGTACGTTTGTTGCGAAATTCGGGCCCAAGTGAAACTTACGATTACAAAGTGATGACCGTTTCTGTAAAATAAATAAAATACGTCGGAAAATAACCGTTGAGGCTTTCTAAAGAAAGTTTGAAGTTCACACTGATAAATTTTGTAACAGCTTTAGAAACATTGTGCAGGAAAGCAGACTTGTGATTTAATAATGTTTTTCTGCCAAAAATTCCTTTTCGATGAAAATTCTTTAGTAGAGTCGAAGTTTATCGCCGATTGGGGTGGGGATAAACCCCATATTTTTCAATATATGGGGTTTATCCCCACCCCATTCGGCGATAAAACACCGATTTCAACAAGTTTCTGATTGAAGGCCAAAACACTGATTTCAACAGATTTCTGATTGAAGAACCAAATTATGTACCTTTTTTAGTTAGTTAGTTAGTTAGTTAGTTAGTTAGTTAGTTAGTTAGTTAGTTAGTTAGTTAGTTAGTTAGTTAGTTAGTTAGTTATTGGTGTTTAAAGCCACATATTTATGCACAATAGCTAATCATGACCACGACATTTTTACGGATGGAGGAAGCCGGATTACCCGGAGAGAACCATCGAACAATGACAAGCAACTCTCAGCTCCACAACATGGTAACTCCACACAAGCAGGGTTATAACATTGGTTGAAGACAGGTGCACCATCCACGAGGAGCAGTAGGCCTTAGAACACAACGCCACCATGCCCCAAGGTGGGCAATGGGGTGAAGTGTCTTGCCCAAGGACAAAACCCGGTTGCCGCAGGTGGGGTTCGAACAGAGTACCTCTCGGCTTGCAGCCTGCACCCCTACTAACTGAGCCACTGCGCCCAGATGTAACGTTTTTTGCATCCAACGCGGATTACTTATCGAAAAATCAAGCTCTAAAGTATGTTGCTGTCAGAATACCGGCTTTTACTTCCATTTCGCCAAATTTACCAACATGAAACCTAAAACAACCCCCCCCCCCCCCCCCACACACACACACACACACACCTCCACCACCTGAAGTCCACTCCGGCACTGTCCTGCCCTTGAACTGCGTAGAATATAATTAAGTCAAGCGAATCGCATTGAAATCAAGTTTGGGGAAATGGGCTAACCATCTTATCGCATATATGTGTCTTGCAAAGAAACAGAGTCAAGACAGTATGGGGTTGAGATAGCTGGCGGCAGATCATCGAACTGGCATCACTGACTGTGTACACGATGCTCACAAAAAATGCACTCCACCTCTCCAAGTGACATATAGACACACGTTCCAATTTTTCTCTGCCAGTGAATTTATAGCCCATACTCTTTCAAGTCTGGGCAGAGCATATAACTTGAACTAAATTTTAAAAGATTAACATGGCTATTCAGGACGTGTCATGTTTCGACCCCCTCCCCTCCCCACCCGTCCGAACCAGTTCAATAACATTGAACTTGGACTTCGCCAAAGTAATTCGCGTTCGTTTTTACATATGTTTTGGGTCGTCGGCCTTTAATACCATTCAAATAATCGTTAGAAAAAAAATTGTAACATACTTCGCGAGGGTAGGTTAATTTTGGGCTTGTAAAACTTACCGTAAGTAGTTTTCAGTGTGCGTGGATTATCTCTCTTCCACATTACTAAGAGGAAAAGTTACAACGTCTCAGTTATGGCTGAAAGTTTTAACTTTACAAACAAAATCTTTAAATATGAAGAAAAAGAGAATATATAAATCGAATGCAAAGTCACATAGTGGAGGCAGGGGGTGAGATATTCCGCCATGGCCTGCGTGTATCTTTTCATCTTCCACCAATCTTGGGAGCCAGAAATAAGCTTTTTAAAAGCAAATGTTTTTTTTTTATATTTAGAAAGGGGAAACACACGAGATTTTATCCTATCGGGTGGGGTGAAATGTAGGGAGAAAGTTAAACGGCTACACCAGAACTAACACATATCATTAATTAACCGAAGGTCATTTGAATTTGTTCCAAGAACCATGCGCGCATGAGACGAGGGGAGGGGGGGGGGGCGGTTGCCACCCCTCTTGGTCACAGGGAATTCAGCTATAATCATTGTTACATTATGTCGTAAAAACGTCACGTTTCTCGATGACGTGCGCGTTCGTTGTCGCGGGTGTGGCCCCCACCCCCCCCAAAAAAATAAAAAATCAACGTCTAGAAATTTCGAATTTCGAATCACTATTTGACTAACAGCTGGAACCTTCACATACTATGGTAGAAATCGTGAAATACCTGTTGGAATTCAACACAAACAGACAAAATTACATCCTGTGCAGGAGGTGAGAAGTAAATTCAAGAGGGGCAAAGTTTGGATCGGAGGTAGGGGTTGTCTAAAACAACTGGGTTTTTTCAGCCTATAGTATCTATACTTTTTATTTGCAACCCCACCTCCTTCTCTAGTCTAAGTTGAGTTTTAAAAGTTATTTCAAATTGAGCACGAGTCTTTCTCAAATTTGTTCAATCTGAGCCAAATTTCATCCACTATGCCTGAAACGAGCAGATGAGGAGGCAAATATTCTAATCTATTTTACTTGTATACCGTCAACTCACAGTGGATAAGTCGTCATAAGTGGAAAATACAGAAACCGAAAGTTGGAACTCGCGAGGCGGAGAATATTTTGCTCCACCCATTGGGAGTAGTCTGCTTGAGTGGGTTCAAGGGGCGACCTGAGGCGCCCCCCCCCCCCAAAAAAAAGAGGTGAAACGGTAAAACAATTGAGAGAAGAAAAGGAAATACGCCAAAAAAGAAGGCGGACTGTTTTTATATGGGCCTACGAGCCTCATCGTTCGGACGCCGAACACCGACATTTTCTGTCCGATGCCGATTGGATTCGCGGCAGCAAATTCAGTTTCGTACGCAACCGCACACATGTGCCGATGAGTTCCTAAATCAGTTTTCTCTCTGACAAACGCTTCCGGTAAAAATAACACATCGGACCCCAGATCTATTGCAAACATGTGCGCTTAGCTTCACTTATAAGTCACACGGAACGCGCTGCGTGACGCAGACCAATATGCCCAGGTTTTGAATTTGAATTCGAGAGTGAAACAAAGTTACAGGTATCACGGAACTAAATATTTTCCCACATGCGACAATAGTAACGTTCAGGCGAAAAAATATGATCGCACCACTTTAATTTTGCCATTCAAATATCTTTGTCAAGTATAGCCCTTCAGACAATTTTTTCTCACCCGAGAACATGGGTCATGCAACAAATAAGAGAGAAAAACTGACACGAAAGGAAGTACCGGTCACGTGCATTTTTCAGGCACGTGACCCTACAAAAACACACAAAAAGTAAATTGTATTTTTTAGGTCTAAGAGTTATCAAATCACCCTCTTTTTATCAGGCATATTCAACAATAGTGCAAGATGTCAACAGAATGCTTCAAACCTTTATTGAAACAATATATTTTCCAAAGGCTGTTTATTTTTAGAGATTGTGTTGCGAAGTTGGCCCACAGAAGTTAAGCAAGCTCGAAAGAAGAGCTATAGTTCTTCCATGGAAATTATAGAAATAACAGGACAGTTTTCTATTAGTTTGAATGGGACTCATATTATTGCTGTTAATTTTCCTCAGAGCCGATATTCGTAGAATTGGATAAACTAATAAGAAATACTCCGTCTTACACTCGACCGACTGACCTACACTCGGTGGAAGAGCAGATCAGAGATAACGCCGGTAGTCGAGTTTTAGTTGATAAATATCACGGGCGAAAATCTCCGAATTGGTACTATTTGAACTGTCATAGCTGTCATCAACCCATAAATCATACTCCCAGAACAAACGGGCATCACATAATGCTCAAGTTGCAGAACTGTAAATTCTATCACACAATTCTCCCGGTCAACAGAACCTCGGAGGAATGTGTTTGTGAAACAACCACTCGATAGATTGCATGCAGATTGCCGACAGTCTGCATGGCAGTACAAGCATCTAACAATGGTGACTGCCACGTCACGGGAACTTTCCCTAACTATTCCGCTGACTGGTAGTCGCGTGATCAGGTTTGGCATAAAAAATCTAGTGGATATAAGCACCGATTCCTGGATGTTTGGGAAGTTGTCTCTGGGCTCCCGACGAGCAAGTACCTACCTACAAGAAGTAAGATGGATGCCGCATCTGTTGCTATAAGGTATAACCTTTGACTGAACATTGTGAATTTTACTTTATACCAGAGAAAACGATTGGCAGTTGAGTTTTATTTGTTAATAAAAATCGTAGATAACTGGTAAACTGGTCTTCGTTGTGCTGGACACGACTAGCTCGTGAGGTAACCAACCTGAACCCAGAATCTGGAGCCTGTGTCTGGTATCGTCTGGTAAGGAATCACAAAACGCCACGGGCTAATGGGACTTCGCGGTTGGTGGGGCTCCGTAGTTCTCTCAGTAATCACAACGCTTGGAGTCAGAATTTACGATCGCAGATTGATAGACTTTTTACTAAATTCCGTAACAATTGCATCATTTCCGAGTGCAACCTTTCAAGACGGGTAACTCTAATTCAAGGCGGATAACTCTAATTCAAATTTTTAGTTCCCTGATACCTGTTGAGAGTATCTATATTTAATAATAGAGGTTCCTCATTCTTATAAAAACCTATGTTAGATCCACTTAGTGCCGCGACAGATTAGACGGCCGCACAATGACAGCTATTGAGTCATCGGGAATTAAACGACTTGACGTGAACACTGTAGACTGAAGATTTTGCAGCGCTAAAGGCAAGGAAGATATCGCACAAAAATTCAACCATCAATGACTGATCATGTCCAGTCTTTTCGCCGGCCATCAAATCTGTCGTAATTTTTACGATACACATCACAATAATTTTGATGATACAATCAGCGTGATGGTATTACAACGTAAAACTCTACTCACATTTGCGACAATTGGTTCTGTTGTATAGGCCAATATATGTTTAACAAGTATCATATGATAATAGAATTAATAGTGAAGTGTCATTTGGCATTTAGTTTGGGTTTCGGGATTTGTTGCATCACTGATGTTTCATGCTATGACAGTGAATGCATGTCTGACAGGATCGTATCCAGAAAATTTACCATATTATCAGTGTGCGCGCTTAAGCTTCAGGAGCCCCGTGGGAAAAAATTATCAAATTTATAATTAAGTGTTGGGAAGGTGGGGGACTGTCGTTCCACGTGTAATAGAAGTGATTGATATCTTGGGTGTTCGGTCACTTCGTCTTTATCAACAATTATAAAAAATATAAACTTCATCACGCAGGACGCTAATGTTAACTGTATTTCTGAAAGTCTACCTGCATGATGTACTGTGCATTTATGTAACATCATCAGTACTAGATGTGGAGGGGGGGGGGGGGGGGCTTAATGGGAAACCTAGGAAGTACGTCATAGTCACGTGACCCAGTTACGCCAAGTTACTCACGTGACCCAGTTACGTCAAGTTTGGTTGATGTGCTAGCCCGCGTGAGCGGTCATCTTGTGGCGTCATTTCATAGTGATACGTGGTCTTAGTGCGCATGCGCAGCTCGTGTTGTTAGGGTGATACGCTGTTCCGTCGGGCATTTTGTATACTGGCTTTCCTCAAATACCTAAATGAGTCGAAGAAAGTATGTTCGAGTCACTCGAACGAGCAATTGTTCTATAGCTCATTTGCTCGATGGGATTCGAGTCGCTTGAGCAATGACTTTTCAGTATCTCTTCGATGGATTCGTGGCTATAAGAATCATATAGGCTTTCGTTATACACACTGAAGATAACTCTGCATACATGTTATGGGAAACCAAGCACTGGTGATTATAAGAATTGGACGAGGGAACGAGCTAGAGCTAGTTTGGGCTAGACATACTGCTAGTGTTAGAGTAGTATCTGTAATAGGCACAAAAATAGGGTTCTTGGAAAATCTGGACCAGTACTTTAGTGTAATAGAACATACTCTCGATCCTACAGCACTACGTGCAACTACTAAAAACCCTAGATGGGGAGTACAAGTCGGTTACAGTTGTTTTCGGCGCATTTTGGTGATTTGGAAGGATTGTTGGCTTGTTTGTGGTAATTCTACAGAGTAAAACTACTCTTATACAAAGGAACGTACCTGTTATTGAAAAAAGAAGGATTCGTGAGGAATCCATATCAAATAGTCGTTTTGGGTGGTTTGGATGGATGGGTGGGTCTTTCTGGGTAATCAGATTTACTCCTATTCAAACGAACAAACCCTCCGCACATACCCCCGTCTTGGTGTAGGCCATTCAGGCTCATAGCAACCACGTGCTACCTTAGAAACCAAGATGGCGGCCTCCATCAGACAAAAATGTCCGACAGACGTACTATCACCCTAACAACACGCGCTGTGCATGCGCACTAAGACCACGTGTCACTATGGAGATGACGTCACAAGATGGCCGCTTCCGCGGGCTACCACGACAATCTAACATGAGTTAAATTGGGTCACATTACTGTGACATCACTTCTTAGGTCCCCTCACTAGGTCCCCGCAATGTGGCAACTAAGGCCAAGCGGCCGAAAGCTCCAGTTACTGATTGATTTTATTATAAAATGTCACACTATCTACCTACCCACTGAAAAATGTTGGCAGGCTGAATGGGAACATAGTTCATTTAGTGGCCAAAAAGCCCTCGGGGATTGAACTCTTTTTTCCAATTTTCCCGGGGATACTCCCCGCCGTCATCTTTAATTCTATTAGCATCCCACCTTAGGTCTTGCATGGGCATATATGACGCCCCTTGCTAAAGTATATCCAGAGGGGAGACACTTTTGAGCCGCCACTGGACCCAGTGGAAGTAACACAGGTATGTAGAAATATTAGACAGTCGAGATAATAATTCATAGCTTAGGGTTTTTAAAAATTTCGTTATAATTAACTACAGTAATGGTAGAAGTTTGTAGGGATTTATCCAAACGATGTATCGAACTCAGAAATAGAGACAACCAAAGGTGAAAAAAAACCGTTAGAGAAAGAGTCATGGGGATTGTAACCAAAATTGGCGAGAGTAGGTCAAAAGAAAGAGGTCTTTGTGTGGCCTGCGTAACAAAGAGAAGACAGGTTTTGAAGAGTACCTTGACAATGGCACCATTGTAAGGGGAGGGGTAGTCACTGTTGTTCAAGCTGAGGTCGCGATCACTGGAGATTAGGGGGAATTGGGAAAGACGGTGGAAAAGGAGAGCCAAATGTGTAACTTGGGCGTAGTGGAGACCTTGGAATACGTTTTATTAGGAAGTCCAAAATCTCAATCTTCTAGATCAAAATTCACTGGGAGTAGTATAATGAGGACGTGGGATGGGAGAATAAAGGACATGGTTAGTGGTTGACACAAATGCGATGGTTAGTATGCTTATTGGGGGGATTGTGAAGAATGGGGGTACATAGTGTCTTCAAGCAGTTCGTCTCAGTATTGGGGGGAAAGATGTGTGGGAATCGGGAGGCAGTTGGAACCATATGAGTAACCAAAACCTTCTCAACTGAGAACCACGGCAAATCAGCGGCCAGCCAAACTGTTATTAATAGTATATCGACCCACGTGAATAGTGTTAAAGCCTCATCCTTTTGAAGGTTCGATCCTCTAATGCTATGGTCACACAGACCTTACATTACACGTATTTACTCCAGCTGAATCCCGAGAAGCATATAATGTTTTATTGCAGTTGACTGATACCAGACGAGACCGATCGAACACATTCAGCCAGGCATCTCTACAAAAGCGATCGTCTTTTCTTCCAATTACAAGGTTCGAAAGGTAGTCTGGGTTCTCTAGAAACCCTCAAGCGGATCAGATTTTTAAAAATGTTCCCGGGGAGGGTTCCCTTAATCCCACCAGTAGGAGAAGACACGCTCACGAACATCCACACCAGGGCTACGCACGTAGTTACTTTTCGGGCAAAATCTTCCAGTCCCCTCCCCCCCCCCCCCCCCCACCCCCGCAGCCATGGAAAAAAAGTTGGCCCGTTGGTCTATATACGCCTGTGCTGGGTATAATCAGTGAAGTCGAAATATGATTAATATTATATAAATTCTCTGATCAACTTTGCCTAGTGATTTCTCCCTCAGAAGATTTATCAGGTGCTTGCTGAGAAATGGCGGAGGGGGGGGGGGGCAGCGTAATCACGAAGTGACGTATTCGTGACGTCCCCCCCCCCCCCCCCTACAATTTTCCAATAAGCTTTCTAGTGATTATACGTATTCGTCAGGGTTGTATTCGAAGATGCCAATTCTCTCGTGCTATTAGTTATATACTTTCTTAAAAGAAAATTAGTTACTTCGACTTGTGTCGGGTTGTAGCGAAAACGGCACCGTGTGAAAACGGCACCTGGAGTAAACGGCACCGAGTGAGCGAAAACGGCACCCATTGATTGTGGCGAGAACGGCACCAGTTCCGATGGCGAAATTAATTCATTTAAATTCTGCCTTTTTCTGTGTTTCGTTTTGAAACCGAGTATTTAGCCTTAGGTTCTCTAATAAATTTGTTGAAAACTGAGCAGTTAAAAATGAGAGGATATATCTCCCCTCTCAACTATCTCATGGTTTTCTTATTGTTTAGCAGTGACTTCTAAACATTAAAAGCACCCTTATAAAAAAGTACCATGGTAAACCATGGTAAATCCCAAAATACCCCGGTAATACCATGGTATACCATGGTATTACCAGGGTATTTTGGGATTTACCATGGTTTACCATGGTACTTTTTTATAAGGGCAATAACACCCCTCCCCCAACCCCACCCTTTCCTCGGCCCTGGAATCTATCCAACCTGGATTCACGATACACCTCCTTCTTTATTATTTGACGCAGAAATCAGAATCTTGTGTATGTGTGTGTGTGTGTGGAGGGGGGGGGGGGGGTCCGAATTCAAAGGACGTGCCAAGGTAAAAAATTAAAACAAGGTTTTTTAGGCCATATTTGGATGGGGCAGTCCAAACCCAAGAAATCCGGACTCCTGTGCCAAACCGAAAGTAACGAGCCCCGGATTTCACACGGTGCTGTTTTCGCCTGTACCCGTGTCACTGTCACTCGAACAATCAAAGCCTAAATGGAGGTCTGTAGCAACATACTGAGGGCAGTTGTCGGCAAGACAAGACAAATTTGGAAAATTGGTACGGCACGTATTAATAAAATAATTTACGTCACGACTACAATACATGTATATTTTATTTATTCACTAATTCACTAACGAACAAGACTTGAGTTTTATTTTGAACCATCATCACGACGAACTGATATTCCAACTTCGTCAAAACACGCCTTCTGCAAAGGCAAGCCGTGAAAATTCAAATTTACCTGTTCTCAAATGGACGGCCCCAGTTACGTCACTTGTGCATTGTTGCAAAATGGACGCTCTTCCGAAAATACACACAAATTCCATAGAGAATTAAAAAATTCGTTCATATAATTTTCTAGCGAGCTAAAATCACAGAAACGTAACGACGGCGAAGTTAAATATATTACACGTAATCGGGAGCTGAAAACTAAAAGATATTTTCTTGATTTTGTATTATTCCATTTACCATTGGGGGGTTATGGAAAGGACAATAGGTTACAGCCCATCACTGGAACGAGTTCAACAAGCTCGTTCCAATCAGGGACCATGGACTTTATTTTGGGGGCAAAAAAAAAGGGAAAATAAAGTGAAATTTGCATGGTGATTTCTTTTTGAATAGCGCTGGACGTTCTTGGAAGTTACGTTTGGTGAAGGGTTAAGTCTCTTATTTGTATCTGGGCGTCTGTAATAATCACTGGCAAGGGAGTAGCTCGTTCAATACGTCTTCAAATAAGTACGATATTCACAATCTTTTGTCAGGTAATCATTAACCCTTTACCCAACGTCGAGCTCGTTCCAGCGAGGGGTCATAACCTATGTTTTTGAGACAAAAAATGAAAAAAATTAGTTATTCAAGAATTTTTTTTTTTTTTGATTTTCTCGTTAGGTACAAGTGTCGTCTGCTTTTCTCGTCAGGTAAAGGGTTAATATACAGTACGTTCGCCGTGGACTAGTCATATTCCAAGGGTGGGCAATATTTCCACGAACGTAATAATATTACATTCAAAACACTAATTATAGGAATAATCATCAAAACTTTAAGTAATGAAGTACCGGGTACAACCCGGTGCTTCATTAATTAAAATTTTGCCGATGATGTTTTTTGACACCTGTTACCTGATAAAGGTATGCGTGGACATCACTGCTCACGCGGGGATTACGACCATTCCACGACGACAGTACTGTATCTACCTGACTCCTGGCCGTATCATATCTGCAATCGTGCACTAAATACGCATAAAAACATATTCGCAATCCCACCGGTTGTTTTCAGTATCTTAAATATACGTAAATGTAAAAACAAATTGAGAATATCGTTATGCGACAAGAATGTAATTAGTGTACAGACCAACATCAGGCTGCCATTAGTTGACTGTCTGGTGTTTGACTGTACCGTACCTACAATCTTTCTTTGTGAGAAATGCGAAGAAATTCATAGCATGATAAGCGCTGAAGTCCCTCATTATTGTCCGTTCAGAAACCCGGGCACGAAATTGGCAGGGCGATGAAAAGAAAAATACACAAAATATCTACTAAGTTTCAGGTTCGGATTATTTGAAATTGATTTTCTACTCATCACATTCGCGTACTTTTATTGCGAATGTGAAGGAAATTCCGTCATCATTTTTTCCCATTTTCAATGTAGTTTAGCGTGTATTTTCGGAACAGCATCCATTTCTCAACGACGCTCATTTGACGTAACTGGGACAGTTCATTTTCGAAAAGGTAAGAATTTTTTTTAATGCCATTGCGCTTGCGCACTGCGCGGCATATTCACGTCTGCTAATTGTTTGCTTCCGTGTTGGTTTCGTTTTAATTTAGTCAAGATTAGTCAATCGTTTATACCCAATGTTGCCCATTTCAGAGGACTTCCACCCCAAGCATTGGTGAGTGGGTCCTATTTTACCAGTAAGAGATAACTTGTTTACAATAGTGAACAAGCAGTCTCTCACTTCCCGTGGATTCCCGGGAAGTGAGGCAGTGCTTGCTTACTATGTCTATGATAAACAAACTCTGTTTTACTGGTAAAATAGGACCCGGTAAGCAATGTCTGGGGTGGAAGTCCTCTAAAATGGTCAACATAGTATAAAAGATTGGCTTGACTTGACTTTATATCCATGTTGTGTTCACGGTCAGCCATTGTGCACAAGTATGTGACATTAAACACCAATAAATAAATAAATAAATTCAATGATAATTTAACCTTCCAATTATTACTCAAAACAGGCATTCCGTATTCTTATAATAAGAGGCATTATTCGACAATCAACCACTGAAGCTTTATATTTAGTGACAAAACAATTCATTGCCTGTTTCTTTAGTTGGAAAGACGTTTCTCTGAAATTGCCATCTCAATTTCAATTTTCATTACAAATCTTGTGATCAAGGTAGAATAGACATTTAACACCATATGGAGAATGTTGAAAATATGTACATGTTTTGATAACACACTTGATCATCTTCTGGATACTTTTGTTTAGGATAGACTGGGGATGAAAGTTGTTTTTTCAGATTAACTTTTCATTTGTCCCATTCAGAAGCCAATGACACTGAACAGTGCTTGTTGACTGATATCTGGTTTACTGATGAAAAATGTGCTGGCATACATTGCCTTCATTGAAGTGCACTGAAATTGGCAATATGGTTTCAAAGTAAACGATCAGCAAAAGTTGACTGTATACCTTTGCTGCAGCCATAATTAGCCATAGATGAACAGAAATGTCTTTAAATGGTAAAAACAAAGAAATGAATCTGTGATAGAAATGTCATTTGCTTATGTGATAAAAAAATTCAAAATTTATTTAAATTGTTTTATACTTTTATGTGCAAGTAAATGTGATATAAATTAAATTAATATTTTATTGTTTCATATTTATTTTTGTTGTTGAATAATAACTTGTTTGATCAAAATTTTGTTGTTTCTCTTATTTTAATTAAGTAGCTGTGGGAATATTCAGACCAGTACCCAACCAGGAAAATATTCACAATCAGTAATTACTTCATGCAGGGTTCCAAATTTCACATAATGCTTCCATCATTCTCGTGAAGTTTATATATGATAGTATAATTGAACATATATTGGAGGGGGCTTTCAGAGCCATTTCTAATAGTGTTAAACATAATAGCATTTCTAATGCAACAGAGAAGGAACTCAATAAATGTGTCTTTCATAAATTAATCAGGTCATTGGAGATTGCCAGATATCAGTTGGAAGTGTTCAACAGAATGGGGAGCTTGGTGGCTCATTGAAATTGTAATCTGAAGGTTAATGGTTTGTTCATGACCCACATCATCGACTTTGTGTCCTTATGCAAGACACTTAACCCTTTACCAAATGTGAATTGTAGAAGATACCACCAAAACATTTCTTCAATAACTAAAATTTTCAATTTTTGTCTCAAAAACAAAGCTTATGAACCCCCATTAGAACGAGCTTGTTCCAATGAGGGGTCATAAGCTATGTTTTTGTGACAGAAATTGAACACATAAAAGTTTGAATAGCGATTTTTATGCTCCCCCAAAAATTGGGGTGGGGGGGCATATAGTAGCTGCTTTATCTGTCTGTCCGTTCTTACGTCTGTCTGTCTGTCTGTCTATCCATCTATGCAGGCCAACATTTGCCCTTTGGGAGGTATAATTTTTGTCCAACTCATGTTTAGGAGGTATTTCTAATTTAGGGAGTTAAATAAGAGTACCCCCTAAAACAAAACCCCCAAAATGGTTCGGCTAGGGCATGGTTAGGGTCAGGGATGGGTTAGGGGTGCCACCAGAGTAGGAGTAGTTCCAAAGTTAAGGCTGGAGGGGATTAGGTCCCAGTGAGGGTTTGGGTCAGGGGTGGGATTTTAGGGTCCAAATACCTCATATGCCAAAAATGGTTGGGATCCTTCCAGTAGTTTCCGAGTCCATAGAGGACACACTTATTAAGTCACCTTTCATACAGTAGAACAGGGATGAGACATTTCAGCAAATTTATGCACAGAATTCTGAAATTTTATTTCTATAAATGTACATGAAAATGGTCTTAAAAGACCTTTTCGTGTAAATTTATGAAATTAAACTATATGTCAACCAACGGGTTTACTCTGTGTTCTTTTAATTTCATAAATTTGTCCTAAAAAATCCTGAGAGTTCTAACTACATGTGTAATTTCAGCAAATTTAGTTGCATGACAATCTCATCCCTGTCAAGAAAATTATAACTCATTGGCCAGCCGCTGATTTGCCATGGTTATCATAAGAGAGGGCCATCATTCCTATTGCACCCCAACCCCTCTCCCATCAGGGAATAAATAGAAATTTATGGACCATTACTTGCTGATATAACCCAAAGAGGTGATAATCGGTGCTTATGAATTGCTTGAAATAAGGGGTCCTCTAAAGTGGTAAGATTAACAAAGACCAGAAATGTCTGTCTCAACACTATTTTATAGTTTTATTCCATTAGTGATAATGCCATACATAGATAAAAGGAGGATATATAACTTTTTGAATGGATACCGAAATCATTTCATTGGGGAGAGTGAAAAATAACACATTCTCACGAGTATAATTTTTCATCCTCGAGAATGTGATATTTCTGTATCCATTCGAGAACTGTACATTTCCTTTTTTATTATACCCAATGGGGCAAGGCCCTAAGCCAGCCGAAACTAAATTTTTCCGACGAGGGGGCGAAGGTTGAAAATTTCCGACAAAATTTCTGAAATTTTTCAAAAAATGCCCCCAAAACCTCCATTTTGCACACAAATTCCAGAAAAAGAAGCCAAAATTACCAAAAACCCGTCAAAATTCGACTGAAAAGAGACAAAAATTTCCGAAAAAGAGGCAAAAATTTCCATCAGACACTATCATGAGGAAGGGGGCGGTTCCCCTAGCCCCCACACCACCCCATTACCTTCGGGCCTGATGGGGCCCTACCGTCAGACGCAAGCATGCACTTGATTCAGAATTAATTTCATCTTTTCAGTTCCATCAAATAGTCCCATCTCGAGGTTCATTATGTATCGTAACAGTCAGAAAACCAATTGGTCATTAAGTTTACCACATGCAACACTTAAGGGGAGCGCGGTGGCTCAGTAGGTAGAGGTGCAGGCTGCAAGCCGAGAGGTCCTCGGTTCGAATCCCACCTACGGCAACCGCGTTGTGTCCTTGGGCAAGACACTTCATCTCCATTGCCCGCGTGAGGGCACGATGACGCCGTGTACTAAGGCGTACTGCACGTCGATGGTGCGCATGTCTTCAACCAATCTAACCCTGTCTGTGCTGCAGTTCGGAGTTACGATGTTGGGGAGCTGGCAGCTGCTCGTCGTTGCTCGGTGGTTCTCTCCGGGTACTCCGGCTTCCTCCACCCGTAAAACTGTCGCGGTCATGATTAGCCATTGTGCATACATATGTGACCTTAAACACCAATAAATAAATAATAAATATGCAACACTTAAGACAAACATGTCTTTTAATACAGTCCACCCGGGGGGGGGGGGGGGGGGGGTAATTAGGGAAATGAGAAGGTTTTTGCTTCAAAATGCTTTTTGAAGGATTTGGAGAAATTTTATGCGAAAACAATTATTTATTTATTTATATATTGGGCTTTATGACACTTTCAGCAGCCAGGGTCACATTGTGTCGAGCAGATTTACGGGTGGAGGAAGCCGGAGTACCCGGAGAGAACCACCGAGCAGCGGCGAGCATCTGCTAGGCTCTCCAACGTACCAACCCGATAAGGGTTAGCATTGGTTGAAGGCATGTGCACCATCGACGTGTTCTGTTTTTGTGCCCGGGAAACGAATGTGTGGGACTATCTGGGCCTGTAACGCCGAGGTTGGAATGAGAGCCCTACCCCCCCTCCCTCCCCAGCTACCCATCTACAAACACACTTATAGTTGAGAAGAAAATCTAACTTTTTGGGGTCAAATATATTTTTGTGCAAGTTCAGGCCCCCCACCCCCCACCCCAACACACACACACACGCGATAAAAGGTAAATTTCTGCAGCCGGTCTTCAACAAAATTTCAGGTAGCCAAAATATGCTGCACTTGCATGGGAAAAATCTTTTTTTTTTTCAAAACGTTTTCATGGGGCACGGTAACCCCCTCCCCCCCCCCTAAAAAAACCCAAAAGAATGAAGGAGGTTGCCAATTTAGGTTAAAAATCAAGCCGTCAAAACAAATTTTCAATAACTAAAACATTTGAAAAGTCAAGAGAAAAGGGATTTTTCCGGCTGTTTTTAACTAACTATAGGCTGTCAAACGTCTGCTAAGTAGGCCTACTGCTGGTACAATTGCATTGAGAAAAATGATTTTTTTTTTCCAAAACAGTTAATCATAATTTTGGGTCCAAGCACTGTCCAACACAAACTTGCTGGAGGAAAATATCAAATTTGCCCGAAAAAAACGCATTTTTTCTGGTTCAGTTCAGCGAGGGGTGGGGGTGGGGGGGGGGGGGGAGGCTAGAATACCACACACTAAAAACTAAAGTGTTAAAACTGACACTTTCAAGGTGTTAAACCCATTCTAACTCTTAGGGTTTGATTTTAACACTCAAAGTGCAATGCTTTAAGCACTTAGACATTACAATCGTCAGACATCTGAAACTTGAATGGATGGCACTTCCCATGTGTCTAGCATTGGTGGTTCTTCCAGAATCGTCCATAAATTGATTTTCGCTTGGTGGGTACATACTTAAAAGGACAAAACGCAGATGACGAGGATCAGGCTCGAGAGTTCGAGCCTGATCCGCGTCATCTGCGTTGTTTTCTTTTAAGTGTCGCGACATTACACTTATCAAGTGATATTATTGTAACACCTGTCAAGTTCTGGGATATCTACACTTGAACAAAGT
Organism: Pictodentalium vernedei; assembly: GCA_031216915.1. Classification (NCBI taxonomy): domain Eukaryota; kingdom Metazoa; phylum Mollusca; class Scaphopoda; order Dentaliida; family Dentaliidae; genus Pictodentalium; species Pictodentalium vernedei. The sequence continues at coordinate 703,955,149 of CM062296.1, forward strand.
GCTAGTTCAGCTCTTAGTAAGTGTTAAATACAGCACTTCAAGTGTAGTTTTTAACACTTTAGTTTTTAGCGTGCATGACGGTCCCGACCCACACGCCTATGTTCCGTTGCGACATTTTTTTAACCGAATACCGTAACATGGAGGGAATTCGAACATCGCTTGAGTTTATCACAAAATCGTGCGGTTGGATTTAGGCAGGCATGCCTGGTGAAGGGTTAACTGTGATTTTAAATGAAATCCGGCGGACATGTCGAATCGATCCAGCTTTCCAATTCATATCCACTTTACCGTGGATATTTGAAACTATTTTCGCCCAAAAAGGCAGTGTGAAAAAAACTATCGGTTATCGATTTCGTTAATATTTGGCCTAGTGTTTATTTAGTCTCTTAATTTCGCTTCCAGAAAAGGCCAATATTTACGGATATTATTTATTAAATTCCTGTAATTTCTCTTATTTTTGACTATAATTTACACTTATGCACATCGATTTGTTGTGGGCCAAAGTGTTACTGTGAGTGTGACTCTTTAGCAGGAGAAACAACACAGCTCAAACGGTTCAAGATTTTATGAAGTCTATTTCCAAAATCCATTAAGAGAAGGCAGCTCGTCGCGTGACGTCACTTGCCTCAACTCCCTGAAGTGAAAATAGAATATGCCACTCGTTACGTCATCGACACGGAGTATAGAATCAACCGGAGAATCTACTCGAGTCAAAACCTGAAATTAGCACAGTTTCTGTCTCCCTGGCGGTTGGCGTCAGTTTGAAGCAAAATGTCGTCTTGCAAATGCGCTGCTAACAACTGCGATAATACTTAAAAAATACTGTGGGTGGGGGTGTCATTTTATTGCATTCCGAAAGATAATTAAAAGTTAGTTGACAGAATAATTACAGACCCAATTTAATACAGTAGCACACGGTGTTTGCCAGACTATCAAGTTTTATGCATAAAAATGCCGACTGGAGCAGGCTAGAGAGAAGAGTGAAAATCTTGAATGAAATGGTTCGTTTGACCTTCAAGTTCAAATTATTTGCAGTACAACTCGAAAATAACACGACATGTGCGGTGTATATGTATGTATATGTTTGTTGCTTTGTTTGTGGTCTACTATGAATGTGTGAATTTCAGACTCCATTGTTTTTCTCCCTTGCACGTTTCGGCCCAGTAATTTTCGTGTACTATTCGGCCTCCCATTGGAGGTATATTTTTAGTATTTAAAAAGGAGGGAGTGAAAATGTCTGCTCCCACTCCTACCGAAGGCAGCATCTAATATATGAAGTATATAATTAAATATCACAAATTATCCCATTTATTTATCTAATTATTCATTTGGGTTTTATTACACTTTCCACATCCAGGGAAGTTTTACATCTGGAAGAAACTGGTGTACCACTACCAGTAGCAGAGAGCCATGGAAAATCATTGAGTAAAGTTCTACCAGACTCAAAAGTTCTAGATGCTTTGTGAAAACAGCATTTTCAGTTTCTTCCCCTGTAATTTGGTTCCCTCTTGAAAACTTATGACAGCAATTCAGCCCTAATAAGTTATTTATCAGTTGTTACTTTCTGTAGGTAAAGCTATTTCACAACCATAATAAATGTATAAAGTTATCAGTGAAGTTCAATAACCATAATTTATAGAATAATACAGAGTGCTACATACAGTAGCATGTGATCTCTTCCCAATATTACAGGTGCAAAATTGTAAATTAACAAATTTGATTGGAAGTCCATCTGAAAAATTACAGAATCTGCTCAGAACATTTTGAGAACATAATGTTCTGTTCATGAATCCTAATGATTGGAAAAAAAAACCTGGTTGGGAATGCAGTCCCAATTCTGTTTTATGTTCCCAATCCATCTACTAAACTCTTGACTGAAAAAGAAAATTATCAAAGAGAAAGACCGAAGGTCTCCAGCTCAAAACACAATGTATTGAAGGTAACAATACACTCCAAGAAGGAAACAGATGAGCGCTCTTATACAATATCAAAGAGTAAATATCAGTAGGGTTAAAAAAGTGACTGAAAACTTTTAAAAGGTAAATTTGGAAAAAATAACATTGATCAAATTTTGAAGCAAGTCTCTGTTTCTACCAGAAAAATCTGCAAACACTCGTCATTTCTCAGGTAAAAATGTCAAAATGACACAAGAAGGGTTACCGGTGGAGAGATGAAGACAAAATTAATAGCTCTGCAGATATATTATTATGTTGATACGCGGGAAGACAAGTCATCAAATATATCGTTCAGCTCTTTGTCATTATCTGCATACATGGAAATGTCAAATTCCAAAATTTTGACCTATAAAAACCTAAAACAAGTCAAAAAAAAATCTAAACACAATAGGACAATTATCAAAGTCATGTATCTTTGAAAAAAAATGTTTTAACAGTAGATTAAAATGTTTATTTTAGTATTTGCAATTTATATTTAGTAAGATAATAATTTGTGTTACAATTTATTTATTATTTTCCAATCAAATGTCATGTAAGTTACAAGAATAAAACATTTCGGTAACGGCACATGAAACAGTGGTAGGAACACAAAGCTCTGAGAAGTGTCTCTCAACATTTCTGATTAAAATTCATGTAATTTTTACTGGTTTGAAATTAAGGCTGAATGACATCCTCATGTATCAATTTCAGTATGGAGGGTGGGGGCTGTTTTCGGGTATGTAGCAGCAGCAGAAGCAGCAGCAGCAGCAAACGTTTTAGTGTAGGAGAGACATGATGTGACTACAAGTATCTAGGGGTAAATATAAACATTACGGGAAGAGGCATCTACCAAAACCACACAAATAAATTCATTCTGAAGGGGAAGCGAATCCTTAACCAAATGAAACTTATCGGGAGAAACAGTTTCAATAAGGTTTTTGTGGAGAAACAGCTACAGTTACTAAACTGAATTCATGTTTCATTGTTTGTACATTTCCTGGGTGACTAGGTGATTTGTAGATATTACTATTTTATTTGAGAAACTCTTATCTAATTTGACTGGGTTATTTTTTGTTTGAACTTCAAAATCATTTTTCAGGACCGGAGAGTGATATATAACAGAAATGTGGTCTACTGTGAAGTTTGAGAAAGTTAAAACCCCTATACTTTATCATTTATCATGTTCACCTTTTACCAAACAGGAGCAGTAGATAACAGTATAATTATTTTTCTGAAAAATCTCCTCAAAGTCTTTTTGGGGGGTACCACAGCTTATGACCTCTCTCTCGTCTATCATTGCAAAAAAACATGTAAAGCTTGTTCCATTTAGGGGGCATAAGGTTTGTTTTGTTTTGTTTTTTGAGAAAAAAAGTAATAAAATTTGAATGGAGATTTCTTTATATAATAACACAGGAAGATTTGACTTATTCATGAGATAAAGGATTGCAAAAGGAATTCTAGGAACACAAATCTACAATATATGATATGAAATGATGAAAGAATGAAGTTAAAAAACGTGTGGTTCAGGACAAATGAAGACACTGGAACAGTTTCTTGGAAGGGGCTCTCATTTTCCATAAACTGAACAATACAATTCTTGGGAGGAAATAGAGACTTGAGACAGGAGGCTTAGTTGGATGAGGGGATGAACAGTCATTACTGTAAATGAAAGACTCGGAGGGAAAGTGCAAAAATTTTAGACAAAATTAGTGTCTGAATTGTTGAGGATCATGAGGGAGAATCATGGATGAATGAGTCAGGTGCTGTAGGTTTTGCTCATCTGAGAATCATTATGGATCAACAATTGGCCAAAACATATTCATCTGTGTGGTATTAGGTTTCTTTCTGTCAAAATCTTCAGCATAGGCCATTCACAGCACAGGAAGGTGGTGTGTGCTCTTTTGAGTTCATTTCATATGAACATGACTTATCCACCATGTTAATGGCATGTTATAGTGCGAGATACTGAAAATATTGCAAAATCTCAAAGAGATAATCTCAGGAAAGTTTATGCAAACAAAGTTTTTATTACTTTTGATTGTACTAACCCAAGTTATTCACAGGTGGTATTCAGCTCTTGGGAATCAATATTTTAATTTCTCTAATCAGGTTTGTCCTATGAGATTGAAACTAATTTCTGAGTAGTAGAACCTATTTGATTCATATCCTTTTTCTTAAACAGCTGCAGAGCTTTTCAGATGAAAGAGGATATTTTTTTTTTCCATAAATTGTCCCAGCATAACAACATGGGATGAGCAGCTGATAGTTTGTGAAATCAATATCTATAAAAAAATTATTATTAAATATTTTACAAGAATTAAACTTTATAAGCCATTTTTCAATAAATATTGTTTAAACAAAAAAAAACTCTGATAATTTTGCAATTATTCATTGAAAGGTGCCACTGGCACTTAACAATGAATAATTGCAAAAATATTAGCAAATATATTACAAGAATTAAAATTTATAAGAAATAATTGTATTAAGAAACGAATCAAAACTTGTGATATATTATATTCCATTAAAATCCTTTAATTTTGCAATAATTCATTGTCCGGCACCACAGGCACAAAACAATGAATAATTATTAGCAAATAGATTACAGAATTAATTATATAAAGAAACGCACCAAAACTTATAGAATATTAATTAAATTTGATAAAAAATCTTATAATTTTGCCAGTATTCATTGAAACACACAACCTTGCTTAACCATAAGTAATTGCAAAATTATAAAAAAAAAATTAAGAGAAATTTTTATAATTGACAAAGTATAAAATTAGTGCAAATACATAAGAATTTATGCCAAGAAACGTGTTTGGAAAATGTGCTATGTTGGACATTTAAAAAATGCCATGCTAACCAGTATTTCATACGGCATAAATATTATTAGAGTTATTTTCCATCACATGTTTTGCGATTTCAAACACTGGCGGACGATTTGGGTAAAAATGCAAGCGGACGATTCGGCTGGCAAAAATATCCGTTTCCCGTTTTGAATTACCTGTTTCAAAGTTAACAAGAAAATGTATATTTTACAAATAACATTATTTGTTTTACTGCTAGGGTCTGTCCATTTTTATGTTATTGGTGTATCTTCCAATAAAACGGGAAGACTTGCTTATTCGGGCTCAGCCCTGTGTTTATTCTGAATGCGATGTGTAACGAATGTGTTTGTGTCTGAGAGAGAGCGAATGAGCCATATAGCGTACGGCCAAACAGCGTATAGCAAGAGAAATCCCTTTTTCTACAGCATACTTGCAGCTGTATATTAGATGTTTGAATGCGTTTGACGGTAAAAAAAAACAAGACCGACTTAACGAAATAAAACTATCGTGCTCAGTGTGGTAAAGTACGAGAAATATACACGAATTTAGGGAATATGTATCATTTTCATCCATGGTTATTAGTTTAAAAATACGAACTAAAGAAGGTAATTTCGACTCCAGTACTTACATTATGTGCGATTTATCGCATACTGGGTGTGATTTTTATTTTTTGTACCGAATCTTTGTAAAAACGTCTGTTTTCTATGAAAAAGTCGAATTTTCCCCATAGCCTCAGTGTTATTTTGGAGCGATTCTGACGCCAACCGCTAGAGGGCCAGATAAGTTCCGATAACAATAGAGAGTATCGGGAGTGAACGCTCCCCCTATCCTCCCTGTCATCGATAAACAACAATGTTAGCTGCAGTGCAAAAGAGACGCTGAAGTGCCGTTGAATGTAAACATGGACTGATAAGTAGGGAAATGAAATTCAAACGTCGAAAGTAAACGCGCAGAAAGTTTTTTCTACTCATCTTCTTTAAATTGAGTGGTCATCTATAGTTGAACACCGAATAGAACCTGAGAAAAGGCGAAATATGTGCGGGCCAGGTGGGTTTCTGGATGGATAATAGTATCCTTACGTTTGTTATTACCGCTGGCAATTGAGCTTCTATTGCAAAACGGTCTTCAAGTCGGTAACAATCTTGCTTTTGAAAGAAATTCAAGAAAAGCTCAGCAGATTAAAATTTGTTGAATTCCTTGGTTTGGGTCCCCATATTTATCATTAGTAAGTACCCTCTTTGAATCCTCTTCGGAATGGCTTCATTAACTGGTCGAGTACTTGAAGCCACTAGCATGACTCTACTGAAATGTATTATAAGCTATTTTAGTGGCTTCAATGCACACTGTACGTTTTTGCTCGCTGATTGTTCGTCAGTGGGAAATATATTGCCTAGTCTCAATCTATTCGGTAGGGTCAATATGCGGATTGCAATAATCAATTATTTATCAACAAAACTAAGAGGGTACTTCCAATAAATTGTAACAAATAAATACTCGGAAAGCGGCCCCATTAACAGGCTGGGTGATGTAAGTCAGCATCATTACTTTGCGGGCTGTTTGGCATTTGATTGTACCATATTTACACTCTTGCCTGGTGGGAAACTCAAGAAAGCGGGCCACGAGTTAATGCCCTCATCTTGTTTCTCGGTATTTCGTATAACTGTGACATTACATTGTTATTATACCGAAGTAATCTGCTTGTTGTTCCAAGGGTGGTAGCAAAAATATATAGTTTAAATTTCTCTATTACATTTTATTGGATAGAGCCAACAAGCCCTCTCCACTAAATAGTGATTTACAATTTAGTAGCACACGTGCAAAAATGCTCTCCAAGAAATTAAAAATCGCAACAACCCAGTTCTTCGAAACGGACTCATTAAATGACTGAGAAGTAATGCCTTGACTTTATTGGAAATAGATAGGGGCTTCTTAGTGGATTTGATAATCTGTTGACAATAATCAGGACTCAGCTGTACAGCCATTGGTTGCTTGTTGTTTGGCAGTGATACTTATGCAACGTTGTTCGGGCTGTCTCCTGCATATGCCTTCATTTCTGACCATACAGTCTGCATAAGCTTGCCAATAAAGTGTGTGTCCCTGTACAGACGGATATGTACCAATGAGGATTATCAGTAACATAACTTTCTTCGATATAGAAGTAATTTTACAAGGCGATTCTGATGCTCGATCTTATTGAAGTTTTCATTGGATAATTGTGTAAAACAAAGTAATTGAGGAAAACTACTACTGTCCCACACTGACAATCTGACAATACAACTGAGTCTGGAAGCGTTCTAATCTCACGTACGTCCATTTTTTACTATTGGCGATCAAACAGCCAACCAAGAACTAATTGCTAAGGAGAGACATTATGCAACAGGAATGTGATTACATTGTATGGATATTGTTATTGGTCATAAGTATTAATCGTGACACAAAATGTGAGAACAATTACTTGGCTGGTTGCAGTTTAACTGTACTACATTCGTAGTGTTATTCGGGAGGTTTTTGTTAACTGGTAGAGTACTAAATTATGTTTGGTTGTGGAAAAATATTCACATATCTTTGGCTTGTAAGAATATATGGGAGAGTCCCCAGGGAGCGCGGTGGCTCAGTGGTAGACTGTTGGACTTCTATGTTAGGGGTCCCGAGTTCGGTCCGGGTCGACCCGCGTTGTGTCCTTGGGCAAAGCACTTTATCCCGGTTGCCTACACGGGGGCACGATGACGTCCTGTACTAAGGCGTCCTCCGCGTCGATGGTGCACATGTCCTCAACCACTGTAGCCCTGTTTGAGCGGAGCTTGAACAGAGTTATAATGTTGAGGAGCTGGCAGTTGCTCGTCGATGCTCAGTGGTTCTCTCCGGGTACTCCGGCTTCCTCCACCCGTAAAAGTGTCACGGTCACGATTAGCCATTGTGCATAAGTATGTGACCTTAAGCACCAATCAATAAATAAATAAATGAGAGAGTGCCCAAAGGCACTCGCTCATAAATTATGACAAGCCAAATCCATACAGGCCAAGTAATTTCACTTAAAAGATAATACAAAGCACACGTACAGAATATGAAGCTTTTATGTTGCTGTAACTGCAGTCGAGAACAAAGCCCAAATAGGAGATTCCAACACTCTCCCAGTTAACCTAATAGATGTACAGTCATCTGTTTAAATGGAAAATAAAACTTAACATAAAGCTAGAGAAATTGCCAGCACTGTGTCACTCAACGCACAGAAAAAGCTTATTCAAATGCATGAAATGCCTCCAGCTCGATTGGTAACTATTACAATTGCTCTATCAAGGAGAATGACTTTCACATTTTGTGTGCATTGTAGTATGTGACCAACACACTTTGTGGGAACTACTGAGCTCTAACACTGGTACACAATCGTCAAACAGTAATTTTCAACTATTAAGGCTACGTTGAGTACTCGTGTATTATTCGGACTTCGTTCTTAAGGCTATATCCATGTAACGCTTACATATTTTTGGCCAAAATTTCTTGATGCTTGGATTTTGACTAATTTCTGAAGTAATACACACATTTTATACATCAAGGCTATTCTTAAAAGAAAAGAAAGTACACTTTCAATTTATTTATTTATTTTTTGTTTATTAGTTTGTGTGTTTGTTTTGGTTATTTTTTCTCAGCCTTTCACTTGGGTATTGTGAGGATTTGTTCTCAAACTTGATATGAAAATCAGTACCTACAGTCGATTACCGTGGATTGGGCGTAATCCACACGTGGGCAGTGATGTCTACGCATGCGTTTACCAGGTAACAAAAATAATCAGCAGCAACATTTTAATTAATGAATCATCAGGTTTTACCCGGTGCTTCATCAATTAAATTTTTGATGCCTATTCCTATAATTATTGGTTTCAATCGTATATTATTGCGTCCGTGGAAATATTGCCCATCCATGGAAAGTGACGATTACACGGTGGTCGTACTATAATATGCTTTAGTTCATTTTCATCATGACTCAGCTTGAAGACCCTTTGTGCACTGTGTTACCTGGAATTAGCTTCAACCCTTTGAACTCGTAAAACCCATTTCTCTGTCCAAGCCATAATTTAGTCCCATTTTTGGCTTATTGTAAGAGGTCAATACAGGGGGCATTAATGTTAAAATAATAACTGCAGTCTGCAGCCAGTTATCCTCCGTGTAAATTGATATTGAACTGACCCATCTCACTGTAAGTGTACACAAAGAAGATACCATTCCAGGAAACAAGGGCTCAAAGGGTCAAAAATAGAATAATATAATTTTAATTCACGTTAGTTAAGGTATCACCTGTGTTATAGCCATTGGCTTAGTATGAGCGCCGATACCAACACAAACAGATATTGGATGTGGAAATTTACGTTCTTGGAAATAACCCTAACGGGTAAATATTAATATCGGTATGCAGATCCAAAGAAATCTATCCTCCCCAGCATCCCTGAATGTTAGTTACTAATTCCTGTACATACCCGCTCACATAATTTTTTTGGTCTTCTTCGTTATGCAGCATTGTATTGTTTCTTATTGAGCTACAACAATCCTATTCAAGCTTTAAAAAATATCTTTCAAATATTGACGTCAAAACACGATGTGTGCGATGCAGTACTATCGTTAGTAATCTATCTATATTTTGCGTGTGTGAGGGTGATGTTGGGGGTCAATTTGGACATCATGGATGGTAGTATCATCTTGGACGAGATCTAGACTAATCCCGAAGACGACTTTAGCAATCTACAATATAATAAAACAGAGGCATCATCCAAGGTCAACGCCTTTTGTTTCTTTAACAATATGGTAAACACGTATATCCTTTCTACTGGGCTGGGTACTGAACTTAGTGGTGCGCGTGAGTATTTTTCTGCTATCCATATTAATTGTCGAAGTCTAAATGTTCACTGTTCTCGGCCCTAAATGACGCAGAGAACACATTTGATGTTATTGCTCGTTCAGAAATCTTCCAAATCCCAGCCAACGCGTCTTATATCTAGAAGGGTACCATTTTTATTAAACAAACACATTAAAATTACTTTCAGTCGTCAACATGATCTCTCTATTTCCATACCACATGTGTTTGAGTCCATATTTGTTGAACTGACATTTTAGCGTTTCAGAAAAATAATTGGCGTAATCTACAGATCAAATACAGCTCCAAAAACACAGACAGGTACGATAACACAGTTTCCCAAAGTCTTGTGTTACACTACCTACCACCACCATCAGTTAAATAGTTTTTCCCACAAAAACCCAGTTGCAGCTATTCTTATCTAAAAGGTTTACCAGGTTAGAAATCCGTTTCCTTCCCACGTTCTGTTTACTCTGTTAGGTTTCCCTACACACTTTCCATAATGTGTGTCTAGCCCTAGCCTCAAACTACTCATAGTCACCCATCTCCCATATAATACGCAGTCTGTTGGTACCTCCGGGAATAAAGAATACCCCTACTCCCCACTTTCATGCAGTCCGTATTTATGTCAACAGATATAACCTTGTTCTTCTCTTCTTCAACTAGAGTCCCTATCTGTTCCCATACCGCCCAGCAATCTCAACGATTTTCTCCAACCTTATTCATTTTCAAACTCCACCACCACATTATCTGCACGATTTCCACTGATTTGCGTATTCTTTGCGATTTCCTCGGAATATTCTCATTTAACCCTTTACCTAACATGAAAAGCAGACGACACTTGCAAAAATAATTCTTGAATAACTAATTTTTTTCATTTTTTGTCTCAAAAACATAGGTTATGACCCCTCGTTGGAACGAGCTCGACGAGCTCGTTCCAACGAGGGGTCATAACCTATGTTTTTGAGACAAAAAATGAAAAAAATAATGAAAATTAATTGGCGATTTTTGAGAATAGCGCTGGCCGGTTTTGGCCGTTACGTTGGGTAAAGGGTTAAGGGTGAAATAGTTTGGGGTATTACGATGGTATAGTGATAGTCGAGTGCTGTCACTCGTGTTGTTTCCATACAGCTGAGTGTTGGGATGTCGGCTCAGTATACCCATATATACTCAGTAGGCCTATAATTCTATCCACGAGAGGCGATTTCCTTCCGTTATTTGGGAGAAGAAAATCGACATCCTTTGCAGCTTGTATTATTTAGTGAGTAAATCAATGGCTGTAATATCCTTTTGTTTCATATCCTGAACAAAAAGCGTGCTTGGCTGAAATTGAAAGACTTGTTAATCAAGAGTATAGTTGCCTCTTGACACTTGAACGTTTGTTGCAGCACTTTGTTTCTGTTTGGTTTCCACAAAATTACTATCAACTGCTATTTTTATTATTCACATACTTGCATTTGCATACGCACTACGAAATAGTTTCTGCGAATACCCAGTGCTCACGACAACCACACCCCATCATTGCAATGTACTGGATTATTATGATTTAAGAGAGTTCCAGCAGTGTTTCACGGGACTGAGTTAGTTTGAAGTTAGAAGACAGTGATGCAACCCAGCACCTCACACAATTTGCATGCGGAACTTACACTGTGTCTTCACGATTAAAAAAACACACATGTAGCATGGCTTATCTCTCATTGGGGCGACCTCGACGAGATTCGTTTCAATGAGTACTCGTCGGTTACGCCGTGAACGCAATAGGTGGGACGAGCAGGGTGACTTAGCTTTCAATATGAGGTTGTCAGCTTTGCTCCAAATGCTTGTTAATGGGGGATTATTGTTCCACGGTTTTCTTGTATATTTACAAAACTATAAAGATATTTTAACAACTGGCGGGGGAGGGGTATGGGTTGAAAGACGCCGGGGGCTCAGAAAGAGAAAAGAGTCAACAAGTAACTGCTGGTTACTTGTCGGATACAACCTGAGCTTAAATCCAAGTCGCCCTGGTTGTATACCCCCAATGTGCCACAGAGTGCAGTACTATGGGTGCCGCCGCGTTCCCTTTGTCGCGTGTGATGAGAAGTATATCACCCCGACTACCGACTATAAAGGGTGTAACCCTATTTGCACTCGCACACATTCTTATTCATTTACCCAACGCACACGATTTCAAAATTTATTTTAATTATTATTACTTTCTTTAAATTTTTCAAAAACAAGTTGAAAATTTAATTTTCAAGAAATTTCAACAAATCATATGATGTTACCCTTCACTGGAATAAGCTGGACGATAGGTCATATGATGCGGGTTTGTTGAAATTTCTTGAAAAATATTTTTCAGCTGCTTAATATGTCAATTACGCGGCGACTGCCGCAGATTCGTTAATTAAAAGGTTAACAACCTGTGACAAGGTCTGATCCTCTGTTCAGCAAGACGCTGGATCTTCATGTGTTAATGGATATTCAGAAAGAAACTGGCCATCATATATGAAGTGACCGCAGAGGTCTGGTGATAATTTATAATCAACAAGTTCATGACTGGAATATATTAGTTGTGACTTTATAAAATGAATAATCTGAACTAGTCAATGTAGTGCTACTTGCTCAGCGGATCAACACATTTTAAAATAAAGAAGCCGCGGAGTTTGCCATTTCTGATATGCGTAAGTACCGATAGACAAATGCTTTATATTGCATCCGTGTAGAAGACCATAAAAGCACGATCAAAGTGTAAACGGGGAGGTATCATGTTTTATTATCTACTTTTGCTTACATTCATAGATAGGTACGATTTTCTTTACCAAAGCGGTCCATTATCAAACTCGGAAGATCTTATTTCAAACTTGGCTGATATGAACCAACCTAGAGTTGTCCCATTGATGCCTTACAAGGCGCAACTAGTTTATTTACAACGAAATATTTCGCCGTCATTCTCGGAATCGATCATGAAATTTGACGTCATCAGGCATAATGAAGGGACTTGAAGCTGATTTGTTGTTATGATAGGACATTAACCCTTTACCCAACGTAACGGCCAAAACCGGCCAGCGCTATTCTCAAAAATCGCCAATTAATTTTTATTATTTTTTCATTTTTTGTCTCAAAAACATAGGTTATGACCCCTCGTTGGAACGAGCTCGACGAGCTCGTTCCAACGAGGGGTCATAACCTATGTTTTTGAGACAAAAAATGAAAAAAATTAGTTATTCAAGAAATTTTTTTGCAAGTGTCGTCTTTTTTCATGTTAGGTAAAGGGTTAAAGATGGCAATAAGTAAGCATTAGGTGGATGTAGAGGAGAAAGAAGAGAATTGTACAGAAAATTCAACGCAAACTAGGATTCGGTTTTATTGGCGGAGATTCTTCAAAGTGTGTGGGGGGGGGGGGGAAAGGAGTGTTCTGCTGTCCGAACGTCACGGCTTTCCCCGTTCGGATAACTGGACTAGGAGAAGAGGCGACTTCGAACTTTGTGAAAAGAAGGAGAAACAATAGTTAACTCAGAAAACTGTAAGAGATCAGAACATTTTGGGATTATTTGTTTTAGTTTAGTTTAATAAATAAAGATGTTGTTACATGGTTAGTTTCATATCTCCCGAGATATCAACCGCCGGTAACTTAACATCAGCCTTTGACCTTCGGTCTCAGACTGATTTGAGGTAAACGAGGGCTGATATTTCGGCCTATATTAATCGAACCAAGTTATAACCTATGAACATTGTGTACCAAGTCACCTAAAAGGTGATGGACTTCTAATCATTAAACCCTTTCTAAAACGAAATCTCCGACCAAATCTCGCCATTGAATATTATTTTCATCTGCTATTACCCATGCTGTTTCATCTGATACAGTTAACACTAGAAGTCCTGTCACGAACTGTGTGCTTATCAAGACTTAATTGCGCGTAGGAATTGCGCGCAATTGCCATACCGAACGGCATCCAAAGCACACCAGGTTCTCCTGGTTACTCATAGCAAATACAGGCAATGTTTCTGTCAATGGACCTTCGGGTTTCCCGGAGGTCCATTTGCTGAAACATTGCTTGTACACGGGCCATATGTACAGAATTTAATAGCTTCACTATGGTCATAACGCATAGATTAACGCGCAGATCGACGTGCTATTTGTGCGCATTTCTTGACAGGACTTCTAGTTTTAACTGTACAGTCCCCTCGAATTTTATACAGTTGCATTCTGTCGTAAACTGGCTAAAATACAACGGTATGTAAATTAGGATTTTTTTATGTGTGCTCTGAGAAATATCGGGGGACATTATCGAGCCACACTACCCCAAATATTGTGGCGTATCAGACACGTATCATGAATAATGCACAATATAAGCATCTCAGCAATGACATATTTTAACTGCGATTTCAAATCTTTGATTGTGTGGTCTGTCTAAATTTTTCCGGACTTGTCAGAATATTATATCAAACTATGACATTACTTGGGTGGCCATAGTGTTTTCAAGTTTCAGTTTCAAATGATCAGTCCAAAATTTGCGCAACATTATAATCATTATAAACTTCAGTATAGGACACTTTTGACAAACATGGGCAGAGTTGTGATAAGGCAACATTCGAACAGTGGCAAACAAAAACTCGATTGTCGAGATGAGATAATGTAAAATTCGGTTGAACATCATTTACTCAACAGACAGCGTTTACCATTTTTCTATACTGGGTGGCATCTTCTGGCGAATTAATTAGGCTTCAGTCATGCTTCCTAATCTTATGGCTAAATACCCAATATGGGGTCGCAGATAGAGGGTGGGCTGGCGGCCTACCACCAATAGTTTTGTCGATAAAGAAGGTTCTGTCGAATTTGTTTTCCTTAAATAGTAATCAATTCCCGCTACTGGAGGACAGAAATATGAGTATTGAAAGCCTGACTGAAATAAATTGTCCCATTTAGACGCTCATGTTGATTTTCTTGCAGTTTGTATGTGCTTATATCGTATTATACACTCTAAAATCAGTTGGATTAAAAATCAACCCAAATCAACTGGGTTTAATGAATACTAACCCAACTGGGTTCATATTCACTCAACCCAGTTAATTTTCAACCCAGTCGATTTTTAGACTGTAGTAAGTTCCTATCCTTTGCATTACTAATTTGTGTCGGCAAAATTATAGTTTTGCCCCCCCCCCCCACCCCCCCCCCCCCAAAAAAAAAAATCCATCTGCGGCACGCACTGCCCCAATACGTGAAGGAAAGGATAACTTTCATGGAACATATTCATAAACATGCATATACTTGAAGAGAGTTATCGCTATGGCAACAATCGGTATATGCAACAAAATAAATTACTTGTTGGAAGATATATGTCTGGTAACGAAAGTATCGCTTGATGTGGATCATTTTCTAAAAATATCCTTATAGCACCGTTAGCACTCCATATTGATATGTATTTATGTGAAATTTTCTCTGGTCGAAACACAATGTATTTCGGCACATAAAGTCTGACAACTTCATTCTTATTTATCTATCCATGCTTTAATGAGTTTCCGAAAAGCACTTGGCATATTTTCGCCTCTTGGGTTCAAGAAGGCACCATCTGCAATGCACTGGAGATATCGCGACGATATACTGGTAACGGAGAGACGAAGGCACCCATCATCTCATAGATTGCGTGGAGCAGGTGAAGCAACCTATATCTTTAGGCTAAAAGAGAAAAACAAAACATGCCCCCCCCCCCCCCCCCCCCGCCCCCGTACTGACAAATATAAAAAGAATACTCATTCACAAAATTTATCTCCTAATGCCAAATATTATCCCAAAATTCCGTTTTTCTTCTATATTTATACTCGGTACTAACGAGTGTTGCTTACCATTTATCACATTTTGATTTATCTCTAGCCGAAAGGCAAGAGAGGAGAATTTTCTCTGAAACTGGCGGTGGTGATGACGCTAATCGTTCGTTTGGAGATGTGCGTTCCTAACAATAGCTGTTGAAAGCACACATGTAATTCAACCTGTCAGTAACATAATGTGAGAAATCCGCATTGTTGCCTCAAGATTAAACTTTATAATTATATTTCACAGAAAAATCAGTCCGAAAGTTGGGAATGTTTTATTGAAGTATACCCGTCATTTATGACGAGGAAAATTGTTGGATGTCGTTCAAACAAAAATCGCCATTTGCGTAAAGGTAGAATTAAGAGCCGATAATCAACAAACGAGAGGGCATCAACAAAACCGAGAGACTGTTAACGGGTTTTACAGCATGTTACCTTGATACTAAAACAAATATATCGTCACACTGGTTAACCCTTTACCCAACGTAACGGTCAAAACCGGCCAGCGCTATTCTCAAAAATCAGCAATTAATTTTCATTATATTTTCATCTTTTGTCTCAAAAACATAGATTATGACCCCTCGTTGTAACGAGCTCGTCGAGCTCGTTCCAACGAGGGTCATAACCTATGTTTTTGAGACAAAAAATGAAAAAAATTGGTTATTCAAGAATTATTTTTGCAAGTGTCGTCTGCTTTTCATGTTAGGTAAAGGGTTAAGTAAAGTTATTGTGAATAATTAAGCGTTGTTCGGATATGTTTAACCCTTTACCCAATGTAACGGCCAAAACCGGTCAGCGCAATTCACAAAAATCAGCAATTAATTTTCATTATATTTTCATCTTTTGTCTCAAAAACATAGGTTATGACCCCTCTTTGGAACGAGCTCGTTCCAATGAGGGGTCATAACCTATGTTTTTGAGACAAAAAATTAAAAAACATTAGTTATTCAAGAATTTTGTTCGCAAGTGTCGTCTGCTTTTCGTGTTAGGAAAAGGGTTAAGAAAGTTGCGGCCACTGGTAATCTACAATTTGTTAATTCTATTAACCACCCGCAAATGATTATCCTAGTAGCAAACGTAGTATATACTACAGGCCACGATCTTTCAAGGATCCCGCGTTAATTGATCTCAAGCTGTCAACATTGGTTAGTCATTAACAAATTCTATGTTGAAGAAATAGACTCTGTTAATTTCGTTATGCACTTTTAACGAAAGACAAAAATTAGTAATTCTTTTCTGACTATACAAAATATAGCTTGGACACTCTAATAGTGTGTTTTGTGTGTTTAAAATTTTCCAAATGAAATGAGTTCCACTTAGCAACTACAGTTAAAAGTAGAAGTCCTGTCATGAAATGCGCACAAATAGCACGTCGATCTGCGCGTTAATCTACGCGTTATGACCATAGTAAGGCTATCAAATTCTGTACATATGGCCTGTGCACAAGCAATGTTTCAGCTAATGGACCCCCGGATAACCCGGAGGTCCATTGGCAGAAACATTGCCTGTGTTTACTACGAGTAACCAGGAGAACCTGCCGTGCTTTGGATGCCATTCGATATGGCAATTGTGCGCAACCCCAACGCGCAATTAAGCCTTGATAAGCGCACAATTCGTGACAGGACTTCTAGTTTTAACAGTAAACAGAAGTTTTTCAGAACACTGTTCCTAGTTGGTTGTTGTGCGTGTGTTATCCACACGCGCTCATAGCCACAACAATCACATAAATTGTCATTGTTCCCTTGTCCATAACCTCAACACATTTAGGCATTCACAACATATGCTACAAGCCGTGGAATAGCTTAAGTCGGTCGTGAAGCTGTTGGTTTCGACAGTTGTAACCAAAGCATCTTTCTTTTTGTTTGTTGTCAACTATTCATAATTTCTCCGGACATAATTCGACCAAAATATATGTAGTGCATTAAATTCAGTCTTTTATCGTTTTCAGACAAGTATTTTTGTGTATGTCCGATAGGTTTTCTTACAAAAACTCAAAATAATTATTGTTCCTCATATATTTTCGAAGGCAGCAATCGTAGGTTTGGGTAAAGCTTCCAAAAAAAATAGAAAAAGCCCTTGATGAATTTAAGTAAAACATTTTTGGAGAAATCACTTGTTATTTTACCACAACACTACATACATATCCTTGCGGCGTGAACGTGCCTCAAGTAGCTTAGGTACGCGAGTGCATATGCCACAGGTTAAACTGCAACATCATTACTCATCAAGTGGAGCGCGGGATTCCCGCGCTCCGCTTTAGAAGTACTGGTGTAACTTGTTCGTCAGATAAGCATGTCAATAAGCCGGTTGGAACCGACAACGCAACAGACAACTATTCTTTCGTTTCTTCGGCATGATTCCCCCTCCCCGGCAGAAAACATTTATTGCTATTTCCCTTCTTAAAAAAACATGAATTTCTCGATTCGAAAATATACGACTCAGGAAGCCGAGTCGATGCATATCCAGAATCAGGCCATTGATGCCGAAATCAATATTGAATCTTGGAACCTTCGCAGGGTCCTAAACTTCGTATATCATATTACGGCTAGCAACTCAAAATTAAACTACAAACATTAACTACTCGACATAAGATAATTTGCTTTAAAGTATTATTATCAATAAAAACCTAATGGCCATGATCTCTACAACTGGAAAACTTTGCTAAAAACCAAGATATGTGTCTACAATCGTTCGCTAAAAGGCAAAGAGTAATGTGTTTTCAAAAAGCTATCTACCGAAGATGGTATGGATAGAGTAAGATTTCGAAGGCGATGAACCGCCTGTGTTTTCCTGCTGACGTGGTGTGCCGTACTCCTCCTGGTGTGTCATGCAAAAAGGCATTCAACAAGTGGTCGCAAGACGTCGGTGTTAGCCTCAACGCCAGTTTCATACGACAATGTTGGGGAAATATGCATTCCGAATAATTTAAAGTTCGTGAACAGAATCGAATTTGCTACGTCACGATGCCGATTATTAATGTATTCTAAACCAAAGAATTTCTTTGCAGTGTCAGCGAACTTAACAAGATGCTTAATTTCTCCCACCCCCTGCCTTTTGAGATACGCGTTTCTCAAGTGAGATACAGATCTATCTTACTCGAACCCACGTGATCATCGACTTTTGAATATTTCATGATCGCAGGATAATTTCACCATTGTCTGCATTTTGTAAACAAAGATTGTGCCCCGCTTTATTTCCATTAATACAGCTATCCACCTTTCATGCACACCACTCACGGATATTTCTTTCTTACGCCATAGTCCCCATGGCGTAATCTGAATCCATAATTTAAAAAATGACGTCATCTCTATCTACTCGAGTCAGTATGTTAAAACCATTGTTATGAGCTATTACTCGTTTTCGTAGTACATACCAGAACTTTCCGATGTTCTTTTCAAACAGGCGATTCATTTTTATCTACGATCAATCAGTAGACCAGTGAATTTTCATCGCATGAGAATCTATTTTGATTTCGATGACGTCATTTCGGGTATGATAGGGAGAATATCACCCTCGAGTACTGGGGGGGGGGGGGATAAATCGCGCCATCAGGGAAGATATTCGATCAATCCTCGTATCAAGGTCAAATTTTTACATCCCTTCCCATATCCTCTAAGATAATAATAGTCTCTGATAATAACGAAACTATGATGAATTGAAATGAAGAGATAAAATTTTACGTTATTCACTACTCCGGGTCACTACTCCGTTCCCCAGTTTATTTGTTCATTGGGGTTTAACGACACAATTGTACGGGTGGAGGAAGCCGGAGTACTCGTAGATAATCACAGCATCAGTCTGACTCCCCAACCTACCAACTCCACACAAGCAGGGTCCGCAATGCTTGAAGACAAGTGCACCATTGAGGTGCAGTATGCCTTAATACACAGTGCCCACACGTGGTAATGGGGATTAAGCGCCATGTCCAAGGACACATCGCAGTTATCCCTGGTGGGGATGGAACCACTGAATTTTCGGCTTGAAGTCCAATGGCGTAACCACTGAGCCACCGCGCTCCCTGTCCGCCTCCCAAACCATTTTGGATAATTCCCAGCTCAAAAAGTAGGTTCTTTGGTATCAGGGATTAGAGGTGAAATAACAAAAAATAATTGTGTAAACACATCAGTTATGACAGTAGTGTGAGCGCTGCCAAAACTCTTTGGTTTACTATTTTTACAAATACCATATCTAATGTCAGCCAAAAGGTTCGGGGACTACTGCTCCCCGCCCTCATCTCCACCACACACACCCACTGGCTACCTTGTTCCTGAATAGTGCTCTTATAGTGGTCCGCAGCACATAATAACGTTTTCCGATACAGTTATTTTCTCTGGTTCTTTTTCTCTGGAGCACACAAAACAGATGTGGATAAAATGCTTCACTCGCCCTTTACTCATTGGGATGAGAAGGAAACAATTAAATTGCTGATACAATACAGATTATTGTATTGTCGTGGTGGCTCAACTAGCTTGTCAAAGGGGGGGGGGGGGGGGGGGGTCTCAAGCTACTTTTGAGGCAGAAGTGAAAAAATAATAAAACTTTAAATGGAGATTTTGATGATATAGTTGGAATATTAGTCAGTCGCGATAATAGTTAAATTAATCAAGATTTCTTGAACATTTCTCAGTGGATATATGAATGTAGCAGTCGTGACGTAACTTAAGTTAAGAGTCAACGTACCGGTACTCCAAATCGGTCATGCTTGGCCCCTGAATCGGGTATCAAAGACCTGCATTTTATGACCGACAAAGTGTGTGACACAAATCCTCTCACCAATCAGGGACCATTACTATAAAACTTTTACAATTGTATTTTCTAGAATTGTATTTCTAGTTATGACTTTAAATAGGTTTAAATGAACAATTAGCAGTTTCAATCTGGTCTTGTTTGAAAGTACGTGATCACTAGCTAGGACGAACAGATATCTATGAGTCCAATTCAGACAAAAATGGCCCGACTGGAAAAATTATTGGACGTGTCACATCTCCCAACCCCCCCCCCCCCCCCCCCAACCCCTTTACGACGCCCCTGCTTCCCTGGTGTGGCCTAAACTAGGGTTTTAGGCAAAAATGAAACTTCGCACCACAATGAGAATTTCTTTAATCCTTTACCCAACGTAACGGCCTTAACCGGCCAGCGCTATTCTCAAAAATCGCCTATTAATTTTAATTATTTTTTCATTTTTTGTCTCAAAAACATAGGTTATGACCCCTCATTGGAACGAGCTCGTTCCAATGAGGGTCATAACCTATGTTTTTGAGACAAAAAATGAAAAAAAATAGTTATTCAAGAATTTTTTTTGCAAGTGTCTGCTTTTCATGTTAGGTAAAGGGTTAAATGTGCTTCCACTAGCCGCGTTTGATAACGTGTGCAAAAGATAACACACATTTATCTCTCTTAAGAGGAAATTTAAAATATTCTCGATGAACTTGTGGGTGTCTATTCCACAGAGCGTCGGCTGCTCGCACATCTGGCAATGCCCTGTCCCATTAACGCTGGAAAATATGCAATCCCAGTGGCTCGGTCACCCCATGTTGCCAAACAAGACGGAGACTTATATTTCCCTATTTACCTCGTTGGTGTTTAGCGCCGATATGTTTCTGTGCATTCTGACCCGTGAATCCGAAGTCCATGCTTTCGATGAGGTTGCAGGCTTAACTTGCTAAATCTCTACAAGTGCCAAATGGATTCACCTTTACATGTCGACTTTTCCATTCGAGTACTCATCCTCTTAATTACAAGCTCTATGCATCACATATAGGAAGGTTGGTATCTACGCGCCCGAGTTTCTAACAGCAGTCTTTAGAGTTTGAGGCGTGCGGTCGCAATAGCACACCTATCGCATGTCCCACTCATTCTCAATTCTTTCGAGTCAAGTCTCTATACACTGATGTACATGTGATGGTTGATAACTTTGCCAATAAAATGCCAAATCATCAAAAGTTATTACTTTGGGATCCTAACTCATAAAATTGGAAAAAGTGGCCATAGTTCAGCTGCTGAAATCCCCCCAGTGACTACCACAGCCACGCGTATATACATGCAGGCATTTTAGAATGGTTCACACATTGGATCAAACGTCCAGTCTTTCTCAGACCGGAGCAGTTACCCTCCTTTTAACTATACAATCGTATAAGATGAATTTATGAAACGTTTTCTTCCCTTCACACATTAATCAACTTATTCACATACCAACCCACCCTGTAAGTCCTCATAGAACTTATATATCAACTTCTGTGGATTGAAAACCACCAAACAGTGACTACCAACCAATAGGGTAATGTACATAACCTTACAAATAATTAAAGTAAAGTAATTGTAACTTCAAGAACATGGTACCAATTAAAAACAAAATTATCGATCACCGAGGCGCACATTCCCTAAACATAATTCATGTTATTTTTAGAATCAGTAGTCCTAATTAGGGCCATCATGTCATTACCTTCTCTTCCCACTTAATTGAAGGAAAGGGGGAGAGGCTAATGACTGGAGGGTACTTCTTGGGATATAGAAATAACACCCTTCGACCTGTTGAGAGGTGCGGTTTTTCACACCCCTATGAATTTGGAGAACCTAAGGACTGTGACAGCATGACAGTAATCGCTAACCATTTATCTTTTCTTTCAGTTTCTGAAAAGCATGGCACATCTAAGCTACATTCAGGGTCCATCACCACCACAGATAATATATAAAACCATACCAGAGCAACTGCGAGATCGAGCAGAAAAACAGCCCCAGACAGAAGCTTTCGTCTTCTACTCGATGGATGGTTATCGAGAAAGTGTGACCTATTCCCAGTTATACAAGGAAAGTGAAAAATTCGCACAGGTTTTAAAAGCACTCGGCATAAAGAAAGACAATAAAGTTTTGATATATTTGTATAACACCAAAGAATGGCTAGTGGTCGTGTTTGGGTTGATGCTAGTTGGTGCCATTCCTGTTAATACGTTTGTAATACGTAAAGACATTAGTGACTTGAAATATGTGGTGGAGAAGACTGAAGCAGTGGGTATTGTTTTCACGGGAACAGCGCCTTCTCTGTTGGCTGGAATAAAAAGAATTGTTGATGAAACTCCTTCCACATTTCGCTATGCTATAACTGTGGATAAGACCATCGATGTGGATTTCTTGATGAGTTATGAAACTTTAATGTCTCGTAAAGCGTCAGTATTTTCTTCTGTCGCCGTTGCTCCGAAGAATCACACAAATTTAGATCCCGACGATATTGCAATTATAATGCGGTCATCTGGAAGTACTGGTAATGCTAAGCTCATAGCACTTTCCCATGTTAATCTGACAATGGGTTTTTCTGACGGCTTATTTCAGAAGCCAGACGTGAAGTTGTTTTCCAACTGTGAATTTTCTTGGTTGGGTGGAACCCCGATTATCCAGATAATCATTGGTGGCACACGGGTGACAGTCTCTGGTGATCAACTATCAATGCCAGCACAATTACTCCTCAAATATACAGAGCAAGAGGGGTGCGAGTACGCTCGTTATACCATGGTTGTCCTGAACACAATTATCCAGACGAAACTTTGCTTACCATCTTCTTTACATACCATGTTTTGTGGGGGTTCGCCAATAAAGAAGAAATTTAGTGTATTTTTTAACAACGTTGAGCGTTTATTTTGCACATACGGATCTCTGGAGGCTTCAGGTATTTCTACACACTTAGTAAAGAAGGGAAATGATTTAGAAGACAATATTGGAGGGCACCCCGACCCCGGAGTTGAAATAAAAATTACAGGAGAAAACAACGAGGTAGTTGTTCGTGGACTGTCTGGTAAAATACACGTTCGTAAGTCGAATATGTTTCTTGAATATATTGGTGATACTGAAATGACTAGAAATGCTATATCGGTATCTAGATGGTACAACACCGGAGATATTGGTTATATATCCGAAGACGGCATATTGTTTATTCACGGAAGAGAAGGCGATTGTGTGACAAGTGGTTCGATTACTACACACGTTTCTGAGATAGAGGCAGTCATCGAGCAACTTTGTGTACCACAGATTGAGAGTGTATTGGTTGTTCCTATTCCTGATCAGATGATGCACGAAGTGATATGCGCATGCATTATTTTGAAACAGGGGCATTCGATTTCCGCGGACGAATTGAGGAAAATGATTAACGAGAGAATAATAGAAGATACATATAAACCAGAATTTGTTGTCTTTATGGATTCGTTTCCTGTTAATAGAAATGGTAAAATTGATAGAAAGAGTATTAAACAGTTGATGACAAAACAGCTGGTGAACAAATGAAGCGAATTCCTTCTTCGTTTCCTAATATGGGGAGAGTGGAACAATACTGAAAGACTGCAATCTAGAATATCATCAGACAGATATTTACACTTCTGTGATAAATATACATTGTAGGTTATTACTATCACGTGGGTTTCAGATATAGTGTACTTAAGTCGAGACCTCGGCTCTGGGCATATATCGACGAGTCCGTTGGGACTCGTCGATATCAAACCCAGAGGCGAGTTCGAGAAACTCCAATACACCGTCTCGGAAACCTACTTCGTGATATTAATCATACTATCTTACATTATTTCTCTCTTTCCTGACCTGTTTACGTATATTTTGACAATCATTCAGCGTCTATGAATTGATTTTTATGAATGAAAATCATGACGTCATGGTATTACGATCTAGAGCCGTGCACGACGTATTCCCCATTCAGTGTTCCACTTGTAGTTTAACAGCCAAGCGTATGCTAGTAATGTCTCAGCTGTGTGCTCTTTGGTTTATATCAAAGGCTTTGTGGATTAATATTTCAGTGCGTCGTTTTCGGTAAATCGCTGGCGCAATCTATTCCTTCAATTAATCGACTGTTAACAGGATAATCGTGGCTCTTTGTTATGGTTCAACTGATTTAACAGTTAATCCATTTAATCTGATTCTTATCAAATCATTTCTTTATTACTTAATCTTTATCTATCTTGATTATTTTATAAGCAATGTGGAAGATATAGAAGATATGGAATGAGCGTTTTTCTCATATAATATTTATGAAACGAGTCTAAGAATTTTCCGTTTGGCTCGCCAGACGCTCACCCAAACGGAAAATTCGGACGAGTTTCATAAATATTGTATGAGAAAAACACTCATTTCATATTCTATTTATCATATGACACACACGCGCGCAAATTAGCCACTTAGTATGACTTTTTAACTTATCACCTAACTTGAGTTGCAGACGGCATTTGGAAAAAAAACATCCTCGTATAACTAAAAAATTTTCACTTTTTGCTTCCAAAACATAGGTTATGACCCCTCATTGGAACGAGCTCGTCGAGCTCGTTCCAATGAGGGGTCATAATCTATGTTTTGGAAGCATATGGGAAACTCTGATTCTCTGTTCAGCAAGATACTGTATCTTCATGTGTTAATGTATGTTTAGAAAGAAACTGGTAATCATATATGAAGTGGGGCGCAGAGGTTTAGTGATAATTTATAATCAACAAGTTCATGACTGGAATATTTAACATGTAGCTTTATAAAACAGGAATAATCTGAATTTGTCTGTCAGTGTGGTGCTCTTTGATCAGCAGATCAACACACCTTGAAATGAAGAAGACGTAGAGGTTGCAGTTTCGGATACGCGTAGGTACTGATGGACAAAAACATTTTATTACTTTCCAAAGTGTGATTCACTGGGATTTCCGGTTTTGATTTTTAACGATAACTTCACAAGTGAATTATGCAATCAACAGTTGTGTCATGTATCCGTGCCCGCAAACGAAGACGCTTTGCCGTGGGTGTAATGGGGCCTTCATTGTTTGTTTGTTGTTGTTTTTTGTTTTTTTGATGGGGGGGGGGGGGGCTTTTTTGTAACCCTTTACCTAACATGAAAAGCAGACAACACTTGAAACAAAAAATTCTTGAATAACTATTATTTTCATTTTTCGTCTCAAAAACATAGGTTATGACCCCTCATTGGAACGAGCTCGACGACCTCGTTCCAATGAGGGGTCATAACCTATGTTTTAGAGACAAAAAATGAA
This sequence comes from Pictodentalium vernedei, assembly GCA_031216915.1. Lineage (NCBI taxonomy): Eukaryota > Metazoa > Mollusca > Scaphopoda > Dentaliida > Dentaliidae > Pictodentalium > Pictodentalium vernedei. The sequence goes on from CM062296.1 coordinate 703,980,568, forward strand.
AAAATAATGAAAATTAATTGGCCGTTTTTTGTCGTTACGTTAGGTAAAGGGTTAAATAATGTAATTATCGTTAATAATGAAAAGTAATAAACAGAGTAATCGATTGACTGAACTGGTTACGTGAAATAATTCATTCGAAGCGAGGGACTATATTGTAAAACACTCCTGCGCATTCGCGCACTCGTATTTGTGCAACGTCCCTCACCTCTCATGATTTATTTGACTTAACCAGTCCAGCCAAGCGATTACTCTCTTCTATTGTATCCGTGTAGGAGTCTCTAAAAGCACGATCGAAGTGTAAATGGAGAGTTATCGTGTCTTATTATCGACCTATGTTTGATATCATATTAGGTATGATTTTCTTGTTGTATGGGACTGAACTGTACAACAACACGGATAATCGAGTAATATTTGAAACAGTACATAAGTTCATTTTAAACTCGGGCAGGTTCACCTGACTATCCAGCCTGAATACATGTCTCTCTACTCGAATATCAATTATCGACTCGGAATTATCTGTTTTTAGCACCCTGAATGTGATGATTATATCTACGTACAATTTTAATAACACAGTTGACCCCAGTGTTTCCAATAAGACCCCCCCCCCCCCCCTACTCATTGACGACCTCATGGTAACACACTTGCCGGGATTCCTGGGGCAAGGCGGCCATTCGTGACAGCAACTGACACAGGACACTTCCTTAGCTTCTATACTTCTGTTCATCCAAGGTATGGTCAGTCAAATGATACAGTTAAACCATATACGCTTGTCTGTTGCGGGTGGCAGACTCGTTATGGATGTGGTCACCTCGGGTGGGAGAGTGATACACTCTCATTTGCGGTGGGTACAGGTTTCGCGGGTCTACCTCTCGGAATGAATGGGTGTGTATGGTATTTACAATCCTAACATGTATGGCCCTGAAGCCTTGTATCCAGTAAGATGCAACCGCATTGAAACGGTAGGCATATAAATCTTTTCTTTCTATTTTCTCATTGAAGGTGTATCTTCCACTACGTGAAGATTACCTCAGATTCTTTAACCATGCTGTGGAATTCAATATAACGCAAAGAAATTTCTACTTTGAAACTTAATACCTTGGATGAAATTTAAATTTACTTTTATTTCTAATTTTCTTCATACCCTTTGACGATTAATAGTACTTCCAGTATTTGTTATCCTAATAAATGTATATATGTAGTTACCATCCCGCCCTCTGTATCTGTAAATGATTCATGAGTGGAAACGACCTTGTAAAAGCTTATAGCTTACTGTCGGATCCATAAACACTTTATTGTTATTGAATGTAACTCATTGAAATTGGAAATAAATACTGTTTAAACTAGATATGATTTTCTTAATGTCCACTATCAAACTCGGAACATATGTTATTAAAACTCGGCTGATATGAACTAAGCTACAGTTGCTAGAGTTACTAGGCTTAACCAATTTATTTACAACGAAATCGTTCACCGTCATTCTCGGAATCAATCATGAAATTTGTCGTTATCAGGCATAATGGCAAAGTCAGTCATTGAACCCATCGGACCGGCGCGCCAACCGATACAGAATCGCTAGTAACAACTCTGACGCAACGATTCGTTGCGATACATTTGCAATCGATGACTTCCTACCACAGCCCGCGTGCTGGTCCCATTTCTTTCCCTGGCTGACTTTATCTGCTGCACACATCACTCTTTCCCAACTGAAAGCAGAAGAGAACCAGCTCTGGCTCTACCTTCATCGCAAGATAGGATTTAAAGAATTGTAGTGAAATGAACATTGACCCATTCCGATAAATTTTGCAATGTTTTCATATAACTTTTTGACGTGAATTTCGTGCAACTCTCTCCACTCATAATGGCGTTCACCCTAAATATTCAGATAAAAAAGTAAAGTGTCTTTTGGTTTTGCGGTCTGAGTTTTTATTTCTATTTTCTTCGACAAATGTTCATTTGATAAAATTTCCGAAACGTGACGCCATGTTGTTTGTTGACGGAAGAACGTGCCATGATTAAATACCCCGTGCACTCATTAAATACGCTAATAAGCTGGTCACGTGGGTCATGTGAGATTGATATCTATCTCACATGGCCTTCTCACATGAGACACGCATATCTTGCATAGGAAGTGGGGGGGGGGAGATCTATCTCACTCCACCCTACGTGATCATCCACATTTGAATATTTAATGATCGAAGGACTATTTCATCATTGTCTGCATTTTGTCAACAAAAATTGTGTCCAGCTTCATTTCCATTAATACAGCTACCCATTTTTCACCACTCACGGATATTTCTTTCTCACTCCATAGGCCACATGACGTCATCCGAATTTATAATTTAGATTAGATTAAACATATTTTTATTTTCCATTCAACAATGCAAATCAGGATTGGAGGACAAGTGCTCACCACTTAGAAGACCCTCCGCTCCTGTACAAAGACTAATAGATTACAAAAGGCAGAACGTACTAAATAAATAACAAAATATAACAATATGTAAACAGTACACACAAAAAGAAGTCAACTCAAGAGAGAGAGAGAAAGAGAGAGAGAGAAGAGAGGGAGAGAGATAGAGAGAGAAAGAGAGAGATATACTAGAAAATCAGGTAAAAGCAGAATGAAAAAGCGAAAAAACAGAAACAACAAAATGAAACACAAAAACCCAATATACAACAGAAATTCCAGTGATGATGACCCCCCCCCCCCCCCCCCACATTTTATTCAGTTCTAAATTTAGTTTAGTGCCACTAAAGAAAGTTCACACGACATGTTGAGACCAGTTAATCTTTCCGTGCTCTTTCCACGTCCGTACTAACCTTACACCTGCCGCGTTGTCCTCACACAGATTTATTTTCAGGAAACCCATTACGTGTACACTCCATACGAAAAAATTATCCAAAAATCGACTGAGTGTGTTATGTGTAATTACATAATGTCAGACGTCCACTCACTAATCAGTGTTGATTGGACTGTATCGGGAAAAGATTCACCAATAACATATTAATTTCTGTTCACTAAATCTTTTTTCTGTACCTGATACATTTTGTTTGGAAAGTTTGTATAGCAAATAAAATCTTAAAAGGTGGAAATCGGTTCGGTAAATCCCGTTATTTTGTGTGATAAATTTGACCCAAAAATGGGAAATTCGCCGATCACGTGCAAAAGTGTGGCTCATCAATTGAATCTACATTGCATGAAATATTCTGAAGTAATTGAAGACCGGCGAACAAACTCAGGGGGGAATCCAAATCATATATCAACGAAAATTTTATTTTAATATGAGAACAATTCGAAAATCTCACGAATTAACGAACGGATTTTTTTAATTCCTATATTAAACTGCAGTACAGAGTTCTGAAAATGAAAGATATGGCATTTGTATCTGAATATTTTATTAAATGTAGGTTTCAGAAATTTTCTGACTGAAAAATATAATTGCTAATCAGGGACAGTCTCTGAAAGATTTTTCTCGCGAAACATTAATTGGTTATGTAATCCTTCTTACGTGACCGCACTAAAACAGGTTTTCATACCCGGTCGTTTCTACACAAACGACGGGGTATAAACAAGTGCGGTTTTGTATGCAATGTACACGTAATGCGCTGTGAGAGGACACCCACGGTGGAAGTCAGATCATTTTTACAACCCTGGGAAACTCAGATTTGCTGATAAACGCAACTAATTCTGCAACTATACATCAAATCTGTGCGAGTCACGAATAAAGATTTGAACAGATAAGAAAACTGATACATTGCTACTTTCGGGTAATGACGGGCTTCCATATAAAATTAAATTCAATGAATTCCAGTTGGGCGTGAGTTTCGACAAATCATCTATGAGGATATTGCGAATATCAGAATTTAAAGGACACAGGAAGATGGCGGAATCTCTTACCTTCACTGAATTGATGTCAACTTTAGTGAGTTGTTGTCGTGAACAAATTATTAGGAATTCAGTCTTATCATCATTTATCACCAATTTGTTTGAAACCATCCATGTGCGAATGTCCGAAATACAGGATTCAATAGTTTCTAGAGCTTTAGTTTGATCCTTGATTGATGGTCGAAAAGAGAAATAGACTTGTGTGTCAACAGCATAACCATGGACGTCAGGCAGGTGAGATTCAATGATGGTGAACATTTTTGAAATATAGAATAGAAACAGAACAGGACCAAGGCAACTACCATGTAGGACTCCAAATTCAAGATGGAAGTCTTTTGACAGATTACCGTTTATTGATACACGCTGCTGTCTATTCTTGAGGTATGATGATAACCAGCTAGCAGCAACACCATTAAGTCCAAAATCAGAATTAATTGTCTCTGGCAGAGTTTTATGACAAACCGTGTCAAAAGCAGCACTAAGGTCTAAAAGAACAAGCAATGTTACCCTTCCAGACTCCATATTAAGTAAGATGTCATTCTGAACCTTGAGTAATGCCGTTTCAGTCGAGTGAAATTTTCTGAATCCAGACGTGTTGGCCGGTAATGGAGCATACATATCACAACGTAACATTAGTTGGTCAAAATTTTGCGGCTTTTTCACACAGCTTAGAGACGAACGGTAAGTTACTCACTGGTCGGAAGTTTTTAAACACAAGTTCCGCACCTTGTTTCTTCAGAAGAGGATTAACAATTGCTATTTTCCACGCATCAGGTACATATCCTTCTAGCAGAGACATGTTGATCATTTTTTGTGATTACAGGAGCCAGAGAGTCTACACATGATTTGACAATAGATGTTGGCATTGGGTCGAGTTGACATGAGGCATTTGAAGATTCTTTTAACAATTTGGTTACCTCGTGGATTTCTAAAGGTCGACAAGTTGAAAGCTCTTTTTCTGATGGTCTCTGTTTGATGTCAATTTTGTCTACATTTATGTTCTTAATTTTTTCCTGAATTAATTTTATTTTATTGATGAAGAATTCGCCAAATTGATCAGCTAGCTTTGATGGATCATCCTGTACACAGATTTTTAACAACTTTAAACAGTTTTTTGCTGTCACCATTACAAGCTTCAACACATGTTGTGTAGTAAGATTTTCTGGCATCTTTTAGTTTGTTGGAGAACTGATTACGAATAGTCTTATATCCTGCTTCCTCATTGTAAGATTTAGATCTTTCCCGCTCTTGCTTTCGACGATTAGCTTTCAGAGTTTTCAGTTCTTTGGTAAACCAGGGTATACTTGGGCGAATAATTAATGTTTTTGTTTTCAGAGGGGCATGCTCATCCAGTAGAAAAGACAACGTGTTGTTGTATGATTTTGCCACATCATCCAGGTTAGCACACTGAAAATTACACAAATCTGATTTTTCGATGTCACATTTAAGCTTGTTAATGTCAATGTGATTGAATTTTCGGAGTGTTACCTCTTACGTGTCAGTGATGGTTTTCGAACAACTAGTGTGCACTCAACAAATGAATGGTCAGATAATCTGAATGGGATTAATGGATCAGAAAGCTGAAAGTCATTAGTACATCTTGTGATGATAAGGCTAAGAGTGTGTCCAGAGGTATGAGTTGGCCCAGTAACACGTTGTTGTAAACCAAATGTTTCTAGGAGGTTCATAAACTTGTTGGCATCACTATCATTGTTGTCATCCGTATGTATATTAAAATCACCGATGATAAGGAGTTTTTTCCGAACACATACCAATGGATTCAAGGTACACAGAAAATTCAGGTCGAGATAGGATGATTTTTGGAGTAAGGTGGTCGACATACACCCGCAGTTCGGATGTTGGTGTCAGCCCAGCATATAGTCCATTCGGCATATTCAAAAGAGGATTTATCTCCATGGGTTGAGGTTTTAATTTGTATATTCTCTCGGCAAATGAGATCAATTCCACCTCCAGTCCCAGCATTAATCCCGGGGTACTCTTGAAAGTATATCCTTCACAGGAAAATCCTGAAACAATTACACTGTCCAGATCAGTTAGCCAAGTCTCAGAAATCCATTTTGTTATTGACGATGTGTTCTACAAAATCAGGAACCTTATTCCTCACAGATCTGGCATTTACAGTTGCAAAGTTTAGACTTGGGGTAATTGGGGGATGAATAGTAGTATCTGTGCTTATTACCTGAATGTTGTTGGTATTCACACCCGAGTTAATAGGCTTTGGTCTTATTGCTTGTTTGTGTTGAATTTGTAATCCCTTTAGCTGGTATACTTTATCGGAGCTGTTGTTGGTAAAACAAAATTCAGGTTTTAGTATTCTTTGTTTTTGCAAGGCTTTAGAAACATATGCGTTAGGCCTGAGCTTGACATGATCCATTGTGTTGTTCATTGAACGGAGCTCATCTGAGGTGCAAATTAAACAAACACATTTTAAACCTCAGTAATTGAAACTCATGAATCTAATGGCATCAGGTGTGAGGTAGCTGTCTCCCATTAGCAGTGAATAGAATGGCAAATAGGTTTCACAGTCCAATCCGGTTCAGAACAATAGGTGACATAACCCAGATTAACTTTGCACATGAGGAAAAAATTCAAACTGGAGAAATATTCAGTAGATTTCAGAGTTTTTTGTTAAAAAAACACAAATATGTTGAAAGATTTTTTCTTCAGAGTCACATCAAAACAATGCACAACTGATAAGGAATATGTACAGCAATTTTCAGCAGATAAATCCCAAAATGTCCAGTAGAAAACCATGAAACAGCAGGAGCTCAAAAAAGTGTGACTCACTTGGTGGCAATACAAATTTTAACTATACACCAAATCTATGTGAGTCACGAATAAATTTTTGAACAGATACGAAAACTGATACATTGCTACTTTCGGGTAATGACGGGCTTCCATATAAAATCAGATCCAACGAATTGCAGTTGGGCGTGAGTTTCGACAAATCATCTATGAGGATATTGTCAATGTCAGAACGCCATCGTTGCATAAGCAAAATGGAGAATCTGAGATGTAGTTGCGGAATTTGTCACCATTAAGGTCACTACATCCACTTCGAAATTTTGCGTGAATGATGTTGTATTTCCTTTTACCGGGTGAGAAATATGTTGGAGGCTTACACAAGGGTGGTGAGATGATGGATTTCTTGAATTTCCCAAGCGACCGACTGTTTCGATCAGCCTCAGGTAGGGTGTTCCACACTTCAGTACACGAAGGGAAAATGATCGTTTGATGAGTTCCGTTCGACAGAAATAAGGGACAAAATTCGTCGCGTTTCGTAAATTGTATTTGGATATGTCGGCGACACGAGATGGTAAAAGATCATGGAGGAAGTTCGGAGCATTCCCAGTAACAATTTTGTAAAAGTTACACATTTTCTGAACATAGCGCCGGTTTTCTAGACTTAATAATAATAATAACACTTTGGCCAGCCGCTGATTTGTCGCGGTTCTCGGACGAGAAGGCCCTGGTTACCCCTGTACTCCCAACTGCCTCCCTATTCCCACGCTTCTCCTCTCCTCCCAACACTCGGAGACGAACTGCTTGATGACATCCCTTGCCCCATTCTTCCCAATCCCTCCGATTAGCATATTAACCCTCTCCTTTGAATCTCTCCCTAACCACATGTCCTTCACTCTCCCATCCCACTTCCCCATTATACTCCCAGTGGATCTTATTCTGCTAGACTGGTACTTTGGGCATTCTAGAAGAAAGTGTTCCGAGGTCTCCACCATGCCCAAATTACACATCTAGCACTCTTTTTGCTCTGTTTTTCCCAATTTTTCCCCTCAGCTCCAGGGATCGCGACCTCAGCTTGAGCAACAGTGACCCCCCCCCCCCCCTCCAAAGGTGTCATCAAGGTACTCTTCAAAGCCTAGCTCTTCTTTATCACTCTGGCCACCCAAAGGCCTCTTTAATTTGACCCCCTCTCGACAATTACGGTTACAATCCTCCATGACCCTTCCTCTGACGATTTTTTTACCCTGGTTTGCCCCAACGTTCAGGTCCGAGATCTCCAATGAGTAGTTCTCTACTAGCTCCCTCACTTGCACCATCCACCCCGTCTTGATATTTGAGTTGAAAATTCTCAGGAACATTACTTTACACCATCGGCTGTCGGGGAGATTTACCAAATAATTAAGATTACCGTGTTTCAACAGATCTATCCTGTCCTTGATCTCCATCCACCCAAGCTCGCCCCTGATTGCTTCTAGCGCTGCGGCATTACTCGACCGAGTTATCCATCGGCCTGCATCGTTCTGTAGGATTTCCAAGCTCTTTACGGCCGTCTGGTTTAGGGTACCACTTGCGTACCGTATGATATACTTGGCAGACCCACCGTTTCCCAAATCGTTTTCCCCACGAAAACCTTATTGAAGCTGTTTCTCCCTATAAGTTTCATTTGGTTAAGGATTCGCTTCCCCTTCAGAATCAATTTATTTGTGTGGTTTCAGTAGATGCCTCTTCCTGTAGTGTTTATATTTACCCCCAAATACTCGTAATCACCTGTCTCTCCTACACTGAGAAGTTTGCTGCTACCTTCCGGAATGCAGAACTCACCCACTCTCCACCTTCGAGTGGGGTCCACGTTGCGGCCCACAGGTATAACTTTGCTCTTGCTTTCATTAAGTTCGAGTCTCCATTTGCTCCCATATTTCCCAACCATTCCCAGCATTTTCGTTAGCCCCTCTTCGCTTTCTGACACTAGCACCATATCATCAGCAAAAAAATAGCCCTGGGATCTTCAAGTCCCAAACTGCTACCCCCTCGTCGCTATGCAGGAGTTCATCACCTAAACCTTTGATGTACAATTCAAACAGAAGTGGCGAAAGGATACACCCCTGTTTTAGGCATATCTCCATAGGCACACGTTTTGTTGTAATGTTTCCCAGGCTAAGTTCACTCTATACGTCTTTATATAATGCTTTCATAATTCCAACAAACTCGCCCCTTAAGCCCAGAGCCTCCAGCTCACGCCACATAACCCCCCCCCCTCCCCCCCCCCCCCCCACTCCATACTCTATCGTATGCCTTTTTGATATCCAAAAAGGTCATAAACATTTTTTTTTTTTTGCTTTCGCGGATTCTATCATTTGGGATTGCGTGAAAAGATGGTCAGTAACTCTCCTTCCCTTCCTGAAGTCATTCTGGATTTCTCCCAAAAAACCCTTCTCTTCAATCACCTCCTCTAGTCTCCCATACAGGACTTTACAGAAAACTTTTCCAATGTTGCTACTGACAGAGATCCGTCGATAGTTATCCGAAACGTCTTTTTCCCCCTTTTTGTGAATAAATGTCACTTTGCTATCTCTCCACTTCTTTGGGACCTCTTGATTTTCTATGGCTAGATTGAATAGGGCAGTTAGGCTTTCCACGAATTTCTCTCCCCCTTTTTTGATAAACTCGTTAGGAATATCATCCACTCCTCCCGCTTTTCCATTCCTTAATTTTGAGATCACCTTTCGCACCTCCTCCGTTTTAATTTCGCTGCACACGAAGTTCGATAGGTTTTCCTCGACCTGATTCGGACACTCAGGTGGGCTCCCCATGCCCCATCGCTTATCGTTTACCTTTTCCCTGTGCTTGACTAGTTCTGATGCGACTTCATCTTGCTCGTCTGTAACTCTGCTATCTACTTTAATACTCTGTGGGTTACTTCCTTTGTTATGGTTATTCACCCATTTCCACAATACCTTCGAACTCGACCCCCCTGTCGTTCTTATCGTCCTAATAAGACTGCTATTTCGCACTCTCCGATTATCGTCTTTAATCTTATTTACTTTATTTCGTGCTTGTTGATATTCTTCCTTTGCTGCTGTGGCCTCGTTGCTTTCTGCCCCCTCAAGTTTTCTACTTCTCCTGTTTGCAGCACATTTAGCTTTTCTAACCGTTATGGCCCTTTTCGGTTCTTCATTCACTCTGTACCCAAGTTCCCGTGTTGGCACACTGATCTTTCCTACACTTTCCTTCCCTGCCTCCACTAGGCTCGCAACTATGGCGTCGGCCATCTTCTGGACACCGCCCCCCCCCCCCCCCTTGGGTACGGTTGCAAGCTTTGGTTTCAGTTTTTCATTGAACTTCGCCCAGTCAGCATCTTTTTTGAATTCCCAAATCTCCTTAAAGCTTTCTTTGCTTTTTACTAGATTTTTGGCCCTGGTCGTCACTGTAATCAGGTTGTGATCACTATCCACCTCCATTTTACCCTCATCATCCACTTCTACCCCTATCACCTCCCTCCATAAATTAATATCTGTGAGAATGTAGTCGATTATTGATTTTCTGTCGTTCCTCTCCCAGCTCCATTTCCTCTTACACCTCGCGTCCCTGTTCAGAATCTTCAGACCGAGCTCGTTTGTGAAGTTCAACAGTTTCCTTCCATTCCTGTTGACTTTCTTGTCCCCACTCTCTATGCCTCCTTCATTATCACCTATGTGTCCATTAAAGTCACCCATCAGAATTATACCGAGCCCCTTGTTTTGTAGTTCTGTGATATTGGACCTTAGTGTTGAGTATATCGAGTCATTCCACTCGGATTTGCTTCCCTCCACCACACAGCAGACTTATCCAACCAACTTCCAGCAAAATCGATCCAGTGGCACAGATCTTGTCATCCCGCTCATTATTCGGGCTACGTCGTGGTGAAAATCTTCAACACGTTTTAGTTGAAACTGAGGAGCACCGCTCCACGCAGAACTACCATATTCCTAAATCGGTAATATGAATGCATGATATTTTTTTTCGAGAATTTTTCTGTTAAAAGTATACTTCAATTTTCTCAGTAGGGACAATCTCGAACTTTTTACAAATTTATAAATGTGATCTGACCAAGACAAGTTTGACTGCAAGGTTAAACCCAATTGTTTGTGAGAATTACAAAAATCAATTATTTCGCCATTAAACAAAATATGTAATGACGAGATATTTTTGTTAAGTGTGAATAGGATTGCTTTCGTCTTTTTTGCATAAAACGAAACAAGCCATGTTTCCCTTTTTGAATTCCGCGTTCCGATTTGCTTCGACGTTGCAGGGGTCATTGGACGATTCTGTCAGACACGTGTCATCGGCAAACATGCGAGTAACTGAATCAATTGTGTCGACGATGTCATTGATATATTTAAGAAACAGGAACGGTCCTAGGACCTGGAACTCCAACCTTGACTTCCTTATAGTTGGAATTACAACCATTTATTTTTACTCTATGTTTTCTATCTTTTAGATAGCTGTGAAACCAGCCGAGAAAGGGACCCAAGATACCGTACTGTATTAATTTGTATATAATCCCTCCGCGCCATACTCTATCAAACGCTTTTGAAATATCACAAAAGACACCACATGTTTATAAGTTTTTATCCACTGCGTCACAAAGTTTGTAATAGACCTCTAATAATTGGTAAACGGTGCTGTTGTTTGGAAGGAAGTCTGGCTGTAATACATAAAATAGATTGATTATTGTCTTTAAAATATTTATAGACTTCCTTTAAAACAACCCGCTCCATTATTTTACCAACACAACACAATAAAGAGGTAGGTCGATAATTTTAGGGGTCTTGACGATCCTTTTTTTGTAAAGCACATCAGCACATTTCCACTCCCGAGGAAATTCCGACAACTCCAGTGATTTAGAATAAAGCAGAAATAAAGGTCCGCTTACACTAAATTTCGTTTTTTTCAACATATATGTCCAATACCACAATGACCGCTGCTTTTGTTACTTTTAAGAGAATTTATAATCTGAATAATGTCTTCTTGAGTAAAAGAAATTTTGCTAAATGATTGCGAACATTTCCGTTTAAGGGGGTGGGGGGGGGGGGGGTGCTTGCTATTTGAGTTCCACATACTATTTTGAATAAATGCCTCGTTTAAAAGATTAGCTTTTACATAGTCAGTTTCAAAAAGTGTGTTACCTGAATCAATTTTCAGCGTCGGTATTCCTGGATCGGAAGCAAAGTTGTTTTGAAACATCTTAACAATATGCCAAAGTTGCCGTTGGTCGATGTTTTCTGATATTGAGGTACAGAGGTATCTATTTTTTCTAAGTATTGTTCCTTCGCAAATTAGTTCATATTGTTAACTTTGTTTCGAGTAGTTTTATATTTATCCCATGTGTTTGTGTTATTGCCTTTCAGAGCTAACTTACGTAGTCGATCACGAAGATGAATAGTACTTCTAATAGCGCTATCAAACCACAGCTTATCAGACTTCCTAATTATAACTTTTGTATGTGGAAAACATTTTTCTGCAAGTTCCAAAAAAGTAGAAACAAAGTTTGACAGAGCATCATTACTGTTCTCCTCACTACAAATTAGTTTCGCCCATTCTGTCTCGTTTATAAGGTTATTTAATTTTATAAAATCACTTTTTAGTAATTCAAGACCGCCCGAGTGACAGTCGATTGAATAGGGCGTGCACAGTCTACATGAGCGTATACTGCGAGATGATCGGATAAACCTAATTCCAGAGTGCCCGAGTGAGCTATCGTGACTGTGTCACTAATAATTATAGGATCAAGCAGGGTTCGAGATGTGTTTTCTATTCCAGTGGGCTCAGATATAACATTCTTCAAATTGAATAGTGTTATAAGAGACTGTAGCGTACTCCGTTCCACGAGTAAGTCAGAGTTTATATCACCAGTTAAAAACACCGATGGATTTATTTCCAAGGTTAATTCAATTTTTTCCTGTAAGTTATGCCAGTAATTTTCACTCGATTCCCTCCCCGATCTGTATGCGACACAAAGGATGAATTTCTGTTTGTTGACTACTTCAAACCAGAGAAAATCATCATCATCAAATGATAAGTCTTCAAAATGTTTTAAGGTGATGTGGTCTGCAAAGTACACCGCAATAACCCGCCGTGCTGGTTTCCGTTATGTGTTATGGGGACAAAATAGTTTGGGATTAATATATTACCAATATCGAAGTCATTATCCAAGTGAATTTCTATAAAGGAAATAATGTCAAAGTCATCGATCTCATCGACTAGTTTATGCAGTTTATGACGAATGCTACGGATATTATAATTTAGAATTGAAATTGTATTTTGATCGGTACTGACAGTACCCTTATGAGCTGGACCAGGGTTTGGATGGAGGATAACAATCAACATCATAATAACAATTATAGATGAAGAGAGATGGAATATAAGTGGACGGATTTCAATATGGAGTATCGCATAACTTTGATGAATGTTGTCCTGTTTCATTGAATTAAGACTGTTGTAGAAAATACCCACTGACTGCCGGTAATGGGTTATGTCAATCGCCATGAATGTGAAAACCTAAATTCATCAGTCAGCGGGTATTCCGGAGATAGAAACTGACGGTTTTGGTTTTTGAGCAGCCCTTCTCTTAGAGTACACCGATGGTCATCAAGACTGGAACATAAATCATAGAGTGCACTGATGGTCATCAACATTGTAACATAAATCATAGGGTGCACCGACGGTCATCAACATTGTAACATAAATCATAGAGTGCATTGATGGTCATCAACATAGTAACATAAATTATAGAATGCACTGATGGTCATCAACATAGTAACATAAATTATAGAATGCATTGATGGCCATCAACATTGTAACATAAATCATAGAGTACACTGATGATCATCAACATTCTAACATAAATCATAGAGTGCACTGATAGTCATCAACACTGGAACATAAATCATAGAGTGCACCGACGGTCATCAACATTGTAACATAAATCATAGAGTTCACCGACGGTCATCAACATTGTAACATAAATCATAGAGTGCACTGATGGTCATCAACATTGTAACATAAATTATAGAATGCACTGATGGCCATCAACATTGTAACATAAATCATTGAGTACGCTGATGGTCATCAACATTGTAACATAAATCTTAGAGTGCACTGATAGTCATCAACACTGGAACATAAATCAAAGAAAAAATAAACATATGAGTAAACAAAGAAACAAAACTGAAATTTATACATGTCCATTTTCTGGGTTAACTGTTTGAAGCTTGGGGTTTAGGTCAAGATATAGACTAACTCTGTGCAAACTAAACTCATTCCTCAATTAATTACTACCAAAATCGCGCTGTGTTGTGAGCTGGTTCGACATATCATTGTCGTTTAACTATTGAATGCTGATTAGGCTGTTTGTCCAATTGCGTTGACAGGGTATACTGTCCATGACTCGAAACAGGAACGAATCCGACGAGCCCGTCCTGGCTGCAACAATGCATTAGCATTACCATTCCATGTAATGTGAGGCGATGTCAGTTTCACTGGTTTTGCTGCATAGCATTGAATGTTCACCGTCATTCTCGGAATCAATCATGAAATTTGTCGTTATCAGGCATAATGGCAAAGTCAGTCATTGAACCCATCGGACCGGCGCGCCAACCGATACAGAATCGCTAGTAACAACTCTGACGCAACGATTCGTTGCGATACATTTGCAATCGATGACTTCCTACCACAGCCCGCGTGCTGGTCCCATTTCTTTCCCTGGCTGACTTTATCTGCTGCACACATCACTCTTTCCCAACTGAAAGCAGAAGAGAACCAGCTCTGCCTCTACCTTCATCGCACCACCCGCTTCGCACCCAGCGCACAACCTTCTTAATAGTTTAATGATAATTCTAGTGGTTTCTGATGATCTGGACAATGCAATACAACTTGGTAGCGTGCAGGTTGGTCATAGGATCACGACCAGAGTGGGAGGTCTGTCAATATGTCCAATATTCTATTAGATTCCTCAGTGAGATACGCGTTTCCCGAATGAGATACTTGGGTGAGATTATTATTATCCCAGATGGGGAGGGTGTGAGATGGGGAAATCTCACCTAGTGCAGCTATATCGAACAATTTTATTGACCATTTCTCAAACTGATTTGCTTGTATGAAAAAGCGTACAAAAGTTCTCTATATACAGGTATATACCACGAAATTAAATCCCAACGCCGGCAAGATAGGATTTAAAGAATTGTAGTGAAATGAACATTGACCCATTCCGATAAATTTTGCAATGTTTTCATATAACTTTTTGACGTGAATTTCGTGCAACTCTCTCCACTCATAATGGCGTTCACCCTAAATATTCAGATAAAAAAGTAAAGTGTCTTTTGGTTTTGCGGTCTGAGTTTTTATTTCTATTTTTTTCGACAAATGTTCATTTGATAAAATTTCCGAAACGTGACGTCATATTGTTTGTTGACGGAAGAACGTGCCATGATTAAATACCCCGCGCACTCATTAAATATGCTAATAAGCTGGTCACGTGGGTCATGTGAGATTGATATCTATCTCACATGGCCTTCTCACATGAGACACGCATATCTTGCATAGGAAGTGGGGGGGGGGGGGGAGATCTATCTTACTCCACCCTACGTGATCATCCAGATTTGAATATTTAATGATCGAAGGACTATTTCATCTTGCCTGCATTTTGTCAACAAAAATTGTGTCCAGCTTCATTTCCATTAATACAGCTACCCATTTTTCACCACTCACGGATATTTCTTTCTCACTCCATAGGCCACATGACGTCATCCGATTTTATAATTTAGATTAGATTAAACATATTTTTATTTTCCATTCAACAATGCAAATCAGGATTGGAGGACAAGTGCTTACCACTTAGAAAACCCTCCGCTCCTGTACAAATACTAATACATTACAAAAGGCAGAACGTACTAAATGAATAACAAAATATAACAATATGTAAACAGTACACACAAAAAGAAGTTAACTCAAGAGAGAGAGAAAGAGAGAGAGAGAAGAGAGGGAGAGAGATAGAGAGAGAAAGAGAGAGAGAGAGATACTAGAAAATCAGGTAAAAGCAGAATGAAAAAGCAAAAAACAGAAAGAACAAAATGAAACACAAAAACCCAATATACAACAGAAATTCCAGTGATGATGACCCCCCTCCCATTTTATTCAGTTCTAAATTTAGTTTAGTGTCACTAAAGAAAGTTCACACGACATGTTGAGACCAGTTAATCTTTTCGTGCTCTTTCCACGTCCGTACTAACCTTACACCTGCCGTGTTGTCCTCACATAGATTTATTTTCAGGAAACCCTTTACGTGTACACTCCATACGAAAAAATTATCCAAAAATCGACTGAGTGTGTTATGTGTAATTACATAATGTCAGACGTCCACTCACTAATCAGTGTTGATTGGACTGTATCGGGAAAAGATTCGCCAATAACATATTAATTTCTGTTCACTAAATCTTTTTTCTGTACCTGATACATTTTGTTTGGAAAGTTTGTATATCAAATAAAATCTTAAAAGCTGGAAATCGGTTCGGTAAATCCCGTTATTTTGTGTGATAAATTTGACCCAAAAATGGGAATTTCGCCGATCACGTGCAAAAGTGTGGCTCATCAATTGAATCTACATTGCAGGAAATATTCTGAAAACTCAGGGGGGAATCCAAATCATATATCAACGAAAATTTTATTTTAATATGAGAACAATTCGAAAATCTCACGAATTAACGAACGGATTTTTTCAACTCCAATATTAAACTGCAGTACAGAGTTCTGGAAATGAAAGATATGGCATTTGTATCTGAATATTTTATTAAATGTAGGTTTCAGAAATTTTCTGACTGAAAAATATAATTGCTAATCAGGAACAGACTCTGAAAGATTTTTCTCGCGAAACATTAATTGGTTATGTAATCCTTCTTACGTGACTGCACTAAAACAGCTTTTCATACCCGGTCGTTTCTACACAAACGACGGGGTATAAACAAGTGCAGTTTTGTATGCAATGTACACGTAATGCGCTGTGAGAGGACACCCACGGTGCAAGACAGATCATTTTTACAACCCTGGGAAACTCAGAGTTGCTGATAAACGCAACTAATTCTGCAACTATACATCAAATCTGTGCGTGTCACGAATAAAGTTTTGAACAGATAAGAAAACTGATACATTGCTACTTTCGGGTGATGACGGGCTTCCATATAAAATTAAATGCAATGAATTCCAGTTGGGTGTGAGTTTCGATAAATCATCTATGAGGATATTGCGAATATCAGAATTTAAAGGACATAGGAAGATGGCGGAATCTCTTACCTTCACTGAATTGATGTCAACTTTAGTGAGTTGTTGTCGTGAACCAATTATTAGGAATTCAGTCTTATCGTCATTTATCACCAATTTGTTTGAAACAATCCATGTGCGAATGTCCGAAATACAGGATTCAATAGTTTCTAGAGCTTTAGTTTGATCCTTGATTGATGGTCGAAAAGAGAAATAGACTTGTGTGTCAACAGCATAACCATGGACGTCAGGCAGGTGAGATTCAATGATGGTGAACATTTTTGAAATATAGAATAAAAACAGAACAGGACCAAGGCAACTACCATGTAGGACTCCAAATTCAAGATGGAAGTCTTTTGACAGATTACCGTTTATTGATACACGCTGCTGTCTATTCTTGAGGTATGATGATAACCAGCTAGCAGCAACACCATTAAGTCCAAAATCAGAATTCATTGTCTCTGGCAGAGTTTTATGACAAACCGTGTCAAAAGCAGCACTAAGGTCTAAAAGAACAAGCAATGTTACCCTTCCAGACTCCATATTAAGTAAGATGTCATTCTGAACCTTGAGTAATGCCGTTTCAGTCGAGTGAAATTTTCTGAATCCAGACGTGTTGGCCGGTAATGGAGCATACATATCACAACGTAACATTAGTTGGTCAAAATTTTGCGGTTTTTTCACACAACTTAGAGACGAACCGTAAGTTACTCACTGGTCGGAAGTTTTTAAACACAAGTTCCGCACCTTGTTTCTTCATAAGAGGATTAACAATTGCTATTTTCCACGCATCAGGTACATATCCTTCTAGCAGAGACATGTTGATCATTTTTTGTGATTACAGGAGCCAGAGAGTCTACACATGATTTGACAATAGATGTTGGCATTGGGTCGAGTTGACATGAGGCATTTGAAGATTCTTTTAACAATTTGGTTACCTCGTGGATTTCTAAAGGTCGACAAGTTGAAAGCTCTTTTTCTGATGGTCTCTGTTTGATGTCAATTTTGTCTACATTTATGTTCTTAATTTTTTCCTGAATTAATTTTATTTTGTTGATGAAGAATTCGCCAAATTGATCAGCTAGCTTTGATGGATCATCCTGTACACAGATTTTTAACAAACTTTAAACAGTTTTTTGCTGTCACCATTACAAGCTTCAACACATGTTGTGTAGTAAGATTTTCTGGCATCTATTAGTTTGTTGGAGAACTGATTACGAATAGTCTTATATCCTGCTTCCTCATTGTAAGATTTAGATCTTTCCCGCTCTTGCTTTCGACGATTAGCTTTCAGGGTTCTCAGTTCTTTGGTAAACCAGGGTATACTTGGGCGAATAATTAATGTTTTTGTTTTCAGAGGGGCATGCTCATCCAGCAGAAAAGACAACGTGTTGTTGTATGATTTTGCCACATCATCCAGGTTAGCACACTGAGAATTACACAAATCTGATTTTTCGATGTCACATTTAAGCTTGTTAATGTCAATGTGATTGAATTTTCGGAGTGTTACCTCTTACGTGTCAGTGATGGTTTTCGAACAACTAGTGTGCACTCAACAAATGAATGGTCAGATAATCTGAATGGGATTAATGGATCAGAAAGCTGAAAGTCATTAGTACATCTTGTGATGATAAGGTCAAGAGTGGGTCCAGAGGTATGAGTTGGCCCAGTAACACGTTGTTGTAAACCAAATGTTTCTAGGAGGTTCATAAACTTGTTGGCATCACTATCATTGTTGTCATCCGTATGTATATTAAAATCACCAATGATAAGGAGTTTTTCCGAACACATACCAATGGATTCAAGGTACACAGAAATTCTGGTCGAGATAGGATGATTTTTGGAGTAAGTTGGTCGACATACACCCGCAGTTCGGATGTTGGTGTCAGCCCAGCATATAGTCCATTCGGCATATTCAAAAGAGGATTTATCTCCATGGGTTGAGGTTTTAATTTGTATATTCTCTCGGCACATGAGACCAATTCCACCCCCAGTCCCAGCATTAATCCCGGGGTACTCTTGAAAGTATATTCTTCACAGGAAAATCCTGAAACAATTACACTGTCCAGATCAGTTAGCCAAATCTCAGAAATCCATTTTGTTATTGACGATGTGTTCTACAAAATCAGGAACCTTATTCCTCACAGATCTGGCATTTACAGTTGCAAAGTTTACACTTGGGGTAATTGGGGGATGAATAGTAGTATCTGTGCTTAGTACATGAATGTTGTTGGTTACACCCGAGTTAATAGGCTTTGGTCTTATTGCTTGTTTGTGTTGAATTTGTAATCCCTTTTGCTGATATACTTTATCGGAGCTGTTGTTGGTAAAACGAAATTCAGGTTTTAGAATTCTTTGTTTTTGCAAGGCTTTAGAAACATATGCGTTAGGCCTGAGCTTGACATGATCCATTGTGTTGTTCATTGAACGGAGCTCATCTGAGGTGTAATTAAACAAACACATTTTAAACGTCAGTAATTGAAACTCATGAATCTAATGGCATCAGGTGTGAGGTAGCTGTCTCCCATTAGCAGTGAATAGAATGGCAAATAGGTTTCACAGACCAATCTGGTTCAGAACAATAGGTGACATAACCCAGATTAACTTTGCACATGAGGAAAAAATTCAAACTGGAGAAATATTCAGTAGATTTCAGAGGTTTTGTTAAAAAAACACAAATATGTTGAAAGATTTTTTCTTCAGAGTCACATCAAAACAATGCACAACTGATAAGGAATATGTACAGCAATTTTCAGCAGATAAATCCCAAAATGTCCAGTAGAAAACCATGAAACAGCAGGAGCTCAAAAAAGTGTGACTCACTTGGTGGCAATACAAAATTTAACTATACATCAAATCTATATGAGTCACGAATAAATTTTTGAACAGATACGAAAACTGATACATTGCTACTTTCGGGTAATGACGGGCTTCCATATAAAATTGGATCCAATGAATTGCAGTTGGGCGTGAGTTTCGACAAATCATCTATGAGGATATTGTCAATGTCAGAATTTAAAGGACACAGGAAGAAATAATGTTCTGCATCGTCAACGCCATCGTTGCATAAGCAAAATGGAGAATCTGAGATGTAGTTGCGGAATTTGTCACCATTAAGGTCACTACATCCACTTCGAAATTTTGCGTGAATGATGTTGTATTTCCTTTTACCGGGTGAGAAATATGTTGGAGGCTTACACAAGGGTGGTGAGATGATGGATTTCTTGAATTTCCCATGCGACCGACTGTTTCGATCAGCCTCAGGAAGGGTGTTCCACACTTCAGTACACGAAGGGAAAATGATCGTTTGATGAGTTCCGTTCGACAGAAATAAGGGACAAAATTCGTCGCGTTTCGTAAATTGTATTTGGATATGCCGGCGACACGAGATGGTAAAAGATCATGGAGGAAGTTCGGAGCATTCCCAGTAACAATTTTGTAAAAGTTACACATTTTCTGAACATAGCGCCGGTTTTCTAGACTTAATAATAATAATAACACTTTGGCCAGCCGCTGATTTGTCGCGGTTCTCGGACGAGAAGGCCCTGGTTACCCCTGTACTCCCAACTGCCTCCCTATTCCCACGCTTCTCCTCTCCTCCCAACACTCGGAGACGAACTGCTTGATGACATCCCTTGCCCCATTCTTCCCAATCCCTCCGATTAGCATATTAACCCTCTCTTTGAATCTCTCCCTAACCACATGTCCTTCATTCTCCCATCCCACTTCCCCATTATACTCCCAGTGGATCTTATTCTGCTAGACTGGTACTTTGGGCATTCTAGAAGAAAGTGTTCCGAGGTCTCCACCATGCCCAAATTACACATCTGGCACTCTTTTTTCTCTGTTTTTTTTCAATTTGTCCCCTCAGCTCCAGGGATCGCGACCTCAGCTTGAATAACAGTGACCCCCCCCCCCCTTCCAAAGGTGTCATCAAGTTACTCTTCAAAGCCTAGCTTCTCTTTATCACGCTGGCCACCCAAAGGCCTCTTTAATTTGACCCCCTCTCGACAATTACGGTTACAATCCTCCATGACCCTTCCTCTGACGATTTTTTTACCCTGGTTTGCCCCAACGTTCAGGTCCGAGATCTCCAATGAGTAGTTCTCTACTAGCTCCCTCACTTGGACCATCCACCCCGTCTTGATATTTGAGTTGAAAATTCTCAGGAACATTACTTTACACCATCGGCTGTCGGGGAGATTTACCAAATAATTAAGATAACCGAGTTTCAACAGGTCTATCCTGTCCTTGATCTCCATCCACCCAAGCTCGCCCCTGATTGCTTCTAGCGCTGCGGCATTACTCGACCCAGTTATCCATCGGCCTGCATCGTTCTGTAGGATTTCCAAGTTCTTTACGGCCGTCTGGTTTAGGGGTACCACTTCCGTACCGTATGTTATACTTGGCAGACTCACCGTTTCCCAAATCGTTTTCCCCACGAAAACCTTATTGAAGCTGTTTCTCCCTATAAGTTTCATTTGGTTAAGGATTCGCTTCCCCTTCAGAATCAATTTATTTGTGTGGTTTCAGTAGATGCCTCTTCCTGTAGTGTTTATATTTTCCCCCAAATACTCGTAATCACCTGTCTCTCCTACACTGAGAAGTTTGCTGCTACCTTCCGGAATGCAGAACTCACCCACTCTCCACCTTCGAGTGGGGTCCACGTTGCGGCCCACAGGTATAACTTTGCTCTTGCTTTCATTAAGTTCGAGTCTCCATTTGCTCCCATATTTCCCAACCATTCCCAGCATTTTCGTTAGCCCCTCTTCGCTTTCTGACACTAGCACCATATCATCAGCAAAAAATAGCCCTGGGATCTTCAAGTCCCCAACTGCTACCCCCTCGTCGCTATGCAGGAGTTCATCTCCTAAACCTTTGATGTACAATTCAAACAGAATTGGCGAAAGGATACACCCCTGTTTTAGGCATATCTCCAAAGGCGCACGTTTTGTTGTAATGTTTCCCAGGCTAAGTTCACTCTATACGTCTTTATATAATGCTTTCATAATTCCAACAAACTCGCCCCTTAAGCCCAGAGCCTCCAGCTCACGCCACATACCCCCCCCCCCCCCCCCACACTCCATACTCTATCGTATGCCTTTTTGACATCCAAAAAGGTCATAAACATTTTCTTTTCTTTTTTGCTTTCGCGGATTCTATCATTTGGGATTGCGTGAAAAGATGGTCAGTGACTCTCCTTCCCTTCCTGAAGTCATTCTGGATTTCTCCCAAAAAAACCCTTCTCTTCAATCACCTCCTCTAGTCTCCCATACAGGACTTTACAGAAAACTTTTCCAATGTTGCTACTGACAGAGATCCGTCGATAGTTATCCAAAACGTCTTTTTCCCCCTTTTTGTGAATAAATGTCACTTTGCTTTCTCTCCACTTCTTTGGGACCTCTTGATTTTCTATGACTAGATTAAATAGGGCAGTCAGGCTTTCCACGAATTTCTCTCCCCCTTTTTTGATAAACTCGTTAGGACTATCATCCACTCCTCCCGCTTTTCCATTCCTTAATTTGGAGATCACCTTTCGCACCTCCTCCGTTTTAATTTCGCTGCACACGAAGTTCGATAGGTTTTCCTCGACCTGATTCGGACACTCAGGTGGGCTCCCCATGCCCCATCGCTTATCGTTTACCTTTTCCCAGTGCTTGACTTGTTCTGATGCGACTTCATCTTGCTCGTCTGTAACTCTGCTATCTACTTTAATACTCTGTGGGTTACTTCCTTTGTTATGTTTATTCACCCATTTCCACAATACGTTCGAACTCGACCCCCCCCCCCCCCCCCCTGTCGTTCTTATCGTCCTAATAAGACTGC
This sequence comes from Pictodentalium vernedei, assembly GCA_031216915.1. Lineage (NCBI taxonomy): Eukaryota > Metazoa > Mollusca > Scaphopoda > Dentaliida > Dentaliidae > Pictodentalium > Pictodentalium vernedei. The sequence continues at coordinate 704,003,330 of CM062296.1, forward strand.
TATTTCGCATTCTCCGATTATCGTCTTTAATCTTATTTACTTTATTTCGTGCTTGTTGATATTCTTCCTTTGCTACTGTGGCCTCGTTGCTTTCTGCCCCCTTAAGTTTTCTACTTCTCCTGTTTGCAGCACATTTAGCTTTTCTAACCGTTATGGCCCTTTTCAGTTCTTCATTCACTCTGTACCTAAGTTCCCGTGTTGGCACCCTGATCTTTCCTACACTTTCCTTCCCTGCCTCCACTAGGCTCGCAACTATGGCGTCGGCCATCTTCTGGACACCGCCCCCCCCCCCCCCCCTTGGGTACGGTTGCAAGCTTTGGGTTTTTCATTGAACTTCGCCCAGTCAGCATCTTTTTTGAATTCCCAAATCTCCTTAAAGCTTTCTTTGCTTTTTACTAGATTTTTGGCCCTGGTCGTCACTGTAATCAGGTTGTGATCACTATCCACCTCCATTTTACCCTCATCATCCACTTCTACCCCTATCACCTCCCTCCATAAATTAATATCTGTGAGAATGTAGTCGATTATTGATTTTCTGTCGTTCCTCTCCCAGCTACATTTCCTCTTACACCTCGCGTCCCTGTTCAGAATCTTCAGACCGAGCTCGTTTGTGAAGTTCAACAGTTTCCTTCCATTCCTGTTGACTTTCTTGTCCCCACCCTCTATGCCTCCTTCTTCATCACCTATGTGTCCATTAAAGTCACCCATCAGAATTATACCGAGCCCCTTGTTTTGTAGTTCTGTGATATTGGACCTTAGTGTTGAGTATATCGAGTCATTCCACTCGGATTTGCTTCCCTCCACCGCACAGCAGACTTATCCAACCAACTTCCAGCAAAAGTCGATCCAGTGGCACAGATCTTGTCATCCCGCTCATTATTCGGGCTACGTCGTGGTGAAAATCTTCAACACGTTTTAGTTGATACTGAGGAGCACCGCTCCACGCAGAACTACCATATTCCAAAATCGGTAATAAATGCATGATATTTTGTTTTCGAGAATTTTTCTGTTAAAAGTATACTTCAATTTTCTCAGTGGGGACAATCTCGAACTTTTTACAAATTTATAAATGTGATCTGACCAAGACAAGTTTGACTGCAAGGTTAAACCCAATTGTTTGTGAGAATTACAAAAATCAATTATTTCGCCATTAAACAAAATATGTAATGACGAGATATTTTTGTTAAGTGTGAATAGGATTGCTTTCGTCTTTTTTGCATTAAACGAAACAAGCCATGTTTCCCTTTTTGAATTCCGCGTTCAGATTTGCTTCGACGTTGCAGGGGTCATTGGACGATTCTGTCAGACACGTGTCATCGGCAAACATGCGAGTAACTGAATCAATTGTGTCGACGATGTCATTGATATATATAAGAAACAGGAACGGTCCTAGGACCTGGAACTCCAACCTTGACTTCCTTATAGTTGGAATTACAACCATTTATTTTTACTCTATGTTTTCTATCTTTTAGATAGCTGTGAAACCAGCCGAGAAAGGGACCCAAGATACCGTACTGTATTAATTTGTATATAATCCCTCCGCGCCATACTCTATCAAACGCTTTTGAAATATCACAAAAGACACCACATGTTTATAAGTTTTTATCCACTGCGTCACAAAGTTTGTAATAGACCTCTAATAATTGGTAAACGGTGCTGTTGTTTGGAAGGAAGTCTGGCTGTAATACATAAAATAGATTGATTATTGTCTTTAAAATATTTAGAGACTTCCTTAAAAACAACCCGCTCCATTATTTTACCAACACAACACAATAAAGAGGTAGGTCGATAATTTTAGGGGTCTTGACGATCCTTTTTTTTTGTAAAGCACATCAGCACATTTCCACTCCCGAGGAAATTCCGACAACTCCAGTGATTTAGAATAAAGCAGAAATAAAGGTCCGCTTACACTAAATTTCGTTTTTTTCAACATATATGTCCAATACCACAATGACCGCTGCTTTTGTTACTTTTAAGAGAATTTATAATCTGAATAATGTCTTCTTGAGTAAAAGAAATTTTGATAAATGATTGCGAACATTTCCGTTTAAGGGGGTGGGGGGGGGGGGGTGCTTGCTATTTGAGTTCCACATACTATTTTGAATAAATGCCTCGTTTAAAAGATTAGCTTTTACATAGTCAGTTTCAAAAAGTGTGTTACCTGAATCAATTTTCAGCGTCGGTATTCCTGGATCGGAAGCAAAGTTGTTTTGAAACATCTTAACAATATGCCAAAGTTGCCGTTGGTCGATGTTTTCTGATATTGAGGTACAGAGGTATCTATTTTTTCTAAGTATTGTTCCTTCGCAAATTAGTTCATATTGTTAACTTTGTTTCGAGTAGTTTTATATTTCTCCCATGTGTTTGTGTTATTGCCTTTCAGAGCTAACTTACGTAGTCGATCACGAAGATGAATAGTACTTCTAATAGCGCTATCAAACCACAGCTTATCAGACTTCCTAATTATAACTTTTGTATGTGGAAAACATTTTCCTGCAAGTTCCAAAAAAGTAGAAACAAAGTTTGACAGAGCATCATTACTGTTCTCCTCACTACAAATTAGTTTCGCCCATTCTGTCTCGTTTATAAGGTTATTTAATTTTATAAAATCACCTTTTAGTAATTCATGACCGCCCGAGTGACAGTCGATTGAATAGGGCGTGCACAGTCTACATGATCGTATACTGCGAGATGATCGGATGAACCTAATTCCAGAGTGCTCGAGTGAGCTATCGTGACTGTGTCACTAATAATTATAGGATCAAACAGGGTTCGAGATGTGTTTTCTATTCCAGTGGGCTCAGATATAACATTCTTCAAGTTGAATAGTGTTATAAGAGACTGTAGCGTACTCCGTTCCACGAGTAAGTCAGAGTTTATATCACCAGTTAAAAACACCGATGGATTTTTTCCAAGGTTAATTCAATTTTTTCCTGTAAGTTATGCCAGTAATTTTCACTCGATTCCCTCCCCGATCTGTATGCGACACAAAGGATGAATTTCTGTTTGTTGACTACTTCAAACCAGAGAAAATCATCATCATCAAATGATAAGTCTTCAAAATGTTTTAAGGTGATGTGGTCTGCAAAGTACACCGCAATAACCAGCCGTGCTGGTTTCCGTTATGTTTTATGGGGACAGAATAGTTTGGGATTAATATATTACCAATATCAAAAAGTCATTATTCAAGTGAATTTCTATAAAGGAAATAATGTCAAAGTCATCGATATCATCGACTAGTTTATGCAGTTTATGACGAATGCTACGGATATTATAATTTAGAATTGAAATTGTATTTTGATCGGTACTGACAGTACCCTTATGAGCTGGACCAGGGTTTGGATGGAGGAGAACAATCAACATCATAATAACAATTATAGATGATGAGAGATGGAATATAAGTGGACGGATTTTAATATGGAGTATCGCATAACTTTGATGAATGTTGTCCTGTTTCATTGAATTAAGACTGTTGTAGAAAATACCCACTGACTGTCGGTACTGGGTTATGTCAATCGCCATGAATGTGAAAACCTAAATTCATCAGTCAGCGGGTATTCCGGAGATAGAAACTGACGGTTTTGGTTTTTGAGCAGCCCTTCTCTTAGAGTACACCGATGGTCATCAACACTGGAACATAAATCATAGAGTGCACTGATGGTCATCAACATTGTAACATAAATCATAGAGTGCACCGACGGTCATCAACATTGTAACATAAATCATAGAGTGCACTGATGGTCATCAACATTCTAACATAAATCATAGAGTGCACTGATGGTCATCAACATAGTAACATAAATCATAGAATGCACTGATGTTCATCAACATTGTAACACAAATCATAGAGTACACTGATGGTCATCAACATTCTAACATAAATCATAGAGTGCACTGATTGTCATCAACACTGGAACATAAATCATAGAGTGCACCGACGGTCATCAACATTGTAACATAAATCATAGAGTTCACCGACGGTCATCAACATTATAACATAAATCATAGAGTGCACTGATGGTCATCAACATTGTAACATAAATTATAGAATGCACTGATGGCCATCAACATTGTAACATAAATCATAGAGTACGCTGATGGTCATCAACATTGTAACATAAATCTTAGAGTGCACTGATAGTCATCAACACTGGAACATAAATCAAAGAAAAAATAAACATATGAGTAAACAAAGAAACAAAACTGAAATTTATACATGTACATTTTCTGGGTTAACTGTTTGAAGCTTGGGGTTTAGGTCAAGATATAGACTAACTCTGTGCAAACTAAACTCATTCCTCAATTAATTACTATCAAAATCGCGCTGTGTTGGGAGCTGGTTCGATATATCATTGTCGTTTAACTATTGAATGCTGATTAGGCTGTTTTTCCAATTGCGTTGACAGGGTATACTGTCCATGACTCGAAACAGGAACGAATCCGACGAGCCCGTCCTGGCTGCAACAATGCATTAGCATTACCATTCCATGTAATGTGAGGCGATGTCAATTTCACTGGTTTTGCTGCACAGCATTGAATGTTCACCGTCATTCTCGGAATCAATCATGAAATTTGTCGTTATCAGGCATAATGGCAAAGTCAGTCATTGAACCCATCGGACCGGCGTGCCAACCGATACAGAATCGCTAGTAACAACTCTGACGCAACGATTCGTTGCGATACATTTGCAATCGATGACTTCCTACCACAGCCCGCGTGCTGGTCCCATTTCTTTCCCTGGCTGACTTTATCTGCTGCACACATCACTCTTTCCCAACTGAAAGCAGAAGATAACCAGCTCTGCCTCTACCTTCATCGCACCACCCGCTTCGCACCCAGCGCACAAGCTTCTTAATAGTTTAATGATAATTCTAGTGGTTTCTGATGATCTGGACAATGCAATACAACTTGGTAGCGTGCAGGTTGGTCATAGGATTACGACCAGAGTGGGAGGTCTGTCAATATGTCCAATATTCTATTAGATTCCTCAGTGAGATACGCGTTTCCCGAATGAGATACTTGGGTGAGATTATTATTATCCCAGATGGGGAGGGTGTGAGATGGGGAAATCTCACCTAGTGCAGCTATATCGAACAATTTTATTGACCATTTCTCAAACTGATTTGCTTGTATGAAAAAGCGTACAAAAGTTCTCTATATACAGGTATATACCACGAAATTAAATCCCAACGCCGGCAAGATAGGATTTAAAGAATTGTAGTGAAATGAACATTGACCCATTCCGATAAATTTTGCAATGTTTTCATATAACTTTTTGACGTGAATTTCGTGCAACTCTCTCCACTCATAATGGCGTTCACCCTAAATATTCAGATAAAAAAGTAAAGTGTCTTTTGGTTTTGCGGTCTGAGTTTTTATTTCCATTTTTTTCGACAAAATTTCATTTGATAAAATTTCCGAAACGTGACGCCATGTTGTTTGTTGACGGAAGAACGTGCCATGATTAAATACCCCGTGCACTCATTAAATATGCTAATAAGCTGGTCACGTGGGTCATGTGAGATTGATATCTATCTCACATGGCCTTCTCACATGAGACACGCATATCTTGCATAGGAAGTGGGGGGGGGGGGGGGATCTATCTTACTCCACCCTACGTGATCATCCAGATTTGAATATTTAATGATCGAAGGACTATTTCATCTTGCCTGCATTTTGTCAACAAAAATTGTGTCCAGCTTCATTTCCATTAATACAGCTACCCATTTTTCACCACTCACGGATATTTCTTTCTCACTCCATAGGCCACATGACGTCATCCGAATTTATAATTTAGATTAGATTAAACATATTTTTATTTTCCATTCAACAATGCAAATCAGGATTGGAGGACGAGTGCTTACCACTTAGAAAACCCTCCGCTCCTGTACAAAGACTAATAGATTACAAAAGGCAGAACGTACTAAATGAATAACAAAATATAACAATATGTAAACAGTACACACAAAAAGAAGTTAACTCAAGAGAGAGAGAAAGCGAGAGAGAGAAGAGAGGGAGAGAGATAGAGAGAGAAAGAGAGAGAGATACTAGAAAATCAGGTAAAAGCAGAATGAAAAAGCAAAAAAACAGAAAGAACAAAATGAAACACAAACCCCAATATACAACAGAAATTCCAGTGATGATGACCCCCCTCCCCCCTCCCATTTTATTCAGTTCTAAATTTAGTTTAGTGTCACTAAAGAAAGTTCACACGACATGTTGAGACCAGTTAATCTTTTCGTGCTCTTTCCACGTCCGTACTAACCTTACACCTGCCGTGTTGTCCTCACATAGATTTATTTTCAGGAAACCCATTACGTGTACACTCCATACGAAAAAATTCTCCAAAAATCGACTGAGTGTGTTATGTGTAATTACATAATGTCAGACGTCCACTCACTAATCAGTGTTGATTGGACTGTATCGGGAAAAGATTCGCCAATAACATATTAATTTCTGTTCACTAAATCTTTTTTCTGTACCTGATACATTTTGTTTGGAAAGTTTGTATATCAAATAAAATCTTAAAAGCTGGAAATCGGTTCGGTAAATCCCGTTATTTTGTGTGATAAATTTGACCCAAAAATGGGAAATTCGCCGATCACGTGCAAAAGTGTGGCTCATCAATTGAATCTACATTGCATGAAATATTCTGAAAACTCAGGGGGGAATCCAAATCATATATCAACGAAAATTTTATTTTAATATGAGAACAATTCGAAAATCTCACGAATTAACGAACGGATTTTTTCAATTCCAATATTAAACTGCAGTACAGAGTTCTGGAAATGAAAGATATGGCATTTGTATCTGAATATTTTATTAAATGTAGGTTTCAGAAATTTTCTGACTGAAAAATATAATTGCTAATCAGGGACAGTCTCTGAAAGATTTTTCTCGCGAAACATTAATTGGTTATGTAATCCTTCTTACGTGACCGCACTAAAACAGCTTTTCATACCCGGTCGTTTCTACACAAACGACGGGGTATAAACAAGTGCAGTTTTGTATGCAATGTACACGTAATGCGCTGTGAGAGGACACCCACGGTGCAAGACAGATCATTTTTACAACCCTGGGAAACTCAGATTTGCTGATAAACGCAACTAATTCTGCAACTATACATCAAATCTGTGCGAGTCACGAATAAAGTTTTGAACAGATAAGAAAACTGATACATTGCTACTTTCGGGTGATGACGGGCTTCCATATAAAATTAAATTCAATGAATTCCAGTTGGGCGTGAGTTTCGATAAATCATCTATGAGGATATTGCGAATATCAGAATTTAAAGGACATAGGAAGATGGCGGAATCTCTTACCTTCACTGAATTGATGTCAACTTTAGTGAGTTGTTGTCGTGAACCAATTATTAGGAATTCAGTCTTATCATCATTTATCACCAATTTGTTTGAAACCATCCATGTGCGAATGTCCGAAATACAGGATTCAATAGTTTCTAGAGCTTTAGTTTGATCCTTGATTGATGGTCGAAAAGAGAAATAGACTTGTGTGTCAACAGCATAACCATGGACGTCAGGCAGGTGAGATTCAATGATGGTGAACATTTTTGAAATATTGAATAAAAACAGAACAGGACCAAGGCAACTACCATGTAGGACTCCAAATTCAAGATGGAAGTCTTTTGACAGATTACCGTTTATTAGTTTAAACAGTATTTATTCACTAAATGACATGTGTACACATTTCACAATAACAGTAGAGTAACAAAGGTTCTGAACAACACGAAATACAATAGTATACACAAAACAATGAAAGTAGATTACTGTGTAAAGGAGGGATTCGACAGAAAGCTTAAAGCTTATGTAAGTCGTCTCCCTGATAACTTATGAACTTACTCCTGTAGGTGGTACGAATCAGATGAAGAGCCCACATGCCGACACACGGAGGCCGAGGCGCTCCCTCCATTGCATATCAAATTACTCTTAGTTGCTACGATTGAAGGTCATTGGCAGATAAGTTAAGCAACACATCAGAAGAAATACGGAGTAGAGGAAGGCAGTGTCGACCGCCGGGCAACGACATGTGAAACTGTTTAAACTTCAACTTAAAATTAAAGGGAAAGAAGAGAAAGGAAGAACAGGAATGCTGATGAGTAGAAAAAGAAAATGGAAAAAGAAGAGAAAAAAAAAAAAAAAAAAAACTAAATAATAGGAAAATAATAAGATGAAATCAGCTTGAATACATGATACAGAGATATTATGCTGATGTAAAAAGCACGCAACGAAGTCACACTCCGGTCTCCAAGGGCAGTTCAGGTCGTGTCGATGACGAGCCCAAAACTTTCCTCAGAAACCGGAGCGAGGCTCCGACACACACCATGCACACCCTCACAGTTGATAATAATTTATTTATCCTACAATACTTTGGACAATAGTCGAGAATGTATTATGCAGACGAATGTAATAACGAACTATTTATTTGTGTGGGACCAAAAGAATTGAACTCTCGGAAAGGGATCGTGCTTACATCGTACCCCTGATACAGGTATCTGTACCAGGGGGTCGGATACTGACTGAATGTATGTTAAATAGAATTAAATAGAATTAACTCTCAAGAAAATCGTAAGTAGGCAGCTTGTTTCATTCAGATCATTTAGTGGCAAGTTGTACGTAAGTAAACTTAGAGGTGTTGAACGTTGGAACGTCTGACGGGCTATTCCACCACCAGCATTGGTCACTTGGTCCTATTATACTAGCTAAGCAGAACCTGTTTGGTGCAGTTTCCCACGAGGAGTGGGGATGGGGGCGTATTGTTAAGTTTCTGCATTATTGAAATCGCTTGCTTGATAGAATGAAGTCATGTACCACTTCGAAAATAAGGCGGTTGTTCTCGTTGTTCAAGAATTCAGAGCCAAACAGAAGTGTGAATGTATCTGTTACATATGGGAGTAAATTAATTGTATAATTTCGAGCGTTTGAAAGCAGGGGACAATGAAAGAAAAAGTGATCAGTAGTTTCGTGCTCACCACACTGACAGTAGGGGCTGGGTGATAAATGATTGTCGAAGAGGTGAGAATTAAGACTACTACAATGCAACCGCAGCCTACAATGGTATATTTGAGCCCTGCGAGATTTCGCGTTACTGTAGAACGTTGGGGGGTCTTTGGTTACCATCACTGAGAAACGTTTTAAAGTTAATCAATGATGAGTTCTCGCGGACAGGTAACGGCAACTTATTCCACTGGTCAGTAACGCAGGGGATAAAAGAAGACTGATACAGTTGCGTTCGACAAAAGGGAACTCGGTGGTTTTGGCCAGATCGGAGACTACGTGATGAATTCGACACGGAGGTAAGTGGGGGAACTTTGTTGGAGATGTATGGAGGTGACATGTGATGATACATTTTGAAAAACTGAATTAATTTATGTTTACGGCGCCTTTCTTGCAGGGATTCCCACCGTGTTTCCGAATATAGCAGGGCCTTACTGGCACTAACTGTTGCTCCGGTGATGATTCTTGCTGCTGCAATCTGTATTTTTTCTAGTTCCGCGATATTGGTCACGGAACAATTATCCCAGACAGTATCCGCATATTCCAGAAGAGGCCTAATAAAGGCAAAAAATATTTTTTCCAGGACACTGCGATCAAGGTTAAATTTGTGCCTCCTCAGCAGGTCTAAACGTGACCAGGCTTTGGTGCAAATATGACCAATGTGGTCGTTCCATGTACATGTACTATTTAGAATGAGTCCTAAATGTTTGTGGTCACGAACTTCCGATATCTGTGAGTCACCTAAATATAAGGGTGGGTGAGAGTCTGGATTGATTTTACGTGATATACACATACTTTCAGTTTTGTTGGGATTGAACTCAACCAACCATGTTTTGGCCCAATGCTCGATTGTGGCCAAATCTTGATTGATTATGACCGAGGCTTGCTCTGGGTTTTCAATAATTAGATACAAGGAAGTATCATCTGCAAAGGGGCGTATGCTACTGAATAAGTCGCTGGTTTTATCATTTATGTATATCAAAAACACTAAGGGTCCGAGTATAGACCCCTGAGGTACACCGGCATTGATGGGTCTCCATGACGAAGACTCCGAGGCTATCATAACTCGCTGCGACCTATCCGCAAGATACGATTTTAGAAACAGAAGTAGTTCTCCTGAAACACCAATACTCTCCAGCTTGTGGATAAGACCAGCATGCCATACCTTGTCAAACGCCTTACTGACATCACAAAAAACTACCCTAACTTCTTTGCGTTCATCAAGCGCGCGACAGAATTCATCATATATGTCAGTCAGTTGGAGGACGGTTGAATCTCTAGGTGTAAAACCTGACTGAAACTGACTAAGGACATTATTTTCACTCAAAAACTGCCACAAGCGTTTGAAGACGCATTTTTCAAATATTTTACCAACACAGCTGATCAACGATATCGGGCGATAATTGGTGACTGTGTTTGAGGGTTGTTTTTTTTAGGATTGGGGAGACATTTGATTTTTTCCATAATGAAGGAAAGTACGAATTATTCAGTAGAATGTTGAATAAAATTGAGAGTGGCTCACTGATAGAGGATTTGCATTCTTTTAGGAGACGCGGGCTTATTTGGTCAGGACCAGACGCCTTGGACACCTTTATCGACTTCATTGCAGCATATACTTCACTGCAATGTAGGGTGATACTATCAATACACTGGGAAACATGTTGTGGTGGATCTGGAAGGGAAGCATTCGAATCGTCAACTGTCGAGATAGAACAGAAGTATTCATTGAACACTTCAGCTTTCTCAACACTTGAAGAATATATTTTGTTTAGATGAATCAGGGTGGGAATTCCTGTTGTGTTACAGCTACCGATTAGTGTTTTTAAGGTCTTCCACCACAGTGATGCCGGGGTTTCGTTGCTTCTCAGTGTGGACTGGATTTTTGAAAGATGCTGGGCTTTGGCCTTCCTGATGGCCGATACAACCTCATTCCGTTTACATTTATATTTATTCCAGTTGTTTGGAATATTAGTACGTTTGGCAATGCGATACAAACGTTTTCTCTGTCTCATTAGTAATCTTATTTCATTATGCATCCATTTCGGTTGGTCCATTCTCGAAGTAATCATTTTATGAGGTATGTGTTTGGATGCAGTGTCAAGTATTTTATCAGTGAATTTGGAAACCATAGTATCGAGACATACCGTATCAAAGATAGAGTTCCAGTCGACGTCAGAGAAAGCCGCGTTTAGTACATCATAATTACCCTGAGAGTAAAGCCATATCTTCCTCTTAAAAGAAGGTGGATTTGGTTTTAAAAATTCGAGTTCAATTGAAATTGGGCAGTGATAGCGGGTCATGTCTGGGATAATTGGTTCGAGGACTTCGCTTGTTTTCACGTTGATTGTGTTACTGACAGCAAAAAGATCTAGCAGTGAAGCCCGATGTCTCGGTAAAACAAGTTGGTTCGCTCACAAGCTGTCAGAGGTTAAAGTAATTGATTATTTCAGAAAAGCTACTTCTTGAGGATACCATTTGGTTATCGTTGAAATCACCCGTGATAATTAAGTCACCAACTGACGTGTCTCTAGCTTTTTCGATGGATGCTGATATGGCATCCCATGTGTTTGAGGGACTGTTGGGTGGGCGGTAGAATACTCCTAGTAATAACGACCTATTCCGTTTTGTAAATATTTCAGCCCATAGACACTCCGTATTCGGTGTATCAAGATCCGGTCTGTGTCGAAACGAGATACCATCTTTAATGTAAATGGCAACCCCACCTCCCCTTGACGAGCGATTAAATCGCAGAGGTTCATGGAACCCCTGGAGTTGGACATCAGATGAGGGATCATCGCTGTGTAGCCATGTCTCACTAAAAGCCATGATATCAAATGGTGTAAATTCACATTGTACAATATCCAGTTTAGGTTTGAGGCTTTGAATGTTAAGATGAACAATTTTTAGAGTATTCAGGTTGCCATCTAAATTAAGAGAATTTGGACCAGGGTTAGTTTCAATGTCACCTGACAATAATAGGCTTATGGCTAAAGAGATGAGAAACAACGTTGATAGGAAAACTGTAGCTAATACTTTTAGTGTTGATGTAGCCTTCGAGACATTCAGAGAACTGTAGCGACGTGTAATTGGCTCAGTCGAATTTACTGAGTGAGGGGATTGCCCAAGGAACAAAGCAAACATGGCAGTGAAGCTTTCACGCAGCTCAGCACCACTGAGACGCAAGAGCAAGTAAAGTAAGATGCACGTAGATCTATCCTTCGGTAAACAATGCTTTAAGCTGCTGGAATAAACTATAAGGTTGAAATTTCCTATCCGGGCACGGTATAATTCAACTGAGCACATTAGATATGATTTTAATTTTAGAAGCAAAATGTATTCAAGCTGGCTTGAGAAGAAATGATGTAGTGTAGAATAAAGAGTATTGGTGTTAGAGATTTGAAAGTAAAATATATGAATGAAACACTAAAAAGATATGAAGGTAATAAAATATACACAAAATAACTGTAGTGTTTGTATAGAGGTAGAGTCTATAGTCTGCTTAAGCGAAGTCAATAGTTGCCTGTTTACCAGTAGTGGATTATCAATACATTAATTCCTGAGAACTGTTATCAGCCGATGTTTGGGGGGGGGGGGGGGTACACTTAGAACGGTGTATTGACTGTAATGTTTTGTCATTATACCAGTGATCTCTGTTGAAATGCAATAAGGGACTGTTCATTGGAAGTGTGAGTTGCGCAAGATTCATCAAGAGTTATGTACAAAGAAGGCGTCCCACCTATGGTTGAAGGATCTGAAGCAAACGCAACCCTGCTTAAACAAATAAAGTTGTTCAGCAAACATTCACTGTTATCAGTTCATTTAAACTAAGACGGTATCTGTAACCCTATCCTCGCGAAATGCTGTGAGGTAACACCGCAACAGTGTGACGCCATTAGCGACACTTAGAGGAGAAAAGATGAGATAAAATCTCGATTGGCACACGAAACAGTCGCGATCCGACCGAGACCCCACCTCCTATTTTCCAACTATAATACTGTATACTGATGGGTTGGGGCAGTGAGCGGGTACGACTCACGATCAGATATCAATAAGGACTGTTCATGGGAAGTGTTAGTTGCGCAAGATTCATCAAGTGATATGTACCATTATTACAAGACCGTGGCACTGAAAGACGAAATGCAAATCCTTCTTGCCACGAAAGTATCGAAAGTTAGCAGGAAGAAAGAAAGTGCTGTTGCATTTGTATTCTGTAATAGAATGGCATGGAGGAGGGGGACCCACCCGTTTATTGATACACGCTGCTGTCTATTTTTGATGTATGATGATAACCAGCTAGCAGCAACACCATTAAGTCCAAAATCAGAATTCATTGTCTCTGGCAGAGTTTTATGACAAACCGTGTCAAAAGCAGCACTAAGGTCTAAAAGAACCCTTCCAGACTCCATATTAAGTAAGATGTCATTCTGAACCTTGAGTAATGCCGTTTCAGTCGAGTGAAATTTTCTGAATCCAGACATGTTGGCCGGTAATGGAGCATACATATCACAACGTAACATTAGTTGGTCAAAATTTTGCGGCTTTTTCACACAGCTTAGAGACGAACGGTAAGTTACTTACTGGTCGGAAGTTTTTAAACACAAGTTCCGCACCTTGTTTCTTCAGAAGAGGATTAACAATTGCTATTTTCCACGCATCAGGTACATATCCTTCTATCAGAGACATGTTGATCATTTTTGTGATTACAGGAGCCAGAGAGTCTACACATGATTTGACAATAGATGTTGGCATTGGGTCGAGTTGACATGATGCATTTGAGGATTCTTTTAACAATTTGGTTACCTCGTGGATTTCTAAAGGTCGACAAGTTGAAAGCTCTTTTTCTGATGGTCTCTGTTTGATGTCAATTTTGTCTACATTCATGTTCTTAATTTTTTCCTGAATTAATTTTATTTTGTTGATGAAGAATTCGCCAAATTGATCAGCTAGCTTTGATGGATAATCCTGTACACAGATTTTTAACAACTTTAAACAGTTTTTTGCTGTCACCATTACAAGCTTCAACACATGTTGTGTAGTAAGATTTTCTGGCATCTTTTAGTTTGTTGGAGAACTGATTACGAATAGTCTTATATCCTGCTTCCTCATTGTAAGATTTAGATCTTTCCCGCTCTTGCTTTCGACGATTAGCTTTCAGGGTTCTCAGTTCTTTGGTAAACCAGGGTATACTTGGGCGAATAATTAATGTTTTTGTTTTCAGAGGGGCATGCTCATCCAGTAGAAAAGACAACGTGTTGTTGTATGATTTTGCCACATCATCCAGGTTAGCACACTGAAAATTACACAAATCTGAATTTTCGATGTCACATTTAAGCTTGTTAATGTCAATGTGATTGAATTTTCGGAGTGTTACCCCTTACGTGTCAGTGATGGTTTTCGAACAACTAGTGTGCACTCAACAAATGAATGGTCAGATAATCTGAATGGGATTAATGGATCAGAAAGCTGAAAGTCATTAGTACATCTTGTGATGATAAGGTCAAGAGTGGGTCCAGAGGTATGAGTTGGCCCAGTAACACGTTGTTGTAAACCAAATGTTTCTAGGAGGTTCATAAACTTGTTGGCATCACTATCATTGTTGTCATCCGTATGTATATTAAAATCACCGATGATAAGGAGTTTTTCCGAACACATACCAATGGATTCAAGGTACACAGAAAATTCTGGTCGAGATAGGATGATTTTTGGAGTAAGTTGGTCGACATACACCCGCAGTTCGGATGTTGGTGTCAGCCCAGCATATAGTCCATTCGGCATATTCAAAAGAGGATTTATCTCCATGGGTTGAGGTTTTAATTTGTATATTCTCTCGGCACATGAGACCAATTCCACCTCCAGTCCCAGCATTAATCCCGGGGTACTCTTGAAAGTATATTCTTCACAGGAAAATCCTGAAACAATTACACTGTCCAGATCAGTTAGCCAAGTCTCAGAAATCCATTTTGTTATTGACAATGTGTTCTACAAAATCAGGAACCTTATTCCCCACAGATCTGGCATTTACAGTTGCAAAGTTTACACTTGGGGTAATTGGGGGATGAATAGTAGTATCTGTGCTTATTACATGAATGTTGTTGGTTACACCCGAGTTAATAGGCTTTGGTCTTATTGCTTGTTTGTGTTGAATTTGTAATCCCTTTAGCTGGTATACTTTATCGGAGCTGTTGTTGGTAAAACGAAATTCAGGTTTTAGTATTCTTTGTTTTTGCAAGGCTTTAGAAACATATGCGTTAGGCCTGAGCTTGACATGATCCATTGTGTTGTTCATTGAACGGAGCTCATCTGAGGTGTAATTAAACAAACACATTTTAAACGTCAGTAATTGAAACTCATGAATCTAATGGCATCAGGTGTGAGGTAGCTGTCTCCCATTAGCAGTGAATAGAATGGCAAATAGGTTTCACAGTCCAATCCGGTTCAGAACAATAGGTGACATAACCCAGATTAACTTTGCACATGAGGAAAAAATTCAAACTGGAGAAATATTCAGTAGATTTCAGAGGTTTTGTTAAAAAAACACAAATATGTTGAAAATTTTTTTCTTCAGAGTCACATCAAAACAATGCACAACTGATAAGGAATATGTACAGCAATTTTCAGCAGATAAATCCCAAAATGTCCAGTAGAAAACCATGAAACAGCAGGAGCTCAAAAAAGTGTGACTCACTTGGTGGCAATACAAATTTTAACTATACATCAAATCTATGTGAGTCACGAATAAATTTTTGAACAGATACGAAAACTGATACATTGCTACTTTCGGGTAATGACGGGCTTCCATATAAAATTGGATCCAATGAATTGCAGTTGGGCGTGAGTTTCGACAAATCATCTATGAGGATATTGTCAATGTCAGAATTTAAAGGACACAGGAAGAAATAATGTTCTGCATCGTCAACGCCATCGTTGCATCAGCAAAATGGAGAATCTGAGATGTAGTTGCGGAATTTGTCACCATTAAGGTCACTACATCCACTTCGAAATTTTGCGTGAATGATGTTGTATTTCCTTTTACCGGGTGAGAAATATGTTGGAGGCTTACACAAGGGTGGTGAGATGATGGATTTCTTGAATTTCCCAAGCTACCGACTGTTTCGAACAGCCTCAGGTAGGGTGTTCCACACTTCAGTACACGAAGGGAAAATGATCGTTTGATGAGTTCCGTTCGACAGAAATAAGGGACAAAATTCGTCGCGTTTCGTAAATTGTATTGGGATATGTCGGCGACACGAGATGGTAAAAGATCATGGAGGAAGTTCGGAGCATTCCCAGTAACAATTTTGTAAAAGTTACACATTTTCTGAACATAGCGCCGGTTTTCTAGACTTAATAATAATAATAACACTTTGGCCAGCCGCTGATTTGTCGCGGTTCTCGGACGAGAAGGCCCTGGTTACCCCTGTACTCCCAACTGCCTCCCTATTCCCACGCTTCTCCTCTCCTCCCAACACTCGGAGACGAACTGCTTGATGACATCCCTTGCCCCATTCTTCCCAATCCCTCCGATTAGCATATTAACCCTCTCTTTGAATCTCTCCCTAACCACATGTCCTTCATTCTCCCATCCCACTTCCCCATTATACTCCGAGTGGATCTTATTCTGCTAGACTGGTACTTTGGGCATTCTAGAAGAAAGTGTTCCGAGGTCTCCACCATGCCCAAATTACACATCTGGCACTCTTTTTTCTCTGTTTTTTCCAATTTTTCCCCTCAGCTCCAGGGATCGCGACCTCAGCTTGAATAACAGTGACCCCCCCCCCCCCCCTTCTTCCAAAGGTGTCATCAAGGTACTCTTCAAAGCCTAGCTTCTCTTTATCACGCTGGCCACCCGAAGGCCTCTTTAATTTGACCCCCTCTCGACAATTACGGTTACAATCCTCCATGACCCTTCCTCTGACGATTTTTTTACCCTGGTTTGCCCCAACGTTCAGGTCCGAGATCTCCAATGAGTAGTTCTCTACTAGCTCCCTCACTTGGACCATCCACCCCGTCTTGATATTTGAGTTGAAAATTCTCAGGAACATTACTTTACACCATCGGCTGTCGGGGAGATTTACCAAATAATTAAGATAACCGAGTTTCAACAGGTCTATCCTGTCCTTGATCTCCATCCACCCAAGCTCGCCCCTGATTGCTTCTAGCGCTGCGGCATTACTCGACCCAGTTATCCATCGGCCTGCATCGTTCTGTAGGATTTCCAAGCTCTTTACGGCCGTCTGGTTTAGGGGTACCACTTCCGTACCGTATGTTATACTTGGCAGACCCACCGTTTCCCAAATCGTTTTCCCCACGGAAACCTTATTGAAGCTGTTTCTCCCTATAAGTTTCATTTGGTTAAGGATTCGCTTCCCCTTCAGAATCAATTTATTTGTGTGGTTTCAGTAGATGCCTCTTCCTGTAGTGTTTATATTTACCCCCAAATACTCGTAATCACCTGTCTCTCCTACACTGAGAAGTTTGCTGCTACCTTCCGGAATGCAGAACTCACCCACTCTCCACCTTCGAGTGGGGTCCACGTTGCGGCCCACAGGTATAACTTTGCTCTTGCTTTCATTAAGTTCGAGTCTCCATTTGCTCGCATATTTCCCAACCATTCCCAGCATTTTCGTTAGCCCCTCTTCGCTTTCTGACACTAGCACCATATCATCAGCAAAAAAATAGCCCGGGGATCTTCAAGTCCCCAACTGCTACCCCCTCGTCGCTATGCAGGAGTTCATCTCCTAAACCTTTGATGTACAATTCAAACAGAATTGGTGAAAGGATACACCCCTGTTTTAGGCATATCTCCATAGGCACACGTTTTGTTGTAATGTTTCCCAGGCTAAGTTCACTCTATACGCCTTTATATAATGCTTTCATAATTCCAACAAACTCGCCCCTTAAGCCCAGAGCCTCCAGCTCACGCCACATAACCCCCCCCCCCCCCCCACTCCATACTCTATCGTATGCCTTTTTGACATCCAAAAAGGTCATAAACATTTTTTTTTCTTTTTTGCTTTCGCGGATTCTATCATTTGGGATTGCGTGAAAAGATGGTCAGTGACTCTCCTTCCCTTCCTGAAGTCATTCTGGATTTCTCCCAAAAAACCCTTCTCTTCAATCACCTCCTCTAGTCTCCCATACAGGACTTTACAGAAAACTTTTCCAATGTTGCTACTGACAGAGATCCGTCGATAGTTATCCAAAACGTCTTTTTCCCCCTTTTTGTGAATAAATGTCACTTTGCTTTCTCTCCACTTCTTTGGGACCTCTTGATTTTCTATGACTAGATTAAATAGGGCAGTCAGGCTTTCCACAAATTTCTCTCCCCCTTTTTTGATAAACTCGTTAGGACTATCATCCACTCCTCCCGCTTTTCCATTCCTTAATTTGGAGATCACCTTTCGCACCTCCTCCGTTTTAATTTCGCTGCACACGAAGTTCGATAGGTTTTCCTCGACCTGATTCGGACACTCAGGTGGGCTCCCCATGCCCCATCGCTTATCGTTTACCTTTTCCCAGTGCTTGACTAGTTCTGATGCGACTTCATCTTGCTCGTCTGTAACTCTGCTATCTACTTTAATACTCTGTGGGTTACTTCCTTTGTTACGTTTATTCACCCATTTCCACAATACGTTCGAACTCGACCCCCTGTCGTTCTTATCGTCCTAATAAGACTGCTATTTCGCACTCTCCGATTATCGTCTTTAATCTTATTTACTTTATTTCGTGCTTGTTGATATTCTTCCTTTGCTACTGTGGCCTCGTTGCTTTCTGCCCCCTTAAGTTTTCTACTTCTCCTGTTTGCAGCACATTTAGCTTTTCTAACGGTTATGGTCCTTTTCAGTTCTTCATTCACTCTGTACCCAAGTTCCCGTGTTGGCACCCTGATCTTTCCTACACTTTCCTTCCCTGCCTCCACTAGGCTCGCAACTATGGCGTCGGCCATCTTCTGGACACCGCCCCCCCCCCCCCCCCCTTGGGTATGGTTGCAAGCTTTGGGTTTTTCATTGAACTTCGCCCAGTCAGCATCTTTTTTGAATTCCCAAATCTCCTTAAAGCTTTCTTTGCTTTTTACTAGATTTTTGGCCCTGGTCGTCACTGTAATCAGGTTGTGATCACTATCCACCTCCATTTTACCCTCATCATCCACTTCTACCCCTATTACCTCCCTCCATAAATTAATATCTGTGAGAATGTAGTCGATTATTGATTTTCTGTCGTTCCTCTCCCAGCTCCATTTCCTCTTACACCTCGCGTCCCTGTTCAGAATCTTCAGACCGAGCTCGTTTGTGAAGTTCAACAGTTTCCTTCCATTCCTGTTGACTTTCTTGTCCCCACTCTCTATGCCTCCTTCATTATCACCTATGTGTCCATTAAAGTCACCCATCAGAATTATACCGAGCCCCTTGTTTTGTAGTTCTGTGATATTGGACCTTAGTGTTGAGTATATCGAGTCATTCCACTCGGATTTGCTTCCCTCCACCGCACAGCAGACTTATCCAACCAACTTCCAGCAAAATCGATCCAGTGGCACAGATCTTGTCATCCCGCTCATTATTCGGGCTACGTCGTGGTGAAAATCTTCAACACGTTTTAGTTGATACTGAGGAGCACCGCTCCACGCAGAACTACCATATTCCAAAATCGGTAATATGAATGCATGATATTTTTTTTCGAGAATTTTTCTGTTAAAAGTATACTTCAATTTTCTCAGTGGGGACAATCTCGAACTTTTTACAAATTTATAAATGTGATCTGACCAAGACAAGTTTGACTGCAAGGTTAAACCCAATTGTTTGTGAGAATTACAAAAATCAATTATTTCGCCATTAAACAAAATATGTAATGACGAGATGTTTTTGTTAAGTGTGAATTGGATTGCTTTCGTCTTTTTTGCATTAAACGAAACAAGCCATGTTTCCCTTTTTGAATTCCGCGTTCAGATTTGCTTCGACGTTGCAGGGGTCATTGGACGATTC
The DNA here is from genome assembly GCA_031216915.1 of Pictodentalium vernedei. Classification (NCBI taxonomy): domain Eukaryota; kingdom Metazoa; phylum Mollusca; class Scaphopoda; order Dentaliida; family Dentaliidae; genus Pictodentalium; species Pictodentalium vernedei. The sequence continues at coordinate 704,023,323 of CM062296.1, forward strand.
TGTCAGACACGTGTCATCGGCAAACATGCGAGTAACTGAATCAATTGTGTCGACGATGTCATTGATATATATAAGAAACAGGAACGGTCCTAGGACCTGGAACTCCAACCTTGACTTCCTTATAGTTGGAATTACAACCATTTATTTTTACTCTATGTTTTCTATCTTTTAGATAGCTGTGAAACCAGCCGAGAAAGGGACCCAAGATACCGTACTGTATTAATTTGTATATAATCCCTCCGCGCCATACTCTATCAAACGTTTTTGAAATATCACAAAAGACACTACATGTTTATAAGTTTTTATCCACTGCGTCACAAAGTTTGTAATAGACCTCTAATAATTGGTAAACGGTGCTGTTGTTTGGAAGGAAGTCTGGCTGTAATACATAAAATAGATTGATTATTGTCTTTAAAATATTTATAGACTTCCTTAAAAACAACCCGCTCCATTATTTTACCAACACAACACAATAAAGAGGTAGGTCGATAATTTTAGGGGTCTTGAATATCCTTTTTTTTGTAAAGCACATCAGCACATTTCCACTCCCGAGGAAATTCCGACAACTCCAGTGATTTAGAATAAAGCAGAAATAAAGGTCCGCTTACACTAAATTTCGTTTTTTTCAACATATATGTCCAATACCACAATGACCGCTGCTTTTGTTAGTTTTAAGAGAATTTATAATCTGAATAATGTCTTCTTGAGTAAAAGAAATTTTGCTAAATGATTGCGAACATTTCCGTTTAAGGGGGTGGGGGGGGTGCTTGCTATTTGAGTTCCACATACTATTTTGAATAAATGCCTCGTTTAAAAGATTAGCTTTTACATAGTCAGTTTCAAAAAGTGTGTTACCTGAATCAATTTTCAGCGTCGGTATTCCTGGATCGGAAGCAAAGTTGTTTTGAAACATCTTAACAATATGCCAAAGTTGCCGTTGGTCGATGTTTTCTGATATTGAGGTACAGAGGTATCTATTTTTTCTAAGTATTGTTCCTTCGCAAATTAGTTCATATTGTTAACTTTGTTTCGAGTAGTTTTATATTTCTCCCATGTGTTTGTGTTATTGCCTTTCAGAGCTAACTTACGTAGTCGATCACGAAGATGAATAGTACTTCTAATAGCGCTATCAAACCACAGCTTATCAGACTTCCTAATTATAACTTTTGTATGTGGAAAACATTTTTCTGCAAGTTCCAAAAAAGTAGAAACAAAGTTTGACAGAGCATCATTACTGTTCTCCTCACTACAAATTAGTTTCGCCCATTCTGTCTCGTTTATAAGGTTATTTAATTTTATAAAATCACCTTTTAATAATTCAAGACCGCCCGAGTGACAGTCGATTGAATAGGGCGTGCACAGTCTACATGAGCGTATACTGCGAGATGATCGGATAAACCTAATTCCAGAGTGCCCGAGTGAGCTATCGTGACTGTGTCACTAATAATTATAGGGTCAAACAGGGTTCGAGATGTGTTTTCTATTCCAGTGGGCTCAGATATAACATTCTTCAAGTTGAATAGTGTTATAAGAGACTGTAGCGTACTCCGTTCCACGAGTAAGTCAGAGTTTATATCACCAGTTAAAACCACCGATGGATTTATTTCCAAGGTTAATTCAATTTTTTCCTGTAAGTTAGGCCAGTAATTTTCACTCGATTCCCTCCCCGATCTGTATGCGACACAAAGGATGAATTTCTGTTTGTTGACTACTTCAAACCAGAGAAAATCATCATCATCAAATGATAAGTCTTCAAAATGTTTTAAGGTGATGTGGTCTGCAAACTACACCGCAATAACCCGCCGTGCTGGTTTCCGTTATGTGTTATGGGGACAGAATAGTTTGGGATTAATATATTACCAATATCGAAGTCATTATCCAAGTGAATTTCTATAAAGGAAATAATGTCAAAGTCATCGATCTCATCGACTAGTTTGTGCAGTTTATGACGAATGCTACGGATATTATAATTTAGAATTGAAATTGTATTTTGATCGGTACTGACAGTACCCTTATGAGCTGGACCAGGGTTTGGATGGAGGATAACAATCAACATCATAATAACAATTATAGATGATGAGAGATGGAATATAAGTGGACGGATTTTAATATGGAGTGTCGCATAACTTTGATGAATGTTGTCCTGTTTCATTGAATTAAGACTGTTGTAGAAAATACCCACTGACTGTCGGTACTGGGTTATGTCAATCGCCATGAATGTGAAAACCTAAATTCATCAGTCAGCGGGTATTCCGGAGATAGAAACTGACGGTTTTGGTTTTTGAGCAGCCCTTCCCTTAGAGTACACCGATGGTCATCAACACTGGAACATAAATCGAGGAGTGCACTGATGGTCATCAACATTGTAACATAAATCATAGAGTGCACTGATCGTCATCAACACTGGAACATAAATCATAGAGTGCACCAACGGTCATCAACATTGTAACATAAATCATAGAGTGCACCGACAGTCATCAACATTGTAACATAAATCATAGAGTGCACTGATGGTCATCAACATTGTAACATAAATCATAGAATGCACTGATGGTCATCAACATTGTAACATAAATCATAGGGTACACTGATGGTCATCAACATTCTAACATAAATCATAGAGTGCACTGATAGTCATCAACACTGGAACATAAATCATAGAGTGCACCGACGGTCATCAACATTGTAACATAAATCATAGAGTGCACCGACGGTCATCAACATTGTAACATAAATCATAGAGTGCACCGACGGTCATCAACATTGTAACATAAATCATAGAGTGCACTGATGGTCATCAACATTGTAACATAAATTATAGAATGCACTGATGGCCATCAACATTGTAACATAAATCATAGAGTACGCTGATGGTCATCAACATTGTAACATAAATCTTAGAGTGCACTGATAGTCATCAACACTGGAACATAAATCAAAGAAAAAATAAACATATGAGTAAACAAAGAAACAAAACTGAAATTTATACATGTACATTTTCTGGGTTAACTGTTTGAAGCTTGGGGTTTAGGTCAAGATATAGACTAACTCTGTGCAAAACTAAACTCATTCCTCAATTAATTACTACCAAAATCGCGCTGTGTTGGGAGCTGGTTCGACATATCATTGTCGTTTAACTATTGAATGCTGATTAGGCTGTTTTTCCAATTGCGTTGGCAGGGTATACTGTCCATGACTCCAAACAGGACGAATCCGACGTTCTCGTCCTGGCTGCAACAATGCATTAGCATTACCATTCCATGTAGTGTGAGGCGATGTCAATTTCACTGGTTTTGCTGCACAGCATTGAATGCTAATCAAAGGTAGTGAAAACAAGCTAACATACATCAAACGCCACTGATACAGATCTCACATAAAGTTTAATACAAGAGCAGAAATCCCGTTATCTTCCCAGTTGTAATGGCATTCAACCTTGAAGTGTGCCGTAATTGCGGGTCAGTAGTGCTGACCTAAAATAGACAATGTAACTGGTGCGTGTACTGATTAAACTAATATACCGTAAAAAGGTGGGCACGACTTTTCTCACGAAGTATTACTTGTTGCGTGCCTTTAGATTTTTCCACCTAACAACATCATTAGACAGAAAGTCAAAGAGTTGTATCGGTGATCCGTGTTTCGTGACACATTTACATGTTTTTGATTTGTGCAGGTTTACAAAAGGAGAAATTCACTTGGTGATTTAGAAACAAAATGTGTTGTTACTTGATTGTCATATGGTTAAGGTATCAGCTTCTCTTCGGAGCATAAAATGATATAATAATGATTCACTTGAGGTACAATAGTTTACTATAATCAGCCACTAGTCTGATGTTCCATGTGTGGTGGGGGAGGGGGGTAATAATTTGTAATTTGTCAAAGCTGATTTAAATTATTTAATACATCCGCATCCCGTGCATCACACTAATTTTTTAAGTATTCGTTAAATGTTTCATTTATTTACTTTTTCCAAGTACCAGGAGAGGTGTACATATGTTTTACTGCAGTCTGTCTAGGCGTTTCCTTCCCAAGCAGGCTGCAGCGAAACTCAGCCAAATCCTTATCAAAACATGCCTACTCTAGGTGGGTGACCACGGTAAGTATGGGAAGTAAGACAATGTGGACGGAACGTCAAAGGAGATAATCACGATCCACTTGAGGTACAATACTTTACTTTAAATTCCAATCACAAGTCTGTTATATTTTTTAGGGGCAGTGTGTTCTTGGCAAAGCTATGATTTAAAATATTCAATACATTCACATCCCCTGCATCGCAATGGCTTTTATGATTTTCATTCATTTGTTTTTCCCCGGTCTATGTGCCAGGTGGAGTGTATATATGTTGTACTGCAGTCTGCTCAGGAGTACACTTACAAGCAGGATTCAGCACAAAACACAGCCACATCCTTATTAGAACATGCCCATTCTAGATAGGTGACTATGATAAGTATGGGAAGTAAGACAGTGTGGATTTTAAGTTGGATGAGTCCTTCAGCTCTGACCACTACTCCTGAAGAGAGTATGGCAATAACAAGCAGGCAATTTCAAACCTAGTACAGCCCTTGATACAACATAAGCACACCCCTATACACACTCATGGTGTGTGTGCCTTTAAATTTTCTATGACCTTTGACTCCTTCGGTTTTGACCAGAACTTGAATTTGGTAATTCCAAGCAGGTAATTTCAAACCAGGTTAGGCTATGGCTACAACACAAATACACACCTATACACACTCATGGTGTGTGAAGCCTCTGAATTTTCAATGACCTTTTACATTTTATATACAAATATATGTAAGGAAACTTAAACCCATTTAGGAATTGTCTAGAGTGTAAACCAAAATGAGTTATCTATGAGACATTTTCAGGGTTTGTGATGGGGTGGTCATTAGCAGTGATCCACTGACCACAACGAAGCACATACGGAAGGACACACATGTACTTTCTGCGACAGTAAGTTTAAAAACATGTGTCATCAGTAGGTTGACTGCATTCTTAGTGACATAAAGCACTTAAAAGCCAGTAGATCTATTACTTATTTAATTATTGATCTTTTTTCATTCCTTGTTGATAATTTCCCACTTGTTGCTGCGTTCTATCCAGTTCCAAGCGAGATGTGCAAGTATTCTACTGCAGCCTGTTGAAGACTGACCCTAAATCAGTCCCTAACCAGCAAGAACTCCACACCCATGTCACCTTATGTATACTCTGTGTTGGTGTAAAACATAGACACATGAAATAGATTTACCAACAGCAATATATATATATATTGCTGTTGGTAAACACATATATACTCACTCACTGTGGTATGAGACACCGTAACAGTACATTTCTGAACATGTGTCATTACTGGGCTGGCTTGATTTTGATAGAATGTTACAATGCAATGAGTACCAAGAGATTTTCACCTATTTCATTTTACAACTTCTATTGTTCCTCTATCCTTTTTTCATAATCTGTTTAATTGTCCTTTACTTCCTTTGTTTCTCACAGTTCCAAGTGTGGTGTGTGTATGTTATGCTGCAGTCTATATACGAGTGCCATGTGGCAGTCCTCAGCAAACTGCAGCACAGCATATTCTCGTCCATATCAACACATAGGTACATGTTCTTTTCCACTCTTTTTGTATGTAAGGGAAGACAATATAAATAGTTTCTATTGTAAATGTCCAAGTATGGAGATGGTACAGGGTAGGTGGAGTCACTGTTAGCCCTGATGCTGATAATGAAAAGTACATGTATATGCTCAAGTAGGCAACTTCTTAACACAGAAAGAATTTTAGTTCTTTTAGATACTCAAGTATTCTGTAACTTTTAGTAGTCAAGTATAAGGAGGATACATAATAATGAAAGGTAAACTATAACCATTTCTCAGTACAAAATATAGGTAACAATTGTGTTGGGTTGAAGCAGGAGCAAATTGGTGGGGGGGGGGGGGGGGTAGGGTTGATAAACTTTCTTTACTTTTTGAATTTTTCAACCTGCTGCCACACATATGTCCATCAACAGTCTCTGGAGGGCCGCCATGGTGGTCCTCAACAACTCATTACAAAAGGCATCAATGTCAGCACATATATATTTTCTTTGAAAACATGACACAAAATCATCAATTTTTCTTTACCTTTTTAGACTTTCTCCATTTGCTGCCACAAATATGTCCAGCAGTAGACCGGGGAGGACCGCCAAGGGCAGTCCCCAGAAAACCACTACAAAGCATATTTTTGACAGTACATTCATGTACATATTTTTTAACTACAAGACACAATCTCAGTAAATATAGGCAGTGTATCATCAGGTGATTTAATATGTTTGGTGGGTATTGCTGTGCTTTGGAAATCAGAAACCTTACAATCCATTGCACACAACAGTTCTCAGGATTTTCATTTTTTGTTTTTATTATTTCCATGTCCATTCATAATTTCTTCTTGACCAATTTATCTCTTACTTTATTTTATTTTATTTATTTTTTTTTAGTTACACACTATTGCTTGAGAGATGTGAAAATATTTTGATGCAGCATGATGAGGAGTGACCACAGTCAGTCCACCTCGAGCTGCATCAAAACATCTTCACACCCATGTCACCACTGGCATACTTTGTGGAAGTGTATCACACAATCATATCAAGAGTTGTTGTCTATTATTCTGCGAGAGAGTTAAGACCATCCTTACTTTTTAACTGTATTTTGAGGCTTCAATGGGACTTTTTGGTAAATATCCTACCATTATTTGTCCAGAAAGTGTGGATTAACTCATTTTTTTACAAAGTTGAGTAACAAATTCCTGCCTGAAAGTTGTAAGAGAGTCAGAAATGAAGATACCATTCCCTGTATTTCTCTGTTCCTTTTTAACTCTGTAGATTTCGTTTCGGTTATTGTAGGCTGTAAACCTGACCAGCATATTCACATTTCTGTCACTACTTTCATTATTGTGGGCTGTAGTTAGTTGCCTTGTTCTCTCAATAGGGTGAGATCTGCTAATTAAAAAATGACGCCACCTATACCTACTCGCTTCAGTGTTAAAAACCGCTGTTATGAGCTAATGCTCGTTTTCGTAGTACAGTACGTGGACAGTGTATTATCACTAAATCACCCACAGAGTGGAGATTCCACCCAAGCAATAATTGCAAATTTGTTGCAAAGCAAAACGAGCACAAGCAAAGCTTCAACCAATGGACCTCTGGGTTAAACCCAGAGGTCCATTGGCGGAAACATTGCTTGTGTTTTTTGTCGATATGTACAAAATTTGAAACTTATAGCTTGGGTGATAACTCCACTCCGCGGGTGATTTAGTTACAATCCACTCTCCACGTATTGTATATACCAGAAACTTTTCTATGCTCTTTCCAAATAGGCAATACATTTTTATCTACGATCAATTGGTACACCAGTAAATTTTCATAGCATGAGAAGTTATTTGATTTCGATGATGTCATATCGGGTATGGTTGGAAGAATATCACCCTCGAGGTTGTGGGGGTTGGGTGAATAAATCACGCCCTCTGAGGAAGATATTTGATCAACGCTTGTGTCAAGGTCCAATTTCTACATCCCATCACATACCCTCAAAGATAATAATAAGCTCCGAAAGTAATGACGCTATGCTGAATTAAAACGAAGAGATAGCATTCTACGTTATTCCCGGAGAGATAGAGGGAGACGTGGTTGAATAGGCAAAAATTCCCAGATCGCACATTTATTTGTTTATTTAGCGGCGTTTAAGGTTACATACTTATGCACAATGGCTAATCGTGACCGTGACAGTTTTACGGATGGAGGAAGTCAGAGTACCCGGAGAGAACCACCGAGCATCGACGAGCAACTGTCAGCTCTTCAACATTCTAACTCTGATCAAGCTCGGCTCAAGCAGGGTTACAGCGGTTGAAGACATGTGCACCATCGACGTGCAGTACGCCTTAGTGCACGGCGTCATCGTGCCCCCATTGAGGCAACCGGGATAAAGTGCCTTGCCCAAGGACACAATGCGGGTTGTCCCGGACCTGGTTCGAACTCGGGACCTCTAGCAGAGAAGTCCAACAGTCACCGCCACCGCACTCCCCCAGATCGCATAACGTTGTGTAATCTTGTAATCTGGCGCGTTATTTGCGAGGTCACTACTGCACCTCCCAATTTATTTATTTTGGGGGTTTAACGACTCGATCGACAGCTATGGTCACCTCGAGTCGGACAGGTTTACTGGTGGATTGACCGGAGTACCCGTAGAGAATCACCGGGCAGCAGCGAACAGTTGTCACACTCCACACCGTACCAACTCCACACAAGCTGGGTTAGTTTTGGTCGAAGAACAGGTACACCATTGACATGAGGTACGCCTTAGTACATAGAGCCACCGTGCCCCTACGTGGGATTAAGTGCCTTGCCCAAGGACACAACGCTATTACCCCTGACGATGGTCGAACCATTGACTTTTCTGTTTGAAGTCCAATGGCGTAACCACAGAGCCACTATGTTCCATGTCCGCCTTCCAAACCGATTCGGATAATCGCTAGCTCAAAAAGTAAATCCTTTTGTATAAAGGATGAGAGGAGAAATAACAAAAGAATAATTGTGTAAACACATTATCTAAGACAATAGTGTGAGCGTTGTCAAGACGTTTTTGTTTACTTTTTCAAATATCATAAACAATGTCGGCCAAATAAGAACGGGTGTTACCGCCCCATCCTCAACCACCCGCTCCCCCAAACACACAAACTCCCTGGCTCCGCTGACCTCGCAGGCCTTTCAACGGAGTCCACAGAACATCCAGTTGAGGATAAAATGCATCACTAGAGCTGGCACGATTATGATTGTTCATGATCGACTTCTGAAGAAGAATAATCGATTAAAGTTGACTTTAATCGTACTCTGTGACCTCTAGAAAACAACTATATAGGAAACATTATTTTTGGTCATCAGGCCAGGCATTTTTTAGGCACGCAGACATGCTGCACGCCTACTACTCAAAAAGAAAATTCACACCCCTGATCACCTCAGACCCAAACCTGAGCCTAGGCTAAAGTTTGGAACTGAGGTGGCAAAGAGTCTAATTGAGATTGACGAAGGCAATAGCATTCCTGTATGTTTTTAAACACAAGTCTACTCTATAATTTTGTATGCACTGTACCGTGACCGCTTAAAGTAATATCATTTCATTAGTGTCTTATATATATCCTATCGAAAATATATTACAACTATATGAATTTATCAAGGTCTAAACAATTTTACTCCTCTTTTTGTTTTGTTTTATTTTTATTTTTTTTATTTTTTTTTGGAGGGGGAGCCACTGAAATCGGCCAAATAGGCCATGTCGCCTCCTGACGATGCTAATAACTATCTGTATCCTATTGTATTCATTATACTTGTATATAACTGCAGTCTTCGAATGTTGTATCTTTTAACTTCTTTCCACATTAACCCTTTGCCCAACGTAACGGCCAAAACCGGCCAGCGCTATTCACAAAAATCGCCAATTAATTTTCATTATTTTTTTCATTTTTTGTCCCAAAAACATAGGTTATGACCCCTCTTTGGAACGCGCTCGTCGAGCTCGTTCCAATGAGGGGTCATAACCTATGTTTTTGCGACAAAAAATGGAAAAAAAATAGTTATTTTGTTTGAAAGTGTCGTCTGCTTTTCATGTTAGGTAAAGGGTTAATTACAATGTATTTTCATATTCTACATCCTCTGACACCTCTAACTAATAATTCATCAGAAAAGGAGTGATGAAAACACATGACCGTTGACTTTGAAATTGTAGTCGATTATGGGTGTTTCAGACGATGAGTCGACTTCTCGATTTATCATGACAGGTCAGTGCACATCTAACCCTTTCTCAGGAGGAAGAGAAAGAAACAAAAGAAAAAACATAACTTAACTTTATCAGTTATTAGTCTACAAAAGATTAGCTCATGGCATTGCGGCAAACTTGTTCAAATGAGGGGCCGCAAGCAAAGTTTGAGACAAAAGTGAAAAATAAAAAATTACTTGGCGATTGTGATGATATAAAGTTCGAATATTAGTCAGTCGCGATAATAATTAAAATACTCAAGATGTCTTGACATTATCTCAGTGGATAAATACAATACTTATGTAGTAGTCGTGACGTAACTTCAGTTAATACGCAAGGTACCGGTACTGTAAATGGGCCATGCTTGTCCCCTGAATCTGGTATCAAAGACCTGCATTTTATGATCGGCACAATTGTGTGACACAAGTCCACTCAGCAAATCTGATCTTGTTGGAAAGTACGTGCTTACTAGCAGGAACAATTGATATCTGTGACTCCAGTCCAGACGAAAATGCCCTGACTGGAAACATTATTGAGGGTGTCACATCCTCCAACCCTCCCCTCCTCCTTAGTGACGCCCCTGCTTTCCCGGTGAGTAATATACTTTTAGACAAAAATGAAACTTCGCATTAGAAAGAGAATTCTTTTTAAACGTGTTGTCCTAAAGTCGCGTTAGATAACGGGTTCAAAAGATAACATACACATTTATGTCTCTTGAGAGGAATTTTAAAATATTCACGATGAACTTGTGGTTGTCTATTCCACGGAACATATCTGGCACTGCCCTGTCACATTAACGCTGTTAAAGATGCAATCCCAGTGGATCCGTCACCCCATGTTGTCTAACAGGACGCGGACTTATTTCCCCGTTTCCCTCGTTGGTACTGAGCACCGAAATGTTTCTGTGCCCTCTGACCCGTGATACCGAATTCCATGTTTCTGATGAGGTTGCGATCTTAACGTGCTAAATCTCTACAAGCGCCAAGTGGATTCACCTTCATTTACACCGAAGAGAGATTTAAAGTCGACTTTTCCAATCGAGTACTCACCCTCTTAATTACAAGCATCATGCTCCACATATAGGAAGGATGGTTTGTACGCGCCTGAGATTCTGGTAGCAGTGTTTAAAGTCTGAGAAGTGCGATCGTAATAACCCACCTATCGCACGACCCACTCACTCTCAACCCTTACGAGTCAAGTCTATGTTTCCTGGTGTGGTGGTTGCTAATTTTGCCAATAAAATGCTAACTCCTCAAAAATCATTATTTGTGGATCCTGACTAATAAAATTTGAAAAAGTGGCGAAAGTTCAACTACTAAAATCCCAGTAACACCCCAGCCACACATGTATAGATGAAGACAATTTAGAATGGTCTATACAGTGGATCAAGCGTCCAGCCATTCTCACGCTGGGGCAGTTACCTACCTCTTAACGACATAATCGTATGAGATGAATTTATAGAAATATTTTATTCCCTGCACACATCAATCACCTTATTCACAAACTAACCCACCCTATAAGTCCTCATAAAATATGAATATCATCTCTCGTGGATTGAAAACCATCTAACAGTAACTACCGGCCAAAAGGGTGATGTTCATAACCTTATAAAAAACTAAAGTAAATTAAATGTGACTTCAAGAACATGGTACCAATTGAAAACAAAATTGCCATCATCGGGTTGCACATTCCCTAAACATAATTCATGTTAGTTTTAGAAACAGTAGTCCTATCTAGGGCCCTCAGGTCATTACCTTCTCTTCCCGCTTCCCCGAATAGAAGGGAAGATAGGCTAATCATTGGCGGCTCCTGGTTGGGATATAGAAATAACACTCTCGACCTTTTAAGAGGTGCTACATGTATTTTCGCACCACTCTGAATTGGGGCACCTAACGATTGTGACAGCATACTGGTAATCGCTTACCATTTATCTTTTCTTTCAGTTTCTGAAAAGCATGGCACATCTAAGCAACCTACATCCATGGTCCATCTCCCCTGCAGACAATATATAAAACCATACCGGAACAACAGAGAGATCAAGTGGAAAAACAACCCCAGGCAGAAGGTTTTGTCTTCTACTTGAAGGATGGTTATTGAGAAAATGTGACTTACTCCCAGTTGAACAAAGAAAGTGAAAAATTCGCACAGGTTTTAAAATCAAAGACAATAAAGTTTTGATACATTTGTATTACACAGAAAAATGTCTAGTGGACTTGTTTGGATTGTTATTTATTTATTATTTATTTATTGGTGTTTAAGGTCACATACTTACTTATGCGCAATGGCTACTCATGACCATGACAGTTTTACGGGTGGAGGAAGCCGGAGTACCCGGCGAGTACCACCAAGCATCGACGAGCAACTGACAGCTTCTCAACATTCTAACTCTGTTCAAGCTCCGCTCAAGCAGAGTTGCAGCGGTTAAAGACACGTGCACCATCGACGTGCAGTACGCCTTAGTACTCGGCGTCATCGTAACCCCATGTAGGGAACCGGGATAAAGTGCCTTGCTCAAGGGCAAAATGCGGGTCGTCCCGGACGGGGATCGAACTCGGGACTTCTGACATAGAAGTCCAACAGTCTACCACTGAGCCAACGCGCTCCCCGTGTTTGCATTGATGCTAATAGGTGCCACCCCTGTTAATACGTTTGTGATACGTAAAGACATTAGTGACTTAAAACACGTTGTGGAGAAGACTGAAGCAGTGGGAATTGTTTTCACAGGAAACGCATCCCCTCTGTTGGCTGGAATAAAGAGAATTGTTGATGAAAAACCTTCCACATTTCGTTATGTTATATCTGTTGATAAAACCATCGATGCGGATTTCTTGATGAGTTATGAAACTTTAATGTCCCGTAAAGCACACGAATTTCCTTCTGTCGTCGTTGCTCCGAAGAATCACACAACTTTAGATACCGACGATATTGCAATTATAATGCGATCGTCTGGAACTACTGGTAATGCTAAGCTCATAGCACTTCCCCATGTTAATCTGGCAATGGGTTTTTTAGATGGCTCATTTCAAACGTCAGCCGTGAAATTATTTTCCAACTGTGAATTTTCTTGGTTGGATGACAAAAGGGTGACAGTTTCTGGTGATCAGCAGTCAATGCCAAATCAATTACTCCTCGAATATACAGAGCTAGAAGGGTGCAAGAACGCGATTTATACTCCAGAAGAAACTAAGTTTGCCATCCTCTTTACATACCAGTATATGTCGAGGTTCGCCAATAAAGAAGACATTTAGTGTATTTTCCAACAACGTCGATCGTTTAGTTTGCTCATACGGGTCTCGGGGGGTTTCAGGTATTTCTACGCACTTAGTAAAGAAGGGAAATGATTTAGAAGACAACATTGGAGGACACCCCGACCCCAGAGGGGTAATAAAAATTACAGGAGAAAACAACGAGGTGGTTGTTCATGGACTGCCTGGTAAAATACTCGTTCCAAAGTCGAATATGTTTCTTGAATAAATTGGTGATAATGAAACGACTAGAAATGATATATCGATATCTAGATGGTATCACAAAGGAGATGTTGGTTACATATCTGAAGATGGCATATTGTTTATTCTTGGAAGAGAAGGCGATTGTGTGGTTCGATTACTACACACGTGTTTGAGATACAGGCAGTCATCGAGCAACTGTGCGTACCACAGATTGAGAGTGTATTGTTTGTCCCTACTCCTGATCATGAGATGCACGAAGTGATATGTGCATGTGTCATTTTGAAACAGGGGCATTCGATTTCCGATTACGAATTGAGGAAAATGATTAACGAGAGAATAATAGAAGATTCATATTAACCAGCATTTGTGGTCGTCTTTATGGATACGTTTCCTGTTAATAGAAGTGGTAAAATTGATAGAAAGGCTGTTGATGAAAAAACAGCTAGTGCACACGTGAAGCGAATTCCTTCTTCGATTCCTAATATGGGAAGAGTAGAACAAAACTGAAACACCGCAATCTAGACAGATATTTACACTTCTGTGATAAATATACATTGTAGGTTATTACTATCATGTGGGTTTCAGATTAGTGTACTCAAGTCGAGACCTCGTCTCTGGGCATATCGCCGTGTGAGAACCACAAGGTTCTATCTTCCTCTGGAAGATAGAACCTTGTGGTTCTCACGCGACGATATATCGACGAGTCCGTTGGAACTCGTCGATATATGACCCACAGGCGAGTTCGAAACTTCAATACACCATCTCGGAAACCCACTTGGTGGTAATAATCATACTATCTTACAATATTTCCCACTTTCGTGACTTGTTCGCATATATTTTGACAAGCATTCAGTGTCTACGAATTTATTTTTATGAATGGAAATCATGACGTCATGGTATTACGTTCTCGCGCTATTCTTTACGTAATCCCCATTTAGTATTCCACTTGTAGTATAACAGCCAACGGTTATGCTTGTAGTGTTTCATCTGTGTGTTTAATTTTTCATGTTTAATGCACAGTAGGCCTAAATAAAAATATCATCATGGCAAAAATAATCTAGTCTAATTAATTTTACTGAGGTTTTATTTTTCTAGTTTAATGCGTGGTAGACCTAAATAAAAATATAAAAAAATGAATGATCTAGTCTAATTTATTTCACTGAGCTTGCGATTTATTTATCATTTAATTACTATTAAAAAACAGTGGCCTCTACTTGTGTAATCAATTTTCGATGACAGCAGGTTAAAAAGTCCTTTCTGAATAGAAACATTGCACGTGTGCTTGCTATCTTACGTGTAGATTTGCATTTTGTCTTGACGTTTTTACTTGTATTGGGGTAATACGGTCTTGTTGTAAGATAAATATGTTATTATTATTATTATTATTATTATTATTATTATTATTATTATTATTATTATTATTATTATTATTATTATTTATTTTTTTATTAATAACCCTTTTAGTTTAAAATTTCATTTTCACTAAAACTGCAGACAATTTCACCGGCCGATCACCGGATTAACTAGATGAGCGTGTTTGTTCAACATTCCGAAACGACGGTGAGCTGTAAAGGTCGTGTTGATTCAACTCGAATCGAATGCTTCCAGCGGTTCAGACATGGACACACAAAAGTAATACGGTTTAACAATTTAATAATTATACTTCGAGAAGAATGTTTCCCTGTTCCTAACTTCCTATGTGAAAACGTTCAAGGTCTCTCGAAAATGCCCTTCTAATGCATTAATGTTCTATAAATAGTAACGTAAACAAAACGCACGCTTGTATCATGCTGTTGCAAGACAGATTGTGTGTACCAGATGTCCCGGTACACAATGCGTTTAGCTAATTGTCGAAACAGTAATACTTATTATTAAATAATATATAAATATGTAATATGTCCACTACAACATAGCCCTAAGCATAAAGCCATATCTTTCACCTGTACAAGCCGGTCGCACCTAATCACTTCCTTTTAATTATTGCACAATAATTTCTCTTCATATATTCATATCACCATCCCAGTGTGAGCATGGCGGAGTTTCTCAGATATCGTCGTCCATTTACCATGACAAGTTATGCAAACGTCTTATCTATAAGTTACTAGTCGATTAACATAAGTTTGGAGGCCCGTTAAAACTCCATAATTTCAGTGACGTCATTCGACGGAGCCAGGCCGCGGGCGATAATGGTATAAATATCCATTAGCGGCCCGCGGCCCGGTTATTTTTAGATTCCATGGTCTAATGAATTACTCCCATCCGGACGATGTCCCTTTGTATTTCTGAACTGAAGTCGAACACACGATTGAAACAGAAATATCGAACCGACTTTAGTGATTATTTCTGTGCTGAAATGAAGCACTATCAGATGGAAACAAGTTTCATTGCACTGTGAATCGGTCGCACTGTAAGTATACTGATACAATCATCGTTCGTTCGTTACAACGGCCTGGTAATAATAGTCTCGGGCCTTTAATAAACCCTCGGGCTGTTCATCGTTGCTGCAGGGCCGCTAATTAACCATAATGCCCTCCAAAATCATGTTATTGTTATATTGTAAGATAAGATATAGACGGCTCCAGAGGATGCACAGTAAAACTTTTCTAAATAGATTTTCCATAAGTTTAGTTTCTGCCCATGATCAAAAATGGTTGAAGGAATTATTAGCACTTCAAATTGAGCGCCAACTTACCGACGGGTAAATTGTCGCGTGTTTCACCCTTAACCTAAAAAAACCGAATGCATCCGTCCTTGTAATTTACAAATTGTGTAGTTAAAAAAAATATTGGTCAAAACATTTCAACAAAACCATATCATGTGCCCCCTCACTGGAACGTGCTCGTCGAGCACGTTCCAGTGACGGGTCACATGACATGTTTTCTTTTTTAAAGTTTTGGAAGAAATTTGAAATCAAACACTTAAAATAATACATTTTGATATCGTCTGAACTGGGTAAAGTGTTGAAAATGTTAATGATTCATTTCAGTTATTCACGCCTTTGGGTATAAAATGGAACTCTGCAGGACACCATTGTTATTTTGGGATTATTTTTCGTTTTTGTTTTTTTGTTTTTTTTTTTGGGGGGGGGGGGGTTGTTTTTGTTTTTCTTTTCGTACTGTCCCCAAGGTGATTTTTGCCTAGCATTCTTCCGGGAGATATCATACAGGTCACCTGATGAATAGTTAGTTATTAGTTATTGAAACATCAGGTGTGGTTGTTTATTAGAAATTGCAAAAAGATGTAAAAAAAACCCCTAGCACCTTGTCATACGTGAACTAAATGATTGCTGATGATTGGTTTACCTTATCCGAGCACTAGTAAATACTGTTGGATGGACAACGTATTCCTGGTTTGCTTGAACACTTCATTTAACCCTTTACCTAACGTAACGGCCAAAACCGGCCAGCGATATTCTCAAAAATCGCCAATTAATTTTCACTATTTTTTTCATTTTTTGTCTCAAAAACATAGGTTATGACCCCTCGTTGGAACGACCTTGTCGAGCTCGTTCCAACGAGGGGTCATAACCTATGTTTTTGAGACAAAAAATGAAAAAAATTAGTTATTCAAGAATTTTTTTTGCAAGTGTCGTCTGCTTTTCACGTTAGGTAAAGGGTTACAAATTGAGCAGTTAAAGAAAACAATTATTTTTTGAATGCGACAAAACCATACCATGTGCCCGAGCTCATCGGGATCACATAGGAACGACATCGTCGGGATCACATAGTACGGTTTTGTTAAAATTTTGTGAACAGTTTAAAAAAAAATAATTAAAATAACAGATTTTGATTTCGTGTGCTTTGGATAAATGGTAATGGACGTGAATAAACAGTGGAAACAATAAGTCCATCTGAGGTAGCTTCTACCACTACTTTACACCTTTGATGGCCCACCTGGGGGAAGCTTATTCTGATCTATACTTCCCCAGTTCAACCGCCATCCTACATCCGTCACTCGATCGTTAACATGATGTTTGCGATTTTTTTTCTCGGAAACATCTGGACTGATATAACTGAAATTTCAGTTAATTTGTTCTTTTTCACATCACGTTTTCATTTTTGAGCAAACTAAGCCGTCACACGTTCATAGAGAGGGTGTATGAAAAATGCACTCACATATTACAAAAGATTATCTTGACCCGATGTGTGGAATTAGTTGAAATTTGGTATACAGCGTTCTTTTGAGGCCTGGACTAATGTTTGTTTGCATGCTGCATGTGATGTGTGCACATTGTGCATAGGCACACAAGCACATATCGGCACACCCAGCATATGCCTATGTGCAACATGTAATGTCTACACATTACGCCCTAGAACACAAACACATCTAGGAAAATAAGAAATCATAATATAGCTTGAAGATACATAGACAGAAGCAGAGCCTAGTATTCTGAAGAAATATTATAACGCTACACAGCACACTGTGAGTTAAAGTATATTGATCAGCACGGCCCAGTAAAGTGTTAAATACTGGTTACCTCATTTGTTTAAACTTGAAGCTAGTGGATAACCCAGAGATAAGAATATCAGTCACATATGTATTATGTTCACTACAAAATAGCCCTAAGCATAAAGCCATATCTTTCATCTGTGCAAGCTGGTCGCACCTAATCGCTTCCTTTTAATTATTACACAACAATGTCTCTTCATATGTTCATATCACCATCCCAGTGTGAGCATAGCGGGGTTTCTCAGATATCGTCGTCCATTTACCATGACAAGTTATGCAAACGTCTTATGCAACGCCTTCCATATATTCTGTGGTCCGCCAGTACGAATCGTGTATGTTAGCAAAAGGCATTCACAGAGGAAGTCTTGTTTTCATTTAAGGTAAGAATATTTGTGTGTATATTTAAATTATCTTTTTTATTCCGGTTGTAACGCTATGGAGCGAATGTAAATATTTTTGAGAATAGTAGAAACTTTACCGTGTTGTAAAGACCAAAATACATTTAAGAAGGAAATTGAATAATTACAGATTAGCAATCTATATATGTATACGTAATGCAGGCAGCGCTACTGCAAGACTAGAGTAAATGGGCTGGTAAGCCGAAAAAAGATTTTGAAGTGTCTATAGAAAGCACTTTCAAAAGCTATGTTTAAAGCTTAATTCGCGCCGAAACTTTGTAAGCGTTCGGCGCAAACTAATACGCTGCCTATTGGATTATTTATTGTGAAGGAGCTCATGTTGTCATAACAGAAGTAATGTTGAATTTAATGAATTTTCATAATTGTACATAGGTAATGTTCGTTAGTAAAACTAATAAGCGGTATGGTCCGACATGTAAAATATTCACTCTATATTGTTTCTTATTGCAAAAGAGTCTATAATGTTATATCTTGAGTGACAGAGCTCATGAAGCTTTTTCAGTCGAGATATAACTAGGTAAATTCTTATGCTTAATTTCTATATGATTTAATGCATTTCAATGATTATGTTCAAATCAACAGGCTGCAGAGCTGAGAGTGTTATATTTCGAATGACAGAGCTCCTATAACCTATCAGACTGTCGAATTTACGACAGTTAGTAAGCAACGAAATAAAGTGACAGATTATATCCTGACACGGTAGAATTAAATTTAGTTAGAGCTTGCGTGATTGAGCTCCGTGTGCTCTTTGAGTTCGTTCGATTAATCGAGGTGTAAGTGTTTATTTTCTTAAACCATTAATGTATCGAGAGTTTGGTAAACTCTAAGTTATATTTGCTGATTATGTTTATTTCTGTGAGTATGATATATATATTATCAAACAGCTGCGATGCTGAGTTTGTATAAGAAAGATAGAGATGCTACGTCTATGTACCTCTCCGGAGCTTACCGAGTGATTCCCCATAACATAAATGTACATATTAAGAAAGGTTCATTTTAGCAAAAGGCATTCACAGAGGAAATCTTGTTTTCATTTAAGGTTACCCCAATGAACCACAAAACCAGAAATATAATAGAAATCACACCTAACTTTCTCGATGTTCTTTGAAGATCTCTCCGATCTTATCAATAGATACGTTGCTGACCAGCGCAAATTACTAATACTTGGTGATTTCAACATACACTATGAACACAAGGACAGCAAGGATGTCAATAATATCAAAACGCTATTGAATGATTCATCCTTACACCAAGTGATCACCAAACCTACACATCGCTTAGGGGGAATTATCGACTGGGTTATTGTGCGTGAGGATGTATCACTGGTTAGAGATGTTGATGTTAAATACCGCATATCGGATCACCACCTCATCAAGTTTCGTTTTAACTTAGCCAAGCCCCCACCCAGCATTCGGACTGTAACAACTAGGAATTTGAAAGCAATCGACCCCGAACAATTCGCTAACGATATTCTCAACGACATCGATGTATCTTCGATGCATACCGCGGTATCGTGGTATGAAGGGCTTAGAGATATACTGAATCACCATGCTCCTTTATCAACGAGAAACGTCACTAGCCGTCCATCTGTTCCTTGGTTCACTGCTGATATAAAACGGGCTAAAACTGAACGCCGGAAAGCAGAACGACAGTGGAGACACACTGGCTTGACAGTTCACCGTCAAATATTTCATGACAAGAACAATAAAGTGAACTTCATGACAAAACGTGCTCGCCATCATCACTATAGCGAGAGAATATCTAACACCAAATCATCCAAAGTGTTATATTCGCTAGTGAGTGAACTCTACGGGAAAACGAAATCATCCACTCTTCCCACCAACATAGAAATGGACGACCTCCCAAATGCCTTCGCTGATTATTTCCATAACAAGATTGCTACTATTCGGTCACAATTTGACACTTATGAGGGGCAAGCCGAATTTCGACCATTCATTGGCTCGCCGCTTCAGTCATTCCGTCCTGTTTCTAGTGAAGAGGTTAGAAAGTTATCACTTCAGCTCTTCCTAAATCGTGTACACTGGACCCGATTCCCACAGAACTTTTTCTGAAGCATATTGATGCTATCATCGACCCAGTCACTGCTTTGGTGAATTTTGCGCTGTCTTCTGGCATTGTCCCGACATGCTTTAAAAGGGCT
Source organism: Pictodentalium vernedei (assembly GCA_031216915.1). NCBI lineage: Eukaryota > Metazoa > Mollusca > Scaphopoda > Dentaliida > Dentaliidae > Pictodentalium > Pictodentalium vernedei. The sequence goes on from CM062296.1 coordinate 704,043,581, forward strand.
GTTGTTGTGCCTCTTTTAAAAAGGCCTTCGTTGGACCCTGAAACTCTAAAGAACTACAGGCCAGTGTCCAATCTCCCTTTCTTTTTCAAAATCTTGGAAAAGCTCGTTCTTGCCCAACTAAAAGAACACCTGGAATATCATTCGTTAATGGAAAAGTGCCAGTCTGCTTACCGCAAAGGGCACGGTACTGAAACTACACTGATCCAAATAACGTCTGACCTTCTGACCGCGTCTGATGAAGGAAAAGTGTCCCTGCTAACGCTCCTCGATTTATCGGCGGCGTTTGATACATTGGACCATATAATTGTAATTCGTAGACTCGAAACTACTTTTGGCATTCGTGGATCCGCTCTTAAATGGTTTGCCTCATATCTATCCGACCGGTTCCAACAAATTCAAGTTGGAAACTCGCTCTCAGAGGAACGTGCGCTGAAATTTGGAGTCCCACAAGGTTCAGGACTCGGCCCTATGCTATATCTCCTGTAAAAACAACCACTTGGTGACATTATCAGGAGCCACAGAATTGGGTGCCACATGTACGCAGATGACACACAGTTATATGACCATGATACAGTTAACCGATCCGCCCAGCTTGTTTCAAAAGTCGAGGAATGTTTGTCATCGGTGAAGTTTTGGATGTTGGCAAATCAACTCAAACTCAACGATGACAAAACCGAAGCGATGTGGAGCGCAAAACAATCCGTCGCAAATTCCATCACAATTCAGCACATTTCCGTAGGCGAGAACTTGATCCATTTCACCGATAGTGCGAAAAATCTCGGAGTTCATTTGGACACCACTCTTTCAATGTCCCATCAAATATCAAACATATGTAAGTCAGTATATTTTGAAATTAGAAGGCTAGGTCATATCCGAAAATATTTAAGTTTAGACGCCACAAAAAAGCTGATTTCATCATTCATCTTGAATCGAATAGATTACTGTAATGCACTGCTTTTCGACGTCCTGGACAACCAGCTCCAACGTTTACAGAGGCTGATCAACGTTGCTGCTAGGATTGCTCTACGGACGAAGAAAAGAGAACGCATCTCACCCGCCCTTACCAAACTGCACTACATCCCAATTAAAGACCGCATAACATATAAACTAGCAATACTCACCTACCAGAGAAATTAAAGACCGCATAACATATAAACTAGCAATACTCACCTACCAGAGAAATTCGGCTGACTTCCCAGGCTACCTTAGCGAACTTCTCATACCATACAAGCCGCAGCGATCATTGCGATCCAGCGACGAAGGGCTTTTAACTCAGTTCGCGGGGAATTTGAAGACTGTAGGTGACAGGGCTTTCAGGATCAGCGCGCCCCGTGTGTGGAACTCGTGACCCAAAACCCTACGAAATGTACCATCTCTTGAAAGTTTTAAAAAGGGACTAAAAATCTACCTATACCAGAGGAACTTCCCAGGCTATCCCTCCGCTGACACACAAACCGGGTGACTTTATTGATTTTTATCTATCTTATTCGTGATTTCTTGTGTAAAGCGCTTAGGGCTTTTATTGGGATAGGATAGGAACGCAATAGTTGGGAAGAACAGGGTGACTTAGCTTTCAGTGTGAGATTGTTAGCTATCCGCCAAATCCTTGTTAAAGGATGGATTATTGTTCGATGGTTTTCTTTTATATTTATATAACAATAAAGATATTTTAACAACTGGCTTGGGCGTGGGGGGGGGGGGTATGGGTTGAAAGATGCTCGGTGCTCTGAAAGGACTACCAGTCAATAAGTAACTACTGGTTACTTACCGGGTACACCATGAGCGTAAATCCATGTTGCACAGGTTGAAGGCATGTTTTCCCCAACGTGCCACAGAGTGCAGGACTGTGGGCGCTCCTTTTGTCAAGTGTGGTGAGAAATATATACCCTGAGACTACCGACTACAAAAGAAGTAAAATTATTTGCATTCGCACACATTCTTATGCATTTAGTCAACGCACATGATTTCAAAATTTATTATTTTAATTATCGGGTTTTTTTCAAATTTTTCAAAAACTAGATGAAAACATTATTTTTCAAGAAAGTTTTACCAACGATATCAACTCACCCTTCATTGGAATAAGGTCGACAAAAGGTAACACGATGTGGTTTTGTTGAAATTTAGTGAAAAATAATATTTTTTTCAATTGCTTAATATGTAAATTAATTGGGCGGATGCCGTCGATCCGTCAAGTAAAGGGTTAACGGCCTATGGGAAACTCTGATCCTCTGTTAGCAAGACGCTGGATCTTCGTGTGTTAATGTATATTCAGAAAGAAGCTTGTAATCATATACTAAGTGTGGCGCTGAGGTTTAGTGATAATTTATAATCAATAAGTTCATGCCTGGAATATTTTACATGCAGCTTCATAAAACAGAAATAATCTGAACTAGTCATTGTAGTGCTCTTTGATCAACAGATCAACACACCTTGAAATAAAGAAGTCGTGGAGTTTGTCGTTTCTGATACGCATGAGTGCTGATGGACAAAACATTACATACTCCATTGAATGCAAATTTCACAAGCCTTGTGAAATTTGCATTCAACCGAGTATGCAGTGTTTTCTAGCGCCAGCAAAACTGATGAAGGCCTTTTGCCGAAAGCTTTTAATAGAGCAATTTCTTCATAAAAACTCGGAGTTACCAGTTATAATGGGGGTGATTTGGGGCTGATTTTTTGTAGGATGGGGCATTAAAGAGGGCAGTAAGTAAGCAATGGGTGGATGTAGAGCAAAAAGAAGAGAGGTGTACAAAAATGTCAACTCAAACTAAAATTGAGATTTGTAGGCGGTGATTCGTCGACGTGGAAGAAGAGATAATACAGCTATATGGACGTCACGGCTTCCCCCGTTCGGATAACTGGATCAGGAGAAGAGGAAACTTCGGACTTTATGAAAAGAATGAGAAACAATAGTTAAAACTGTCAGAATACTGTTAGGGATGTGAAAATGTTTTGTGATTCTTTGTTTCAGTTTAGTTTAACTCTTTGCATGCTGCTGGCGGATATTCCTGCCTCGCACAGGGCTTCCCGTGTTACTGAAATAAGTATAAGTTGGACACATTTAATTGTATTTGAGCCCGTAAATTGAATAGATTTTTTCACCAATGATTGCTTGTGTTACATTTATATTAATTTTTCATCAAATCTAGTCATGGCTGCTATAAAGCAGCCATGACTAGATTTCATGAAAAATACCTAGAAAATACTCAGCGGGTCGGGGGGGGGGGGGGGGGGGGTCTGGAAAAAAATTTGCAGACATAGGGTCTAAAAAAAAAATTCCGCCTGCCGGGGACCCACCACCCCAAACCTGTAAATTTTGTACACCCCTCCCGAGGGTACCCACCCCCATACTTCATTCCGCAGCTCAAAACACTGCTGAAACCTGGCCAATTATCAATGGTCCGTTTTAAACTAATACCCTCAATGCTATATAAACTGTTTGAGATATACGATTGTTTCATTTTTGTTAATTTTGAAGAGATTCAGTTTATTTTTCCATGTTTTATTTTATATTCAAGGTTTTATTTTATCACAACATTTTCGATTTACAAATATCTTAATTTTTTCATAGAGTTAACTTCTTAACCAAGTCATGGTTGAATGTGTTTTTGTTGATTTTAGTTAAGTTTACATTTTATATAAACTAATCAAAATGAGTATGATAGTTATTGCTTTTTACATGTGGAGAGATGAGCTGTAGGATTAGGCAAACTAAAATGAGTTGGTTCTAAAGACTTTTTTGCAAAGACATATTTTGTTAAAGTATATTAATAGCTGAATTCAGTAGGGTAAATTCATCATGAGTCAGTGTGGTTGAATTGAAAAAAAAGTGTTCATAACAAAACTCAATTGCAGATTATTCAAATTTGATCAGTGTATGTTAATGTTTCTAATGTCCACTTCAGCTGTCGAATTTGCGAATCTTCACTGAGAACATTTTGACTCTTCTGAGCTTGTCAAAACCCTACATTCTCTCCAAAGCATGTTTAAAATACTCTATTCACCACTCTGAATCATCTTAAAGGTATAAGAAAAAATTTGCAATTTGGGTCATTTCCACGTTTTTTCCGGGCCAAAGGACCCACCCACCCCTACCCTGTGTCTGGAATTTTTTTGGCAGACTCCCCCCCCCCCCCCCCCCGAGCAGGTTAAGAGTTGATAAAGAAATACGTTGTTACTTGGTTAGTTTCATATTGGCCGAGAAATAAACCATCGGTAACTTCACATCAGCCTTTAACCTTCGGTCTCAGGCTGATATGAATTTACCGTGGGCTGATATCTCAACCTATACGAAACTAACCAAGTTATAACCTCTAAATACTGTGTACGAAGTCACCTTAAATGTGACAGGATTCTAATCATTATCATTAGAACACCCTTTCTAAAACGAAATCTCCGTTCAGATCTCGCCATTAATATTATTTTTCTTCATCTGCTATAACCTACACTGTTTTATCTGATAGTAGTCCCCTTGGATTTGATATAGTTGAAGTTTGTCGTAACCTGGCTAAAAGTGCAACGGTATGTGAATTATGATTAAGCCCTAGAGCAATACCCAAAATACTGTCGTGTTTCGGATACATATCGGGGTACATTGTCTAACCACAACACCTAAAATATTGTGGTGTATCGGAGACTTATCACGGAATACTATATCTCACGTGACTTCCTTGCATTCTGATTGGCTGAAAGATCATACCCTATTTCGTGTAGTTTGCATCCACAGAACTGACCAGGCACTACACCCAGGCACTACACGTTTTCTATTTTTAGCACACTACTATATCAGTTTTCTTTTCATACTGGGCGAATAAAACTGATCAGGCTAAATTTAAAAATCGATTCACAGAGGCACAACATCCACAAAACGACCCAGAAAGAAATCTTTGTGGAAAAATGTATCGCTTTTCCATTGTTGAAGCAGGTTGAAGTCACATTTTCCGAGGCGCTCATTTTATTCCTTGTGAAGATGATCCATATCTCGTTTCGAAGAGAATGATCCATACCTGGGTCCAACTTTCATGAGAACGCGTCCGGATATGAAAAATCGTTGTTGCGCTGCTCATATTATTTCGCTATTTTGGGCAGTAAACGAATAAATAATGGAATTCAATTGAATCTTCGGAGTTTGTATCCCGTGCTGACCCATTCGGTAATGTATATGTGTGACAAATGTGTGGAAATTATCAAACTGCGTTGTCAAATTTCGAAAATTTTAGTTTTCATTCGCGAGTTGCGCGATTCTAGAATACACAGTTCCGTTTGGGGGAAATGTTTTGTTTACCCTTGCCGACCGATTCAAAATCTGTCTTCTGCTCATATCAATAATCCAAGTTAGCCGTGTTTTGGAAGAAGAAAATGTTTTTTAAAAACTACATGGTATTTTTTTCTATATAACGCTGGTTGGTAGGGCTGCCACCTTGGTAATAGATTAACAAATCGGACAGATGTTTTTCTTGATGGGTGTTCGATATAATATAAGGATTAGTGCATGTCTTGTCGTTGAATACGCCCATATAGTGCCCAGTGAGGTGGTATAGTTCCCCCCGCTTCGCGGCGGGAACTACACCACCTCACTGGGCACTATATGGACGTAGTCAACTCCAAGCCATGCACTATTCCTTAAATAATGAACAATGTCAGCATCTCAACAATGACCTAGTATAACTAGAGTGTCAATCATTTGATGCTGCGGTTTGTCTCAATTTTATCAGAATATTATATCAAAGTACATCACGTTTATGACGTAACTTATGCGGCCATAGTGCTTTCAAGTTTCAATTTCAAATCATCAGTCTTCTGGTACTGTTCAAAATTTGCACAACATATGATCATTATCAACACTAGTATAGGACACCTTTTAGAAAGACGTTGGCCGAGTTGTTGTAAGGCAACATTCGAATGATGGCAAACAAAAACTCTATTGTCGAGATGATATAATATAAATTTCGGTTGAACATCATTCACCCAACAGTCATCATTTACCCTATTCTGTACGACGTGGTTTCTGGTGAATTAATTAGGCTTCGGTCATGATTCTTGTTCTTATGCCTACATACCCAATAAATGGGGGTCGGGGAGTTGATAGAGGGGTGCTGGTGGCCTACTACAAATCGTCTTGTCGAAAAAGAAAATTCTGTCGAATTTGTTTTCCGCATGTAGTAATCGATTCACGCCATTTGAATCCAGCAATATGATAGTTAAAAACCGGACTGCAATAAATTGCCCCATTTAGACGCTCATGTTGAATTTCTTCCAATTTATATGTGATGACATCGTATTATACTTTCTAAAATTAGTTGGGTCAAAAATCATCTCAAATCAACTGTATTCTGTGAATATGAACCCAACTGGGTTCAAATTCAGTCAACCCAGTTGATTTGGGTTCATTCTTAACCCAACTGATTTTAGAGAGTAGTACCTTCCCCTTCTTTGTATTGCTAATTTTTGTCGGTAAAATTATGGTTTTGGCCCACCTCTGAAAAAAATCTATCTGCGGCACGACCTGCCTCAATACGAAAAAGAAAAGGATACTTTTTATGGAACATATTCATAAACGTATGTAGATGGAACATATTCAATAAACGTGTATTGAGTGTTCCAGCTCAGCAAAAAATCATTTCCTGTTCACTACTAAAAATAAAGCTCGGAAGAAATGGGAATTTAGCGGGAAACATTTTCTACCTCAGTATAAAAAGAACAGCTCATTTTAGTGCTGAGCTTGTATACGAGGAGAGATCGGCTAATATTTCACCCAATGAGGAGTATTTTAGAAAATAAAAAAAATGTATATATCCGAAATCGTCTGTTCCAGCTCACTTCACTAGAAGGGGACTTTTTCCCACACAAATGTCACGTTGGAATTTGTAAAGTGTGAAAATCGCCTCCGCTAGCCTCTCCTCAAATATTTGGGTGAATGAATTTTTTCCCCTCATCACCTTTTTTGCGAGTATTATTCGAATGGGACAGTTTTGAGTATTTTCCTCCTTTCATCTTCCTCTTTTTGCGATCTCGACATCCGTCAGATTCCAATGATCGCCGTTTTGCTCAGTGTTAGACCAATGTGAAATCATGAAGAAATGTAGAAACGGTCTGTTTTCCCCCATTTCGTCGAGTCGAGAAATATCTTAGACATCGCGAGATTGAACGGAATAATCACGTCTTCGTCGCTATAAAAATGATGCGATTTCCGAGCTGCTGCAATAGTATGAAAAAAACCCATCACATATGCTTGTATTATCAGAATTGAAAAATTCCTTCTATTATATTGCACTAAACTCCCCTCTATTGCTAGGCGGAATGATAGTAGTTATAGGAGTTTTCAAATATTTTCTCACAGCTTTATTATCGAGAATATAGATACGAGAATTTTGCCCTGCTAATTGAAATTCACCCATCTAATTAATGAACTGTAAAGAGGTTTAAACTTGAATGGTTTTTAAATTCATGGATGTAGATTATTAACGAAGAGAATTTGAAGATACAGAGGATATCTACGCTGTTTTTAGTGCATATCGTGAATTATCTCATGAGTGTGATGGACCTGAACGTTTTATTTTTGGTTCATTCCCACTAGACCAATTCCCTGTAGACCAACTCCCACAAGGCCAATTCACAAAAGACCAATTCCCCTTAGACGAACTGGTGTGTTCTACTTTAAAAATAATTCTACATCAATAATTTGATATATTTATAAATATTTATAAATGTATTTAATGTTATTGATATTCAAGCCTGAAAATAAGCAGTCTGTCATTTGCACAATGAGGTCCCCAGAGGGTGAATTTGCTGATGCTATCCCATACAGTGGGCCAGTTTATCCTCTGGGTACCTCTTTCTGATTATGTTTGAGACCTTGATCCCGTTGAGGTTCACAGAGGGTAAATTAAGTGATGCTACCCTGCTGTGCAGGGTAGCATCACCAAATTCACCCTCTGGGGACCTCATTTTTCAGATGATAGTCTGCTCATTTTCTGGCTTGTCGATATTTTATAGATGTTGGGCAGATTTTTATAAATAATTGTTTTCCTAATTATCCTTAATCAACCCTTAATCGGAAACACTATGTAGTTGGTATAAGGGGAATTGGTCTAGTGGGAAGACATCTTATTTTTCACGAACGCACTAAAGTGGTGTAGATTTTCCTTTTATTATATGCTATGTGACATTTTCCTGCGCAATATTCAACCCAATTCGACTGAAAATAGTTTCAAGACAATAACAAAAAAGCTGCTGATCGCTCCATTAAGGCGACGCTCAAGGCGACATCATGTGCCGAAGAGTAACGTCATTTAGGAAGCTACTGAAAAAATCATCGCGTGGACCTGAAAATATTATTTTTCACTTGCGCAAGCGCTCGAGAAAAATACAACTTTCAGGTCCACACTCGTGAGATAATTCCAGATACTTACTAAAATAGAGTAGATTTTCTGTTTTATTATATGCTACGAGACATTTTTACACAATACTCAGCCAACTTCGACACCAGATGCGTACATTTCAAAACAATAACAAAGACCGGTTGATCGTTCCTTCAAGACGACCTTATGCGGCGTAGCGCGTGATTTCATTTAAGAAGCTACTGAGGGATATTCCTCGCTATCCACCGACTCGATGGGTATTGAGAAATATCTTTTAGATAATTTGCGATAATTCACAGCAAAACATTTATTAATTTATCGGAGTTAACGACACTTTCAACAGGCAGTTTCACCTCGTGTCGGAATACAGGGGACAGTTATTTATTTAATGGAGTTAACGACACTTTCGCGCTTTCGACAGCCAGGGTCACCTCGTGTCAGAATGCAGCAAACGTTTATTTATTTGTTTATTGGAGTTAACGACACTTTCGACATCCAGGGTCACCTCGTGTCAGAATGCAGCGAGCATAAATACTTAAATGTGTGTGGATTTGTAATTATCTGGGCAAAACGGATTACATTTAACCCTTTACCCAACGTAACGGCCAAAACCGGCCAGCGCTATTCTCAAAAATCGCCAATTAATTTTTAAAATATTTTCATTTTTTGTCTCAAAAACATAGGTTATGACCCCTCGTTGGAACGAGCTCGTCGAGCTCGTTCCAACGAGGGGTCATAACCTATGTTTTTTAGACAAAAAATGAAAAAAATTAGTTATTCAAGAATTTTTTTTGCAAGTGTCGTCTGCTTTTCATGTTAGGTAAAGGGTTAATATAACAATACACAAGGCGCAAGAAAAACCCCAAAGTATCCAACAAATAGAGGATATGGAATGAGTGTTTTTCTCATATAATATTTATGAAACGAGTCTAAGAAGTTTCTGTTTTGGCGAGCCTCTGGCGAGCCCAAACGGAAAATTCGGACGAGCCAGGGACTCGAAATGAACAAACTCAAAAATGACCCCCCACCCCTGCGATACCAAATATGAAAGGATTCTGAATGGCAGATCTGAAGACAAAGATTTTAAAGAAATCTCCTCCTATTAAATTAAGTTATATTTCAGCTCCAACAGCGAGCCCAAATATTAACTCAGGGACCCGATTTGAAAAAAAACTTCAATTTGATCCCACTTGAGATGTTGTATGCCAAGTATGAAAGCATCGTGAATGGAGGTTCTGAAGAAGATTTTTTAATGAAATCTCCTGATATTGCATTAAGTTAAAATTCGGTCTCCCATAGGGAGCACAAATATTAACCAGGTACTCCACTTGAACAAACTTGAATCTGACCCCGCTGGAGATGTTGTGTACCAAATATCAAACGATTCTAATAGATTGTTCTGGAGAAGAACGCTTTTAAAAAAATTCCCTCCTCATATTGCACTAAGTTAAAATAATAATCTAGGGACTCGATTTGAACAAACTTGGATGTACGACCCGCTCGTCGAGATGTTGTACATGTATACCAATTATGAAAGCATTCTGACTGGTGGATTTGAAGAAGATTGTTAAAGAAACTCCATCACATTGCATCAAGTTAAACTTTGGGCTCCCATAGAAACCCCAATTATTAACCCAGGAACCCAATTGGAACAAATTTAGATCTGACCTCCCCAGAGATGTTGTACACCAAATATTAAAGCATTCTGACTGGTGGGTCTGAAGAAAAAGATTTTTAAAGAAATTTTCTCATGTTGCACTGAGTTAATTTGAGATCCCATAACTAGCCCAAATTGTAACCCAGAGACTCGTTTTAAACAAACACACATGAATCTGATCCCCTTAGAGATGCTGAATGTCAAATATGAAAGGATTCTGACTGGTGGATCTGAAGAAATAGATTTTTAAAGAAATTTCCTCATACTGCACAAGTTAAACTACAATAGATAGACCAAATATGAACCCAGAGACCCGATTCAAACAAACTTCAATCTAAGCTCCTCCCCCCCCCCCTCCCCACTAGAGATGTTGGATTGAAAACATACTGACTGGTGGATATAAAGGAGGTTTTCAAATACATTTCCCCATATTGCACTGTTGATATTTGGGTATCCATATTAACTCAGGGACTCGATTTGAACAAACTGGAATCTGCCCCCCCCCCCCCCCCCCCAGAGATGTTGTATACCAAGTATCAACAGATTCTTATAGATGGTTCTGGAGAAGATTTTTTTTTAAATTTGGAGAACAATTTATGGGTGCTATCAGAGAAATGCCCCTTTTGTGGGCGTGGCAACTTCATTTGAACAAACTGGAATTCATATATGATAAGGAACATGAATATCAAATTTGGTTCAATTCGGCCCAGTTGTGTATGAGGAGAGGTTGAAATGCAAAGTTCACGCCGGACAGATGGACGGATGATCGACAGACAGAAAGTGATCACTAAAGCTCCCCCTGACTTACAGTCAGGTGAGCTGAAAATAAACAATATTCACCAAGCTTAATAATTATGGATGTTACGGGAACCGGCTGATGAGCCGGCTCCAATTTGTACAAATTTTATTGCCAGTGTCACGATATTTCAGGTTATGTTAGTGTTGTATTGGTTAAGTTGCTGCCTTTGCGTTAGGTAAAGGGTTAAACTGACTCAGTTCTTTTCACGTGAATCCTACCAGCGGTGTTACGAGAATCAACATGATTTCTCACTGGTTTTGTTGCACGGATCTTTACGTGAATCGATTCTCAGATTCTCGTCGAAATATAAGCCCTGGCTGAGGCTATATAATTCACCAATATCAATAGAAAGTGCCATTGTATCTCAACAAATGATGTCAACTTTTCTTTTACCTAGTGATGGGGTAAGGTATAGCCCTGGATGTGCCCCCGCACCCCTCAGTATGCCTTTTTTCATAAAAAAAACTATATTAATTTATAAATTGATTGATGATGACACATATTAAATTTCCCATTTTTATTTAATCACATTCTGGCTTCTGATGACATTTCACATTGTGTCTGATTAATATTTGCAATCTTTGCAAGAAAAAGTATCATGTTTCTCAGTTAAGGCATCTCGAGTCATAAAACAGTGTTTTTTTTCCAGCAGAATGGACAGCACCTGCTACAGTGGTGCCCCATGTCACTGTTAAAATTCCTAAAATCATCAGATATTGATTCTGTAGTGCTGTGCTTGTGCTGCAAGTACCCACAAGAGCTCTTTCACTACTTTGGTTTTAATCCCCACAGGCACACACTCTTTAAAAAGGAGTGAAATTGTAGAAAATATGTTCCCAAAGCGGACAAATCAGTTACAGAACAGTCGCCGTGGACGGGCTGTAATACAAGCGTGTGGGCAGTAATGTCCAATCATGCGTTTACCAGGCAATAAAAAAACATCATCAGCAAAATGTTAATGAATGAAGCACCGGGTTGTACCTAGAGTTTCATTATTTAAATTTTTGATGATTAGAGTCCTGTAGTTAGTGTTTGGCATCAAATATTATCGTATCCATGGAAATATTGTCATCCGTGGAAAGTGAGCAGAACACAGCAGCTGTACTGTACTTGGTTCAAGTACATAATACTCTTTGATGCTTAATATATTTGTGACAGGGCTGGGTCCAAAATACTCAGTACTCGTACTCGTAGTACTCGAGTACCACTTTTTTGACAAAGCACTCAATACTCGCCCCAGCCAGGCAAATGAAAAGCAAAGAAACATTTCATCTGAAGAACAGACAGACAGACATGCTGTAATACATTTTGGAAGCTTACATTAAAGTAGTGACTGACTTACAATGCAAAATATAGAGAGAAGAGGCAGGGCAATATTGTCAAACAGAAAACAAGAGACCCCAGAGGGCCTGAGGGTGCCCACCTGACATGGTACCCTAAATATCAAACCAGGGAATTTCTTGAACAAGTTGCATCTGCCCCGCCTAAGAAAAGCTTATACCAAATACTTAAAGATTCTGACCGGTGGATCTAAAAAAAAGACTTTTAAAGAATATTCCTCATATTGAACTAAGTTATAATTCGGGCTCCACAGGGAGCCCAAATATGAACCCAGGGACTTGGCTTGAACAAATTTGAATCTCCCTTCCCCAAGGATGCTGATTACCAATATCAAAAAATTCTGACTACTGGATTTTAAAGAATATTCCTCTCATTGAACTAAGTTATAATTCGGGCGGCCACAGGGAGCCCAAATATGAGCCCATGGACTTGGCTGAACAAACTTGAATCTCACCCCTCTAAGGATGCTGCATACCAAATATCAAAAGATTTGATGGGTGGATCGAAAGAAGAAGATTTTTAAAGAATATTCCTCTTATTGCACTAATCTAATCATAGAGAGCCCAAATATGGGCCCAGGGATTTAATTTCAACAAACATGTGAATGAATCTTCCAAAGATATTATATGCGAAATATGAAAGCCTTTGGAGCAGTGGTGTGGGAGAAGAAGATTCTTTTATGTTTTTCCCATTACTCACAGTGTTAAAAAATGATGACTCATTTGTTCAAAGTTCTGAAAACTACCCTATGATAAAGCCGATGGCAATCTATTTTTGGACCATTCCTTTCTGCAGTTCCTAAGGAAGCTTCATACAAAACAAGAGGCCCCAGTGGGACTTAATCGCTCACCGGCCAAAGTGGTTCAAAGAAGTATTTGAAGTCACTTTCAGTTAGACATGGTTCATCAACACTACAAAGGAATGAAGTCATGAGAGGCAAATTTTATGAAAAACACTAAGGAATGGATTTGAACAAACCTGAACCCAACATGCCCCCCCCCCGACACCCTACCCCACCCCTGCCCCTAGAGCCCAAATATTTTAAGCCAAGGACTCAAATTGAACAAACTTGAATCTGACCCCCCCCCCCCCCCCCCCCTTGAGATGTCATATACCAAAAAGGAAAGAATTCTGACTGGTGTATGTGAAGAAGGTTTCTGAAGAAATAACCTCACATTGCACAAAGTTCAACTTTGGGCTCAAATAGGGAGCTAAAATATTAATTCAGGGTCCCGATTTGATCAAACATGAATCTGACCCACCTAGAGATGTTGTATACCAAATATGAAAGGATTCTGACTGGTGGATCTGAAGAAGATTTTGGCTCCCATAGGTAGCCCAAATTAATAACCCAGGGATCATATTTGAACAAACTTGAGTCTTACCTTCCAAGAGATGTTGTATACCAAATATGAAAGGATTCTGACTGGTGGATCTGAAGAAAATTTTTAAAGAAATTTCCTTATATTGTACTAAGTTAAAATTTCTGCTCCCATAGGGAGTCCAAATATCAACCCAGTGACTACGATTGACCAAACTTGAATCTAACCCCCCTCGAGATGTTGTATACCAAATATGAAATCATTCTGAATACAGGGTCTAAAGAAGAAGATTTTAAAAACAAGTCGGTACTGGATCCAAATCTATCAGGCTATAAACATTTTTTTCAGTCTCAAAATGGAACAAAACGCATAAAAATAAAATTAAAAAAATGTCCCAATTTTGGTCCGAACCTGACCCAAAATTTTCAAGCTAAATTTTTTTTTCATCGCAAAATTGAACAAAACGCATACAAAAAGAAAAAAAAATCAAAATTTTGGTCCAAAATTTCCAAGTCGGAACCGGACCCAAAATTTTCAGGCTAGAACTTTTTTTGTCTCAAAATTGAACAAAACGCACAAAAAATCCGCCAAAAAATTCTGAACCGAAGATTTTTAAAGAAATTTTCGCATATTGCACTAAATTAAAATTTGGGCTCCCATAGGGAACCCAAATATTAACCGAGAAACTTGATTTCAACAAACTTGAATCTGGCCCCCTTAGAGATGTTGTATACCAAATATGAGAGGATTCTATCTGGTGAATCTGAAGAAGATTTTTAAAGAATATTCCACGTATTGCACAAAGTTAAAATTTGTGGAGGGAGCCCAAATATCATCCCAGCGACTCGATTTGAACAAACATGAATCTGAACCCCCTATAGATGTTGTATACCAAACATAAAAGGATTCTGACTGGTAGATCTGAAGAAGAAGATTTTTAAAGAAATTTCCTCAAATTGCACCAAGTTAAACTTTGGGATATAATAGAGAACCCAAATACTAACTCATGGACCCGATTTGAACAAATTTGAATCTGCCCCCCCCCCCCCCCCCCCCTACAGATGAAGATTTTTTTAAATTTGGAGAACAATTTATGGGTGCTATCAGAGAAATGCCCCTTTTGTGGGCGTGGCAACTTCATTTGAACAAACTGGAATTCATATATGATAAGGAACATGAATATCAAATTTGGTTCAATTCGGCCCAGTTGTGTATGAGGAGAGGTTGAAATGCAAAGTTCACGCCGGACAGATGGACGGATGATCGACAGACAGAAAGTGATCACTTAAGCTCCCCCTGACTTACAGTCAGGTGAGCTGAAAATAAACAATATTCACCAAGCTTAATAATTATGGATGTTACGGGAACCGGCTAATGAGCCGGCTCCAATTTGTACAAATTTTATTGCCAGTGTCACGATATTTCAGGTTATGTTAGTGTTGTATTGGTTAAGTTGCTGCCTTTGCGTTAGGTAAAGGGTTAAACTGACTCAGTTCTTTTCACGTGAATCCTACCAGCGGTGTTACGAGAATCAACATGATTTCTCACTGGTTTTGTTGCACGGATCTTTACGTGAATCGATTCTCAGATTCTCGTCGAAATATAAGCCCTGGCTGAGGCTATATAATTCACCAATATCAATAGAAAGTGCCATTGTATCTCAACAAATGATGTCAACTTTTCTTTTACCTAGTGATGGGGTAAGGTATAGCCCTGGATGTGCCCCCGCACCCCTCAGTATGCCTTTTTTCATAAAAAAAACTATATTAATTTATAAATTGATTGATGATGACACATATTAAATTTCCCATTTTTATTTAATCACATTCTGGCTTCTGATGACATTTCACATTGTGTCTGATTAATATTTGCAATCTTTGCAAGAAAAAGTATCATGTTTCTCAGTTAAGGCATCTCGAGTCATAAAACAGTGTTTTTTTCCAGCAGAATGGACAGTACCTGCTACAGTGGTGCCCCATGTCACTGTTAAAATTCCTAAAATCATCAGATATTGATTCTGTAGTGCTGTGCTTGTGCTGCAAGTACCCACAAGAGCTCTTTCACTACTTTGGTTTTAATCCCCACAGGCACACACTCTTTAAAAAGGAGTGAAATTGTAGAAAATATGTTCCCAAAGCGGACAAATGAGTTACAGAACAGTCGCCGTGGACGGGCTGTAATACAAGCGTGTGGGCAGTGATGTCCAATCATGCGTATACCAGGCAATAAAAAACATCATCAGCAAAATGTTAATGAATGAAGCACCGGGTTGTACCTAGAGTTTCATTATTTAAATTTTTGATGATTAGAGTCCTGTAGTTAGTGTTTGGCATCAAATATTATCGTATCCATGGAAATATTGTCATCCGTGGAAAGTGAGCAGAACACAGCAGCTGTACTGTACTTGGTTCAAGTATATAATACTCTTTGATGCTTAATATATTTGTGACAGGGCTGGGTCCTAAATACTCAGTACTCGTACTCGTAGTACTCGGGTACCACTTTTTTGACAAAGCACTCAATACTCGCCCCAGCCAGGCAAATGAAAAGCAAAGAAACATTTCATCTGAAGAACAGACAGACAGACATGCTGTAATACATTTTGGAAGCCTACATTAAAGTAGTGACTGACTTACAATGCAAAATATAGAGAGAAGAGGCAGGGCAATATTGTCAAACAGAAAACAAGAGACCCCAGAGGGCCTGAGGGTGCCCACCTGACATGGTACCCTAAATATCAAACCAGGGAATTTCTTGAACAAGTTGCATCTGCCCCGCCTAAGAAAAGCTTATACCAAATACTCAAAGATTCTGACCGGTGGATCTAAAAAAAAGACTTTTAAAGAATATTCCTCATATTGAACTAAGTTATAATTCGGGCTCCACAGGGAACCCAAATATGAACCCAGGGACTTGGCTTGAACAAATTTGAATCTCCCCTCCCCAAGGATGCTGATTACCAATATCAAAAAATTCTGACTACTGGATTTTAAAGAATATTCCTCTCATTGAACTAAGTTATAATTCGGGCGGCCACAGGGAGCCCAAATATGAGCCCATGGACTTGGCTGAACAAACTTGAATCTCACCCCTCTAAGGATGCTGCATACCAAATATCAAAAGATTTGATGGGTGGATCGAAAGAAGAAGATTTTTAAAGAATATTCCTCTTATTGCACTAATCTAATCATAGAGAGCCCAAATATGGGCCCAGGGATTTAATTTCAACAAACATGTGAATGAATCTTCCAAAGATATTATATGCGAAATATGAAAGCCTTTGGAGCAGTGGTGTGGGAGAAGAAGATTCTTTTATGTTTTTCCCATTACTCACAGTGTTAAAAAATGATGACTCATTTGTTCAAAGTTCTGAAAACTACCCTATGATAAAGCCGATGGCAATCTATTTTTGGACCATTCCTTTCTGCAGTTCCTAAGGAAGCTTCATACAAAACAAGAGGCCCCAGTGGGACTTAATCGCTCACCGGCCAAAGTGGTTCAAAGAAGTATTTGAAGTCACTTTCAGTTAGACATGGTTCATCAACACTACAAAGGAATGAAGTCATGAGAGGCAAATTTTATGAAAAACACTAAGGAATGGATTTGAACAAACCTGAACCCAACATGCCCCCCCCCCGACACCCTACCCCACCCCTGCCCCTAGAGCCCAAATATTTTAAGCCAAGGACTCAAATTGAACAAACTTGAATCTGACCCCCCCCCCCCCCCCCCTTGAGATGTCATATACCAAAAAGGAAAGAATTCTGACTGGTGTATGTGAAGAAGGTTTCTGAAGAAATAACCTCACATTGCACAAAGTTCAACTTTGGGCTCAAATAGGGAGCTAAAATATTAATCCAGGGTCCCGATTTGATCAAACATGAATCTGACCCACCTAGAGATGTTGTATACCAAATATGAAAGGATTCTGACTGGTGGATCTGAAGAAGATTTTGGCTCCCATAGGTAGCCCAAATTAATAACCCAGGGATCATATTTGAACAAACTTGAGTCTTACCTTCCAAGAGATGTTGTATACCAAATATGAAAGGATTCTGACTGGTGGATCTGAAGAAAATTTTTAAAGAAATTTCCTTATATTGTACTAAGTTAAAATTTCTGCTCCCATAGGGAGTCCAAATATCAACCCAGTGACTACGATTGACCAAACTTGAATCTAACCCCCCTCGAGATGTTGTATACCAAATATGAAATCATTCTGAATACAGGGTCTAAAGAAGAAGATTTTAAAAACAAGTCGGTACTGGATCCAAATCTATCAGGCTATAAACATTTTTTTCAGTCTCAAAATGGAACAAAACGCATAAAAATAAAATTAAAAAAATGTCCCAATTTTGGTCCGAACCTGACCCAAAATTTTCAAGCTAAATTTTTTTTTCATCGCAAAATTGAACAAAACGCATACAAAAAGAAAAAAAAATCAAAATTTTGGTCCAAAATTTCCAAGTCGGAACCGGACCCAAAATTTTCAGGCTAGAACTTTTTTTGTCTCAAAATTGAACAAAACGCACAAAAAATCCCCCAAAAAATTCTGAACCGAAGATTTTTAAAGAAATTTTCGCATATTGCACTAAATTAAAATTTGGGCTCCCATAGGGAACCCAAATATTAACCGAGAAACTTGATTTCAACAAACTTGAATCTGGCCCCCTTAGAGATGTTGTATACCAAATATGAGAGGATTCTATCTGGTGAATCTGAAGAAGATTTTTAAAGAATATTCCACGTATTGCACAAAGTTAAAATTTGTGGAGGGAGCCCAAATATCATCCCAGCGACTCGATTTGAACAAACATGAATCTGAACCCCCTATAGATGTTGTATACCAAACATAAAAGGATTCTGACTGGTAGATCTGAAGAAGAAGATTTTTAAAGAAATTTCCTCAAATTGCACCAAGTTAAACTTTGGGATATAATAGAGAACCCAAATACTAACTCATGGACCCGATTTGAACAAATTTGAATCTGCACCCCCCCCCCCCCCCCCCCTACAGATGAAGATTTTTTTTTAAATTTGGAGAACAATTTATGGGTGCTATCAGAGAAATGCCCCTTTTGTGGGCGTGGCAACTTCATTTGAACAAACTGGAATTCATATATGATAAGGAACATGAATATCAAATTTGGTTCAATTCGGACCAGTTGTGTATGAGGAGAGGTTGAAATGCAAAGTTCACGCCGGACAGATGGACGGATGATCGACAGACAGAAAGTGATCACTTAAGCTCCCCCTGACTTACAGTCAGGTGAGCTGAAAATAAACAATATTCACCAAGCTTAATAATTATGGATGTTACGGGAACCGGCTGATGAGCCGGCTCCAATTTGTACAAATTTTATTGCCAGTGTCACGATATTTCAGGTTATGTTAGTGTTGTATTGGTTAAGTTGCTGCCTTTGCGTTAGGTAAAGGGTTAAACTGACTCAGTTCTTTTCACGTGAATCCTACCAGCGGTGTTACGAGAATCAACATGATTTCTCACTGGTTTTGTTGCACGGATCTTTACGTGAATCGATTCTCAGATTCTCGTCGAAATATAAGCCCTGGCTGAGGCTATATAATTCACCAATATCAATAGAAAGTGCCATTGTATCTCAACAAATGATGTCAACTTTTCTTTTACCTAGTGATGGGGTAAGGTATAGCCCTGGATGTGCCCCCGCACCCCTCAGTATGCCTTTTTTCATAAAAAAAAACTATATTAATTTATAAATTGATTGATGATGACACATATTAAATTTCCCATTTTTATTTAATCACATTCTGGCTTCTGATGACATTTCACATTGTGTCTGATTAATATTTGCAATCTTTGCAAGAAAAAGTATCATGTTTCTCAGTTAAGGCATCTCGAGTCATAAAACAGTGTTTTTTTCCAGCAGAATGGACAGTACCTGCTACAGTGGTGCCCCATGTCACTGTTAAAATTCCTAAAATCATCAGATATTGATTCTGTAGTGCTGTGCTTGTGCTGCAAGTACCCACAAGAGCTCTTTCACTACTTTGGTTTTAATCCCCACAGGCACACACTCTTTAAAAAGGAGTGAAATTGTAGAACATATGTTCCCAAAGCGGACAAATGAGTTACAGAACAGTCGCCGTGGACGGGCTGTAATACAAGCGTGTGGGCAGTGATGTCCAATCATGCGTTTACCAGGCAATAAAAAACATCATCAGCAAAATGTTAATGAATGAAGCACCGGGTTGTACCTAGAGTTTCATTATTTAAATTTTTGATGATTAGAGTCCTGTAGTTAGTGTTTGGCATCAAATATTATCGTATCCATGGAAATATTGTCATCCGTGGAAAGTGAGCAGAACACAGCAGCTGTACTGTACTTGGTTCAAGTATATAATACTCTTTGATGCTTAATATATTTGTGACAGGGCTGGGTCCAAAATACTCAGTACTCGTACTCGTAGTACTCGGGTACCACTTTTTTGACAAAGCACTCAATACTCGCCCCAGCCAGGCAAATGAAAAGCAAAGAAACATTTCATCTGAAGAACAGACAGACAGACATGCTGTAATACATTTTGGAAGCCTACATTAAAGTAGTGACTGACTTACAATGCAAAATATAGAGAGAAGAGGCAGGGCAATATTGTCAAACAGAAAACAAGAGACCCCAGAGGGCCTGAGGGTGCCCACCTGACATGGTACCCTAAATATCAAACCAGGGAATTTCTTGAACAAGTTGCATCTGCCCCGCCTAAGAAAAGCTTATACCAAATACTCAAAGATTCTGACCGGTGGATCTAAAAAAAAGACTTTTAAAGAATATTCCTCATATTGAACTAAGTTATAATTCGGGCTCCACAGGGAGCCCAAATATGAACCCAGGGACTTGGCTTGAACAAATTTGAATCTCCCCTCCCCAAGGATGCTGATTACCAATATCAAAAAATTCTGACTACTGGATTTTAAAGAATATTCCTCTCATTGAACTAAGTTATAATTCGGGCGGCCACAGGGAGCCCAAATATGAGCCCATGGACTTGGCTGAACAAACTTGAATCTCACCCCTCTAAGGATGCTGCATACCAAATATCAAAAGATTTGATGGGTGGATCGAAAGAAGAAGATTTTTAAAGAATATTCCTCTTATTGCACTAATCTAATCATAGAGAGCCCAAATATGGGCCCAGGGATTTAATTTCAACAAACATGTGAATGAATCTTCCAAAGATATTATATGCGAAATATGAAAGCCTTTGGAGCAGTGGTGTGGGAGAAGAAGATTCTTTTATGTTTTTCCCATTACTCACAGTGTTAAAAAATGATGACTCATTTGTTCAAAGTTCTGAAAACTACCCTATGATAAAGCCGATGGCAATCTATTTTTGGACCATTCCTTTCTGCAGTTCCTAAGGAAGCTTCATACAAAACAAGAGGCCCCAGTGGGACTTAATCGCTCACCGGCCAAAGTGGTTCAAAGAAGTATTTGAAGTCACTTTCAGTTAGACATGGTTCATCAACACTACAAAGGAATGAAGTCATGAGAGGCAAATTTTATGAAAAACACTAAGGAATGGATTTGAACAAACCTGAACCCAACATGCCCCCCCCCGACACCCTACCCCACCCCTGCCCCTAGAGCCCAAATATTTTAAGCCAAGGACTCAAATTGAACAAACTTGAATCTGACCCCCCCCCCCCCCCCCCTTGAGATGTCATATACCAAAAAGGAAAGAATTCTGACTGGTGTATGTGAAGAAGGTTTCTGAAGAAATAACCTCACATTGCACAAAGTTCAACTTTGGGCTCAAATAGGGAGCTAAAATATTAATCCAGGGTCCCGATTTGATCAAACATGAATCTGACCCACCTAGAGATGTTGTATACCAAATATGAAAGGATTCTGACTGGTGGATCTGAAGAAGATTTTGGCTCCCATAGGTAGCCCAAATTAATAACCCAGGGATCATATTTGAACAAACTTGAGTCTTACCTTCCAAGAGATGTTGTATACCAAATATGAAAGGATTCTGACTGGTGGATCTGAAGAAAATTTTTAAAGAAATTTCCTTATATTGTACTAAGTTAAAATTTCTGCTCCCATAGGGAGTCCAAATATCAACCCAGTGACTACGATTGACCAAACTTGAATCTAACCCACCTCGAGATGTTGTATACCAAATATGAAATCATTCTGAATACAGGGTCTAAAGAAGAAGATTTTAAAAACAAGTCGGTACTGGATCCAAATCTATCAGGCTATAAACATTTTTTTCAGTCTCAAAATGGAACAAAACGCATAAAAATAAAATTAAAAAAATGTCCCAATTTTGGTCCGAACCTGACCCAAAATTTTCAAGCTAAATTTTTTTTTCATCGCAAAATTGAACAAAACGCATACAAAAAGAAAAAAAAATCAAAATTTTGGTTCAAAATTTCCAAGTCGGAACCGGACCCAAAATTTTCAGGCTAGAACTTTTTTTGTCTCAAAATTGAACAAAACGCACAAAAAATCCCCCAAAAAATTCTGAACCGAAGATTTTTAAAGAAATTTTCGCATATTGCACTAAATTAAAATTTGGGCTCCCATAGGGAACCCAAATATTAACCGAGAAACTTGATTTCAACAAACTTGAATCTGGCCCCCTTAGAGATGTTGTATACCAAATATGAGAGGATTCTATCTGGTGAATCTGAAGAAGATTTTTAAAGAATATTCCACGTATTGCACAAAGTTAAAATTTGTGGAGGGAGCCCAAATATCATCCCAGCGACTCGATTTGAACAAACATGAATCTGAACCCCCTATAGATGTTGTATACCAAACATAAAAGGATTCTGACTGGTAGATCTGAAGAAGAAGATTTTTAAAGAAATTTCCTCAAATTGCACCAAGTTAAACTTTGGGATATAATAGAGAACCCAAATACTAACTCTTGGACCCGATTTGAACAAATTTGAATCTGCCCCCCCCCCCCCCCCCCCCTACAGATGTTGTATACCAAACATGAAAGGATTCTGACTGGTAGATCTGAAGAAGAAGATTTTTAAAGAAATTTCCTCAAATTGCACCAAGTTAAACTTTGGGATACAATAGAGAGCCCAAATACTAACTCATGGACCCGATTTGAACAAACTTGACCCCCCCCCCCCCCCCCCCAACAGATGTTGTATTCCAAACATGAAAGGATTCTGACTGGTGGATCTGAAGAAGATTTTTAAAGAAATTTCCTCAAATTGCACCAATAGAGAGCCCAAATCTTAACCCACGGACTCGATTTGAAGTTTATTTGAACACACTTGAATGGGCATATGATAAGCGATATGCACACCAAATTGGGTTCAATTTGGTCCAGTAGTTTGTGAGGAGAAGTCGATAATGTAAAGTTCACGACGTACAACGACGGACGGCAAGCGATAAATTAAGCTCCCTTCGGTGAGCTAATAAAAATTCTCAGTGCCATGTAGTTTTGGCGATATGGGCGTTTTAATTTTTTTTCTATATTTAGATCCTGCGATTCCCACAGGGCAACGGGAAAATTGTTTTGGCATAAATTATAAATTAGGTACTTATGATCCAATAAGCCTGTCATATCAAATTTGCTTCAAATGGGCCTCTCAGTTCAGAAAATAGAAATTTTGGTACAATTCGGGCTCTCAAATATCAAAAGATTCTGACTGGTGGATGTGAAGAAGAATATTTTGAAGAATATTCCTCATATTGAACTAAGTTATAATTCGGGCTCCCACAGGGAGATATGAACCCAGGGACTTGGTTTCAACAAACTTGAAATTTACCCCCCCCCCCCCCCCCCCACCCACACACCCAAAGGATGCTGCATACCAAATATCAAAACATTCCAACTGCTGGAAGTTATAACTCGGGCTCTCACGGTGAGCCCAAATATGAACCCAGGGACTTGGCGTGAACAAACTTGAATCCCACCCCCACCCCATCCCACCCCCAAGGATGCTGCATACCAAATATCAAAACATTCCGATTGCTGGATCTGAAGAAGAAAATTCCTCATTTGAACTAAGTTATAATTCGGGCTCCCACAGTGAGCCAGGTTTCGCAAATATATTTTTTGCGGGACCCATTTATTTTTTGCGGGACCCATTTCCAACAGGTGTCTTAATCACATGAATTATGCTTATTTATCTTCAAATACATAGATCGTTAGATTGTCCAACCACCACATCAAACGCTATTTCAGTAATCATGTTAAAAGAAAAGAATTAGAGCTAATACGGTCAACCAATCAATTGACTAACCAATGACCAACGTCTTGATGGATAAAAAAAAGAAATTGATCGGTTAAACGTTACTTTTGAGCTGCGGTATTATATGGGTTAACTAAGGAACAAACTTGCTCCAAACCAGACAAACATTGTCAGACTGGCTCACATCAATTGTATGAGACAGAGTTACGCATGCCAGTTACGTGCTGACATACTTGTTCACTTACATGATCATTATACTATATCGGGTAGCAAACGATACTTGCACAGGATATTCTTGAATTACTAAAGGTTTTTAATATTTGTCTCAAAAACATAGCTTATGACCCCTCATTGGAACGAGCTCAATGAGCTCGTCCCAAAGAGGGTCATAAGCTATGTTTTGAGACAAAATTGAAAACATAATAAAATTTGAATGGACATTTTTGTATATGGTGCTGGCCGGTTTTGTCCATTACGGTGAGTAAAGTTTTAATTATATAAATCGTCAACGGTACGGCAATTATTCAGCTACCTAAGCAAGTGATTAATCGGCTAACCAAGGTTAATCCATGCGATTAATCAATCAAGAAAACCCTTTAATTGTTTCAGGTCTAAAATTAATCTAATTTTATTAAAACGGTCATGATTAGCCATTGTGCATAAATATGTGACCTTAAACATCAATAAATAAATAAATAATTTTATTAAATTTTATCTGATGAAAAAATGCTTATATTTTTGCGGGAACAGTAAATGGGTCTCCTTAACAAGCATTTGCGAGAACGTCACGGGAACGAAACGACCGTTCTCGCAATTTGCGAAACCCCGGTGAGCCCAAATATGAACCCAGGGACTTGGCTTGAACAAATTTAACTCACACCCACCTGAGGATGCTGCATACCAAATATCAAAAGATTCTGATTGGTGGAATGGAAGAAGAAGGTTTTTAAAGAATATTCCTCATACTGCAATAATTTCAACATTTGGACTCCCATAGAGAGTCCAAATATAGATCCAGGGATTTGATTTCAATAAGCATGTGACAAAATCTTTCAAAGATGTTATATGTGAAATTTGAAAGCTTTTGGAGCCGTGGTTTGGGAGAAGAAGAGTCTTGAATGCTTTCACCATTACCCACAGTGTTAAAAAATGCTGACTCAGCATTTCTTCAAAGTCACGAAAAGTACCCCATGATAGAACCGATAGCAATTTGTTGGACAATTCCATTATGTTGGTCCTAAGGAGGCTTCACACCAAATAAGAATTCCCAGTGACGTGTAGTTTTGGAGATATGGGCGTTTTAAATTTTGTTCTATTTTTAGCTCCTGCGTTCCCATGGGGCGACGGGAAATTTTTTTTGCATAAATTAAGTACTTATGACCCAATAAATCCTCATATTAAATTTGGTTCTAATCAGCCTTTTTGTTTAAAAAATATAAATTTTGGGCGTCGCAAAAATTCTAGCCCCTCCCATAACGAAGGCAAATATAGCACCACAAACATTTCTTGAACAAATCAGAGTCTACACCTCAAAGGAAGCTGCACACCAAATATCAAGTCTCTGCTACTGCTGGTTCATGAGAAGAAGGGTTTTTTTAAGATTTAGGCATACTTTTTGGGCGTGGCCCTACTGTGGGACAGGGCAACTTGATTTGAACAAAATCAAAATGCGATGTCATAATACACAATTATCTCAAATTTCACTCGATTCAGCGGTTTTGGGGGAGAAGGCGCAAACACCATGTTCACGGACGACGGACGGACGACGGACGGCGAGTGATCACTATAGCTCACCCTGACTGAAAGTCGGGTGAGCTAAAATCTCAGTGGCCCATGAATGATGCCGTTGGGCGAGAGACTTGGTTCAAGGAGAGAAGAAACTTGTATCTGTTGGCTGTTGAAAGTGTTGTTAAAGCGCAATAAATAAATAAACAAAAGGCCCCACGGGGCCTAAAGCACCCACCTTGAACAGAAACACGGTGTAAACAGAGTCCACGAATGAATCTACATTAAGCAATCTATCTCCATAGGATACACTGCCAATCCTTGAGCCACTCAGGGGTGACAAAAACAGTCCAAGCATCATGCCTTTTCTTCAGTTGATCATAATGTAAAATGTGGAGCTCCCCTCTGAAGCCCCTTGATACAACCTATGTAGATTAATCTTAGTTACACACCTCTAGAGGGTACTGAATAAAAAATTTCTAATTCTTCAGCTACATGGCCAATTCCAGCTCCCATGAGCCCAAATATTAACCCAGGCACTTGATTTGAACACAGTTGAATCTGACCTCCTTGGAGATGTTGTATACCAAATATGAAAGCATTCTGACTGGTGGGTCTGAAGAAGAAAATGTTTAAAGAAATTTCCTTATATTGCACTATGTTAAAATTTACCATAGCGAGCTCAGATTTGAACCTACACATCCGATTTGAGCAAACTTGAATCTCTCCCCCCTAGAGATGTTGTATACCAAATATGAAAGCATTCTGACTGGTGGATCTGAAGAAGTTTTTTAAAGAAACTTCCTCATATTGCCCTAAGTTAAAATTTGGGCTACCAAAGGAAGCCCAAATATTAACCTAGGAACTTAGTTTGAACAATCTTGAATCTGACCCTCATAACAATGATGTATACCAAACATTAAAAGATTCTGACTGGTCGTTCTGAAGAAGATTTTTAAAGAATATTCCCCATATTGCCCTGAGTTAAAAATTTGGGCTCCAGCATTGATTCCAAATATGAACCAATGGGCTTCATTTTAACAAACTTGTATCTGCCTCTCTATGGATACTGTGTACCAAATATCAAAAGATTCCGACCATTGGAGAAAAGATTTCTTATATGTTTGTAAATATGCTGACTCAACATTATTTCGATGCCCTCTGCAGAACTTCCTGACATAACAGATGGCAATTTTTTACCATTCAGTCCTACTTGCCCAAAGGATGCTTCGTACCATATAACAGTTCTCTGTTCCGTGTGGTTTGGGAAACATGGGCGTTTGAAAATATTTCTATTTCTAGCTCTTGGGGTTCCCATGGGGATGCGAGATAATTTTTTTGCACGAGTCAACTACTTATGACCCAATAATACCACATAAGGAATTTCGTTCAAATCAGACATTCGCTTCAGAAAATAGAAATTTTGGGGGGTGCCAAAAGTCTAACAACCTCCCATTACAAAGCCAAATGCTGCTTCACGAACTTCGTTTGAATAAACTTGATTCTACACCTCAAAAGAAAGCTCCATAACAAATATCAAGTCACTGTACCCACTGGTTCATGAGAAGATTTAAAAAATATTTTGGAGCATTTTCCCCACCCCTTCCTATAGGGCTGGGCATGTTGAGTTGAACAAAAATGCAACACCTATTTGGGACCATCACTCACACAAACTTTCACTTGAATTGGCCCAGTGGTTTTGGGAGAGAAGATAGGCTACACGATATTCAAAACTGAATATCGATATCGGTATTCAAAAAAATACCGCGGTACACCAGGATATCGAAAAATGTTCAGATATATGAACATAAGTACCACAATCGGAACGAATTAGCATGCCTTGATGATGAGGTCCGAAAAACCTTTATCCAATACAGACAATATCAAAATTTATTATTTTAAAAATTAGCTTTTCAGATTTTTTAAAAAATTATTACAAAACAATATCATGTGACCCCTCATTGGAACGAGCACAACGAGCTCGTTCCAATGAGGGGTCACTTGATATAGTTTTGTTCAAATTTTTGAAAATTATTTTTTCAACTGCTGAATTTGTATATTACGTGGGCACATGCAGACCATTCCTTGGGTAAAGGGATAATATTATTCATTCGAGGCTACAGTTAAAAAACCCAAGACACATTGAAAATTAAATTGTGGGTAAATAAATAATGACTATAAACTGATATTTTTGTAATTACACCGGTATTCAATATCGGTTTTTCGGTTTACCGTGCAACCCTTTGAAGACCAAAACATGGTGTTGACGGACGACAGACGGATGGACAATAGAGGAAGGGTGATTAGATAGGCCCAGCTTGACTTTGTCAAGGTGAGCTAAGAAAAAATTAAATGGTTCATGGGCGATATTTTACCCATGTTATTAAAATTGATAAATTTCTCTCTGGAGTACAACAAGACTTATGCTATAGCATTGCAAAGCATTGCAAAGCCTTCTTGCACTCAAGGGGTGGAATACACCACCACCCATGCTATTCTGTAGATTATGAGGCATAAAACGAACCAAGAACATGAACTTTTAAGGAAAAAGAAATAATTAAAAAAATAAAATAAAAAACCACCCACCTGGATGCAATTTTACAAAAAAATGGCCCGAGAAACAGATCTATTTTGTGGGGCCTTAAGCATCAAGATTTTTACAATGAATACATTGTGTTACACAAAGGAATACCACGCAATCCAGTGTAGACTGATTTCAAGAACTCCTCCCCAGTGGAAGGGCAATTTTAGCAAACATACAGGCCCAAATAAGCTTCATGCACAGTGTAAAACTTCCACAAAATTAATAAACATTCATGTATGTTTATTTGGAATTAGAGTACATGTATTGTTATTAAAAGTAAATTGTGTGGTTGTTCATAAACTTATATTACCTTTTTATCAGGTGTTAAAGAATATTAATATTTGTAAGCAAACCCGCCCATTTAGAATTAGACCCTGCTCATAGCAGTGGTGCAGACATACAGTACAGGTACAGGTCATAATCCATGCGTGGGCAGTGATGTCCATGCATGCTTTTACCAGGTAAAAGAAAAACATCATCAATAACATTTTAATTAATGAGACACCGGATTGTACCCTGTGCTTCATTAATTAAATTTTCAATGATTATTGCTGTAAACAGGGTTTGAAATCTAATATCATTGCGTCCGTGGAACTATTGCCCATCCGCGGAATGTGACCAGTCTATGGCAGCCGCACTGTAGGCATGGCAGCCGTACTGTAGGCAAGGGGGGGGGGGGGGTGAGAGAAACATGTCCTCCCCAATTTGAGTCATCACCTCCCTTCTCCCCTGTTAACCCATATAATGAACATCCGACAAGACATTTTAATATCTCGATATTTATGCTTGTTCGCAACTTCTATATTATGGACACAAATGGGCACAGAGTCAAGGAAATTATGTTTTTCTGTCTTGAATTTCAAATTTCTTTTTGGCACCCGACCCCTCCACTGAAACACTCCCATTTGTCCTCGCCGTATGTCACTGCTAAGTGGCTCAGTAGATGTGTGCATCATATTCTTTATGCACCCCCCCCCCCACCCCACCCGCCACTAGATAATATTCTTGCCCCTAACTTTGATATCCTGGCTAAGCACCTGTATCATGGTAAACTAACATCAAATTGTGTGCTTATGTCCAGTAGCTAACACTGGGATAGAATAATGTGCTTTGTCAGAAACTTGATCAAGTATTGATGACAAACGATAATTTTCATTACCAGTACCTGGTACCAGTAATAAAATAAGATTTGCAAATATCACCCTGCGTTTTTTCAGCTACAATTCTGAGGTTCATGAAAATTATTTTGTTACTACATGTGCCTGTTAAAATTACTGTTTCTTGTTTTGTTATTTCAGAAAACAAATCACTCCTTTTTTGGCGGGCATACTAAACAACGAGGCAAACCAAGGTGAATGAAAGCAGGTGTGAAACGGGTATGGGGTGGTGTGTTCTTTTTATTATTTATTTATTGGTGTTCAAGGTCACATATTTCTGCACAACAGCTAATCATGACCACGACAGTTTTACGGGTGGAGGAAGCCAGAGTACCTGGAGAGAACCACTGAGCAATGGCGAGCAACTGTCAGCTCCCCAACATACTACACAAGCAGGATTAGCCTTGTTAGAAGACAGGTGCACCAACAACATGCAATATGCCTCAGTACACAGCACCACCGTGTCCCAACATGGGCAATGGGGGTGAAGTGTCTTGCCCAAGGACACAAAGCTGTTGCCGCAGGTGGGATTCGAACCGAGGACCTCTCAGCTTGTAGCATGTACCTCTACCTACTGAGCCACTGCACCCCTGGTGGTGTATTCTGATTATGTAAATAGATTTAAGCAGTATGTGCATGGTTTTAATGCCAAATTTGAGAACTAAGGGTGCTAAAGTAAAAGAGTGCACTGAAAAATCTTCCCTTTGGTATTTAATAGGTAGCTTGGTAATGGTATTTAAGGTGACTACACCTCAGTAAGCAACAGTGTGAATTGTTAATCACATAGTGACTTCTTAATTTGATCCCTTTGTGGCTGTCAGCATTTGTCTTCTTTGTTATGACATAAAAATTGTTATGTACCAATATCATGACATGGGAAACAGTATTTTTCGGAAGTCACTAACGATGAAAAAAGACGGCTGTAAGACTAGAGACGTGGACCGACGATTAAAAGGATACTGACTTAATTTTTCTACAATTCTATAAAATGGCGGGAATTGTAAAAAAAACTGGTCACGTGAAGAAGGTGAAAACCTTGAAAACAAAAAAGTGTCAATAAATTACCATAAATTAGTGCCGTTACCACAGGCGAAAGGGCTAAAAAGTATACTGTATATATATATATACAGTAGGTGCAGAGTGTATTATCACTAAATCACCCACAGAGTGGAGATTTCACCCACACAATAATTCCAAGTTTAAAATTTGTTTACTTAAATGAATTTTAATGCATGGGTTGTGTAACAAACACAGAACGCGATGTGTGTTTGAATACGGCTCGAGTGAAATATGATTACGCCATTCCAACGAGTTATGTAAAACACCCATGTTATGGAGAGAGAATGGAAAAAGAAATCTTTCCCTAATGAGTTTGTTAAAACTCATTGTAAGTATTACGGAAAAACTTTATAAGTTAATAATAATGATGATGAAAGTAAAGAGACTGCAATTATTTTCCCAATTTGTGACTGTTCTAAGAAGAAGACAGAAGAGAAAAAAAACTAAAAAAAATCAATAACAATTTATATTATAAACATATATTTACGAAATAAAAGACATTTAACATTTTTTTACAAAGTTTTACAAAGTCGTGCCATTAGTACTGTGCAGGGTGCCACTCTCTCGTATTTATTTATGTGGATATACTGATAACTTATATCTTGCCTTTGCCATAGATCAGTATGAAGTCCTCGTCCTCGAAATCTTCCTCTTATTCCTTCAGGATTTCGTGATACGATTTTTCCAAATCTAAAAACAAATCATTTTAATCTTTGTTCATTATTAAACCCATGTCATAAATTTGAAAACTGAAAAAAAATTGGAAATTTTGCAAAAGAGTTTTGAAAGTTTGAGAACAAAAATGAATTAATCCGAAAAAATTTGAAAGTTGTAATATATATAACAAGAAAATAAAGAAAAAATATGAAAAGTTTGTGAAACAATTTTTTTAAGTTTATACAAAAATGTCGCTGTTATAAAAGGAGGCAGTCTTGCTCAATTGAAAAGGTGCCTGAAGAATTTAGGTATCGCGAGATCATCGAATTATTGAACTAAACGTCAAATGATCGGTGTTATACGCGACGAGACCAATGAGAAAACGATGATGGAATTGAGATCTAAAGATCGTCAGATGGATTTGAAACGTGTATGGTCGCAAAATAAAAATCAGTTGGAGGAGGAGAGAGACCGAGAAGAGAGAAACAACAGCAATCGAAATGGATGGAAAGAGGAAACAAAAAGGTAAACAATCGGTCGACGACAGCGGAAAAAGAAGAAAAACGGATCGAATAACGAATATCGTAGAGCAATAACTGAACTCGAAAAGGTGGTGGAGGTTACTTAGAAGAAATCCCAGATAAAGTCATATGCAAATAATTGTTACCCACTCCCATAGAACGAGAGCAGATCATCAATGGATGTTTTAAAATGTTCGACAACGAGGATAGAAAAAAGTTTCATCACAAAATTTCATAAACGAAATAAAATCTAGCGTGTTGGATTTATTTCGTCGTTCGGAAGGCGTGGGCATCAAAACGAAAACGGCATTGATGTGTAAGATGGGGAAAATCGACCTGAACACGGGTGGAGTCCATGGAAGGGTGGTCTATTTCCAATCTCGCACGAAGACCGTGACTGTAAGTTCTTTGATGTCTGATATTTTCCGGCTGGGTATTACACGGCCACCGGTCTGGCTTGATACACTGAGTTGAAGATGAGCGAAATGGAGGGAATGGACCGCTACACTGTTAGATGGGATATCCAATGCCGATGGGAGGACACATCATTCGAATGTGTCTGACTTCCACTGACTTGACGAATACAGCACTCATCAACATGGTTGTGAATGGCACAGAAAACGATAGATATAAAATCGAGAAGATGGAGAATGAATATTCCAATACGAGCAAATTCGTAACATCTTTAAGAATCAAACAGGAACAGAAAATCCTACGGCTATTACTTCTATAGTTTGCGTGTTGATCGAATGAATGTTTACAAAATGGATAAATTTTTAATCGAATTGAACACGTGATGTAGAGGGGATAAAAGAAGGGCATTTGAGAACATTAGAATTATTTAACAATAACAACGTTACCAAACTTCCTCGTTTTTGTTTTGGGGTTTTTGGGGAGGGTTTGGGGGTTAAAGTTTTCGTTTTTATGCTTTTTATTGTTTTTTAACGAAAATAATCAAATATAGTTTTTCTGTTTTCAATGATTGATTGACTGACATTTTATTTCAATCCAGTTGAAACGTCAGTACTCTGTCGGTTATGACAATTGCGAAAGCTTCGGATCATCTGGGTATGTTCCTGTCGAACTGCCTCTTGATCAAACTGTCTGTGAAGTTAGGAAACACCTGCAGGTTTCTAAAGTTGCAAAGATCGAATAGAGATGGATTCTTTTCTTGAGATGCTTTCATAACAGTCTGAAATCCCACTATAATGAAATGCTGTCGTTCCGAAGATGATTTCACCAACAATCTCCAATCGAACTGAGTTGACGTTGGAACGTTTATGACATTAAATTGTTTCATTCTGAATCACACTGGTAATCTGGTTTTCGATTTGATGATCTTGAGGAGTTTCATTCTTTCACCCTCGTTCGGTGGCCGTGTGGCATGAACCACGATAACTTTCTCAGATGTACTCAATCAAAAATATTATCTACTAATGCCAAATATTATCAAAAAATTCCGTTTTTCTTCTATATCTATACTCGAAATCACCGAGTGTTGCTTTCCATTTATCACATTCTGCTTTTTCTCTTGCCAAAATGCAACGGAGGAGAATTTTCTCTGAAACAGGAGCTGGTGGTGACACAAATCGTTCGTTGAGGGATGTGCCACACCGACCAAACCCGTTGAAAGCATATATGCAGGTGGCGGAATAATTCATCCTGCCAGTATCATAATGTGAGTAAATCCGCTTTGCTGCCTCACGTTTAAACTGTATGCATTTCAACGAAAAATCACTTCGAAAATTGGGAATGCTTCCTTCAAGTATACCCGTTATTTATGATGAGGGGAATTGTCGGGTGTCGTTCAAAAAACAGTCACCATTTGCAGGAGGGTAGAATTGAGAGCCGACAGTCAACAAACGAGAGGGCATTAAGGGGACGTCCAACCTAACTTTGGTCACATTTCAGGTAATTTTCTTCCAAGTCTAAAAAAGAACCGATATGAATAACCCCAATAAATTATATACCAAAATGCTTGGAATGAAACATTGAACATGAGGAAACTGGATTTTGCCATAGATAGGACTGCCTGAAAGTCTGCTGTGCATAAGTAAGAGAACAAATTTTTTACAGTAAAATGCCTCAAAATAAAATAACAGCTGTATTCTATAAACATTGAAGTACATACTCGAAGATATCTTTTCACAATTCATGAAAGTAATAAAGATTGAGACCAAATGTTATAAGTGGTGTGCTCACGGATTGAAGGCAGACATTTTCGTTTGTTTATGTTTTGCTTTGGGGAAGGTCAACAAAGGTCAACTTGAAGGAGTCCACTAGAAGAAGTATGGAAGGACAAAAGAGTATCTCCCAATATAAAGATGTATGTGTCACTGTGGTGGTTTAGAAAGAACATGTGATATTCTCTTATGTAAAATGCACTGCAAAGTCATACATTGTAGATGAACAAATATATTTACAAACCTCCTTGCCTGTAACCCCTTTTATCCCATGCATTAATTTGATAGTGACTAAATTGTTAAATTTGTCTGGTTTATCAATAAGTAACATAGCTTCGTTTACTCTTGGACACCAATACACTCATGCTATCTGTTGGAGAAGAAATAAGAGTAACTGTAACCTGTCACTGCAATAAACCATCAAATGTACATAAGTTATTCAAAACACATCAAATCAATCCTATATAACCATTATTACATGTACGTTTCCAAAAGAGGCTTATTGGCATATTGAGATCAGGCGGGCACATCCAGTAGGTCTCCCCACATCCAGTACGTCTCCCATTCATAGGTGTTCACATATTTTTTCAAGAACACAGTACGCAAAGAAATCCCCAAAAGGTGACAAGTGATAAAAAATTCCCTAGGGGGGGGGGGGGGGGGCGGTGTGCTCCCTCCCTTGTATGTCTCTACCTCCGGCACTCATGGCATATGCCTTCTTTCATCGAAGTTTAAATCTTTTTTTCTTTTTGAAGATTCTGGCGACACACAAAACATTCTTTTTAGACTTTAAGTTCTGGAACTTTCATGCTTCTTACTTCCAACTATAACACTTAATTTACCGATTAATGGGTGAATAGAAAACCCTGCCAAAATCAACATGTTGAGTTCCAGAAGCCTCCATAACAGCCCCGATGAAAGTGTCAGATTGGTGGTTTTACAGAATATTCATTTACTTGTTGCTTGATAAGTAATAGGAACAAAATATTCACAAAAATATTTTATTGCAATTAATTTGAGGGTGTCAGCAGGCACTTTCCAACAAATTTTAACAAATCAACTAGTTATAAACAAAATGTTCTAACTCAGAAGAGTGAAAAGGACCATAACTCTGGAAAAAATGTGTGGAAGAAACACATGCTACAGCAGCTACACGGGCATTGTTTGCCCATGATGCTCGATCACAACACCAAATATCCTTCAAATTGGAGTAGCAGTGGTTGAGATTCAAGGGAGAATGTTGGTATGAGGACAGAGGTCTCCACAAGACTAGATACGCCTTTGACTTTCCAATTTCCAAGTCCACAACACACCCACCTTATCAATTCATAATTTCAGTAAAATAAACAGAATTATCAATTTTAATTAATTTATAGATGATGGGAAAATATTTGTCTTCTTTCGCCTTCTCGTTCTAATACCACAAACATCTGCAGGCAGTATGATGCCGACAAACGAAACTGAACGCATGTGGTCTGGTGTGTCAGGTTAAAAAGTAACTCGGCACGGATAATGAAGAAATTGCGAATATTTCGTTTATTTCATTTGTTTAAATGCCAATTGCGGCTAATTTTGACCGTGGATTCGATAATTTGTTTGGATTTTGACCGTCACGGTCACGCTGATTGTTGTTATGTTTATTATGATATGCAAATTGGAAGATAGCTTACGGTAAAGGTGATTTGTCACATTTGTCAGTCTAAAACGATGACAAAAGACATTGATCGACGCTTGTGTTGGTATGGTTGATTGCAAGAAAAAACTAAATTCACAGCATCGTCCAATCGCACCTTATTTAAAAGCGCGAATGCATCATTTTCAACTCATCTTCAATCGGTCCTTTGCGGACATCAACACAGTCGCGGCAAAGATCCATGGTTACTAGGAAGTAAATAACTTCACAACATCGAGGGAAATCAACACGCTCAATATAGTTCCAGGTCACTTGGAATATACGTCGACAAAAAAGTGATTTCTGAAGCATTCAGGTTACTTTTTTATGACTATTATCTTATTTTATGTGTATCGTCCCGATTTTATACACTCGGTTATTTTTTTACAATTGTTATCTTTTTAGTGCGCAATAATTCAGATTTTTTGTCAACAAAAAAGTTCAGACGGCCTGTAAACACTGGATGTCACTGGAGGGAATTTCAAACCATATTTTGCAGATATGACATTAACAGCTTTAGCCTAAGTATTTGCTGTAACGTGTTTGCAAATTCGCTCACACATTTGGTTCGGACAAATAAAGAGTGTGATAATGTCCTTTCATTCTTACGATCGCCCAAAATGGGTATTCCTGCAAGAACCACATTGCAATCACATGACCGGAATAAACATCATTGAAACATGGCCACATCCGGAACATCCAAAATTTGTGTTGGTGGTATTGCATTCCAACATCAAAACACACCAGAGTGTGTGTCATAACAATGCTTTCTCCGAGTCTGTAGTATGTTATCATTACATTAAGGGTAAAGCTTTCGAATTACCGATCATTTTGTGGTTTTAAGGGTTCGTTATTTATGCCATTGGCAAATTAATGTTCTTCAAAATCATAAAATTCACGTTTTTCCTGAAAAAAATTACATTTACCTTTTCTGTGCACTCTATTCATTATTTTGATATATAATTTGCCTTTCCTTACTTCTCTTATCTGTTTCTCGGACATTGGGTAAAATGTTAACAAATTGACCAAAGTTAGATTGGACAACCCCTCAACAAAACCGAGAGACTGTTAACGGGTTATACAGAATGTTATCTTGAAACCTATGACAAAGATATCGCCACACTGGGCGAGTGAGTAAAGTTGTGGTGGATAAGTAAGCGTTGTTCGGATAATGTTTAGGAATGTTGTGGACACTGGTCATGTACATTTTAATTATATTAACCACCCACAAGCTGAACAGGATATCCAAGTAGCAAACGTAGTATATGCTACGGGCGACGATCTTTCAAGGGCCACGCGTTAAATGATATCAAGCTATCAACAAGGGTTGGCCATTAACCTTTTACCTAACGTAAAACCGGCCAGCGCTATTCTCAAAAATCACCTATTAATTTTCATTATTTTTTCATTTTTTGTCTCTAAAACATAGGTTATGACCCCTCATTGGAACGAGCTCGTCGGTTAACCAATTCTATGTTGATATAAATGAATTGTTAATTTCGTTATGCACTTGAACGAAAGTAAAAAACTCCGGAAGTTGTTTCCGATCAGCTAAACAAAGTATAGAATACTCTAAAAGTGTATTCTGAAGGCTTCAAATTTACGTCTGTGTTTTGTGTGTTAAAATTTCCCAACTGAAATGAATTACAATTAGTAACTAAACAAAGGGTTTTTTATCGCCGACCTCCATTTTATGACCGACACATGTGTGACACAAGTCCAGTCATCAAATCAGGGGCCAATACTATAAAACATTTATAATTGTATTTTCCAGAATTGTATTTTCTAGTTATAAATTCAAATGGGTTAAAATGAGCCATTAGCATTTTCAAAGATCTGGCAATTTGCCAGTTGATAAATTGCCTTATCTTTTAAAATGCTATGGATCATTTTAGTTAATATAATAATAAATAGAAAATACAATTCTAGAAAATACAATTGTAAACGTTTTATAGTATTGGCTCATGGGTCTTGTTGGAAAGTACGTGATTACTGGCAAGAACAAACCGATATCTATGACACCAGTCCAGACGAAAATGTCCCGACTGGACAAAATTATTGGGGGTGTCAAATCGTTTTGTCCTCTAGTCGCGTTAGATACTGGGTTCAAGAGGTAACATACACATTTATTATCTCTCTTGATAGGAAATTACAAAACATTCAGGATGAACTAGTGATTGTCTATCCCACAGAACATCGGCTGCTGGTACATGTACCTCCACCACTGCTCGGTCACATTAACGCTACATTCCCAGTTGATTCGCCACACCGTGTTATCTAACAAGACGGGGACTTATTTCCACCATTTCTATCATTGGAGCTGAGCGCCGAAATGTTTATGGGCCTTCTAACCCGTGATACCGAAGTCCATGTTTCTGATGAGGTTGCAATCTTAACTTGCTAAATCTCTACAAGCGCCAAATGGATTCACCTTTACACCGAAGAGAGATTTAAAGTCGACTTTTCCATTCGAGTACCCATCCTCATAATTACAAGCTCTTTGGACTACATATAGAAAAGTTGTTTTGTATGCCCTCGAGTTTCTGACAGCAATATATAGCTCCTGTGGCGTGGGGCCATAATAGCGCACCCATCGACGCTTTACTCATTCTCAACTCTTCCGAATCAAATCTCTGTACATTGGAGTCTTAACCCTTTACCCAAACGTAACGGCCAAAACCGGCCAGCGCTATTCTCAAAAATCGCCAGTTAATTTTCATTCTTTTTTCATTTTGTGTCTCAAAAATATAGGTTATGACCCCTCATTGGAACGAGCTCGTCGAGCTCGTTGCAATGAGGGGTCATGACCTATGTTTTTGAGACAAAAATGGAAAAAAATTAGTTGTTCAAGAATGTTTTTGCGAGTGTCGTCTGCTTTTCATGTTAGGTAAAGGGTTATTGGATAAGGATAACTTTAGCAATAAACTGCCAATTCATCAAAAGTCATTATTCATCTTTTCGAATTCATAACATTTGAAAAAGGTGACAAAAATTCAATTGCTCAAATCCCAGTAACTGCCCTACCCAAGCCACACATATATACATGATGACACTTTAGCATGGTCTAATTGGATCAAAAGTCCAGACATTCTCACACTGCGGCAGATACCCATATCTGAAGTACACTATTGTATGAGATGAATTTATAGAAACATTTCATTCCCTTCATACTTCAATCACCTCATTCACACACATGTACCAACCCTATAGGTCCTCAAAGAACTTGCACATCGCGTTTTGTGGATTGGGAAGTGCCTAACAGTAACTAACAACCAATAGGAAGATGTAAAATGTACTTTAGTTAAAAACTTAAATTAGACTTCAGGAGCCATCAGGTCATTACGTCCTCTTCCTACTACCCCTCGGGGAAGTAGAAGGAAAAGGTAATGGTCAGAGGATGCTAGTTGGGATATACAAATAACACACATCGATCTATTGAGAGGTGCGATTTTACACACCTCTATGAGTTGAAGATCCTAAGGACTGTGACAGCATGATAGTAATCACAAACCATTTATCATTTCTTTCAGTTTCTAAAAGTATGGCACATCTGAGCTACATTCAGGGTCCATCACCCCCGCAGATAACATATAAAACCATACCGGAACAACTGAGAGATCGAGCAGAAAAACAACCCCAGACAGAAGCTTTCGTCTTCTTTTCGATGGACGGTTATCGAGAAAGTGTGACATACTCCCAAGTATACAAGGAAAGTCTACAATTCGCACAGGTTTTAAAATCACTCGGGATAAAGAAAGACAATAAAGTTTTGATATATTTGTATAACACCAAAGAATGGCTAGTGGTCGTATTTGGATTGATGCTAATTGGTGCCATCCCTGTCGGTACGTTTGTGATAGGTCAAGACATTAGTGACTTGAAATACGTGGTAGAGAAGACTGAAGCAGTGGGTATCGTTTTTACAGGAAACGCGCCTTCTCTTTTGGATGGAATAAAGCGAATTGTTGATGAAAATCCTTCCAGATTCCGCTATGTTATATCTGTGGATAAAGACATCGAGGCAGATTTCTTGATGAGTTATGAAGCATTAACGTCTCGCAAAGCACCATTTTTTTCTGCCATTGCTACTCCACAGAATCACACAACTATAGATCCCGACGATATTGCATTTATAATGCGGTCATCGGGAACTACCGGTAATGCTAAGCTCATAGCACTTTCTCATGTTAATCTGACAATGGGTGCATTAAGTGGCTTATTTCAAAAGCCAGACGTGAAATTATTTTCCAACCGTGACTTTACTTGGTTGGGTGGAAGCCCAATTATACAGATAATCATTGGTGGTACAAGAGTGACAGTTTCTGGTGATCAGCTACCAATACAAGCACAGTTACTCCTCAAATATACAGAGCTGGAGGGGTGCGAGTACGCTTGTTATACCAGTGCTGTACTGAACACAATTGTCGAGAAGAAACTTATTTTACCATCTTCTTTACATACCATTATGTATGGAGGTTCGCCGATAAAGAAGAAATTTAGTGAATTGTTTAAAAACATTGATTGTTTAGTTTGCACATACGGTTCAATGGAGGCAGCGAGTATTTCTACGTACTTAGTAAGGAGGGGAAATGATTTAGAAGACAACATTGGAGGGCACCCTCAACCAGGAGTTGAAATAAAAATTACAGGAGAAAAAAACGCGACGGTTCCTCGTAGACTGGTTGGTAAAATACTCGTTCGTAAGTCGAATATGTTCCTTGAATATATCGGAGATACAGAAATGACTAGAAATGCTATATCGGTATCTAGATGGTACAACACCGGAGATGTTGGTTATATATCTGAAGACGGCATATTGTTTATTCTTGGAAGAGAAGGCGATTGTGTGACAAGTGGTTCGATTACTACACACGTTTCTGAGATAGAGGCAGTCATCGAGCAACTTTTTGTACCACAGATTGAGAGTGTATTGGTTGTTCCTATTCCTGATCAGATGATGCACGAAGTGATATGCGCATGCGTTATTTTGAAACAGGGGCATTCGATTTCAGCGGACGAACTGAGGAAAATAATTAACGAGAGAATAAAAGAAGGTCCATATAAACCAGAATTTGTGGTCTTTGTGGATTCGTTTCCTGTTAACAGAAATGGTAAAATTGATAGAAAGGCTATTAAACAGTTGATGGAAAAACAGCTGGTGAACAAATGAAGCGAATTCTTTCTTCGTTTCCTAATATGCGAAGAGTGCATGGAACACAACTGAAACACCATACTCTAGAATATCAGCTGGCCAGAATTTACAATTTTTGTGATAAATATAGGTTATTACTACCATGTGAACATCCGAGATAGTGTATTAAAGTCGAGACCTCGTCTCTGGCTATATATGGACGACTCGTTGATATATGACCCAGAGGCGAGGTAAAATAAAAATATAAATATCAGCATGGCATAGAAATGATCTGGTCTAATTTATTTCATTGAGATGGTGATTTATTTATCATTTAATTACTGCTATCAAAACAGTGGCCTCGACTTGTGTAATCAATTTTCGCTGAGTGCAGGTTAAACACAGTCTCTTTCTGAATCGAATGATCGCACGTGTGGTTGTTACTCTCAATACAGATTTGTATTTTGTCTAGACGTTTTTTTACTTATATTGGGGGAAATACGTTCCTGTTGTAAGAAAAATATATATTATTACCATTATTTTTTATGTACAGAATGTTGTATCACGGTCACTTGCTTTCGATTCGAAGACGAGTAAAGATTTAGCCCTAGAAACAAGAAAGAGACTCTGCTACAATGTTGTGATGATAGATTTCTATTGCTGTTCTCAGTTTTAGTGTCAATAACCTGATTAACTACCCCTTTAGTTTAATATTTCACTTTCACTGAAAGCGCGTGTCATTTCACCGTCAACTGTACTGTACGTCAGATCACAGGATAAACCTCTGAGCGTGTTTGTTTAACATTCCGAAAGAGTGTGCGTCGTAAACGGAGTGTTGTTTCAACCCGAATGCTTCCAATGGTTCAGACATAGACAAACAAAAGTAATAGAGTTTAATAATTTAATAATCATACTTTCGAGAATAATTGTTTCCTGTTCCTAACTTCCGATATAGAAAATAGAAAAGTTTACGCTCTCTCTCAAATGCCACTTTTTAAGGAATAGTGCATGGCTTGGAGTTGACTACGCCCATATAGTGCCCAGTGAGGTAGTGTAGTTCCCGCCGCGAAGCGGAGGGAACTACACCACCTCAGTGGGCATTATATGGGCGTAGTCAACGACAAGACATGCACTAATCCTTATATTATATCGAACACCCATCAAGAAAAACATCTGTCCAATTTGTTAATCTATTACCAAGGTAGCAGCCATACCAACCAGCGTTATATAGAAAAAAATACCATTTAGTTTTCAAAAAACATTTTCTTTTTCCAAAACACGGCTTATTGATATGAGCAGAAGACAAATTTTGAATCGGTCGGCAGGGGTAAGCAAAACATTTCCCCCAAACAGAACTGTGTATTCTAGAATCGCGTAACTCGCGAATGAAAGCTATAATTTTCGAAATTTGACAACGCAGTTTGATAATTTCCACACATTTGTCACACATATACATTATCGAATGGGTCAGTACGGGGATACAAACCTGCGAAGATTCAAATTAATTCCATTATTTATTCGTTTACTGCCCAAAACGTACAATTAAATAGTGAAATAATATGAGCAGCGAAACAAACGATTTTTCATACCCGGACGCGTTCTCATGAATGTTGTACCCAGGTATGGATCATTCTCTTCGAAACGAGATATGGATCATCTTATCAAGGAATAAAATGAACGCCTCGGAAAATGTGACTTCAACAATGGAAAAGCGATACATTTTTCCACAATGATTTCTTTCCGGGTCGTTTTGTGGATGTT
Organism: Pictodentalium vernedei; assembly: GCA_031216915.1. Classification (NCBI taxonomy): domain Eukaryota; kingdom Metazoa; phylum Mollusca; class Scaphopoda; order Dentaliida; family Dentaliidae; genus Pictodentalium; species Pictodentalium vernedei. The sequence goes on from CM062296.1 coordinate 704,085,717, forward strand.
GTGCCTCTGTGAATCGATATTTAAATGTAGCCTGATTAGTTTTATTCGCCCAGTATGAAAAGAAAACTGATATAGTAGTGTGCTAAAATGGAAAACGTGTAGTGCCTGGGTATAGTGCCCTGTCAGATCTGTGCATGCAAACTACACGAAATAGGGGTGCAGCATTCGTCCAATCAGGAGCCTAGAAGGTCATGTGAGATATAATATAATCCATTAGTGTTTCTATAAATAGTAATGTAAACACCCGCTTGTGTCATGTAGTTGCAAGACAGATTGTTTGTTTGTTTTAAGCTTATTTGTTTTACAAAGATAGGCGAGGAAGTTATGCAACTTATATTTAGGCCTCTCCGTGACACAATGGCCTTGCACTTCTCGAACACTACGAAGGGAGTGTGTCACTCTCCGCATAGAGGATTGCCATTTTACGCCCCCAACCGATAGGACGATAGACTGCGACAGCATCAACCCCACAATTGATGCTGCCAGAGAGTGTTCAGGCACCTCGAGAATTTTTCTCCGAATAGGGATTGATGAAGGGACCTCTGGTCTGAGAGACATATTCATTTATCCACTCAGCCACCACTCAGACTGATTGTGGATCAGATTCCCTCGATACGCAATGCATTCAGGTATATACCGACCTAGTAATTCTTATTGTAAGATGAAGTAAAAGACGGGTCCAGAGGATGCACAATAAAACATTGATAAATAGATTTCCCATAGGTTAATTTTCTGTCCATGGTCAAAACTGGTTGAGAATCATTAGCACTTCAAATTGCGCGATATCATCCGCCCACGTAATTTCAAATTGAGCAGTTTAGAAAAAATCATTTTTCAAACATTTCAACAAAACTATATCATGTGACTCCTCACTGGAACGAGCTCGTCGAGCTCATCCCTGTGATTGGTCACATAACATGGTTTTGTTGAAAGTTTTGGACGAAATTGAAAAAAAAATATTTGAAATAAATCGTTTTGATATCGTCTGCGTTGTGTGACGGGTTGAAAATGTAAATGATTCATTTCAGTTATTCATGCCCATGGGTATAAGACAGAACTGTACAAGACACACTTGTTATTTTGGGGTTTTCTTTTCGTTTTTGGGTTGTTTTTTAATTTGTTTTCGTACTGCCCCCAAGGTGACTTTTACCCAGAATTCTGGTGTGAGATATAATCTTGTTCATCTTATGAACAGTTATTGAAACATGAAGTGCGGTTGTTTATTAGAAATTGTAATGTAAAAAAAAATGTCGAAAAACCCTGGAAATTTGCCATCCCTGAACTAAATGGTTGCTGATGACTGCATAGTGCTGGATGGACAACATCTTCGTGTTATGCTTGAACACTTTACTTAACGAATCGAACGTATTCGGCCATTTTATCCACAAACTGAGCAGTTGAAGAAAACATGTATTTAACAAAAGTTCAATAAAGCCATACCACATCCCCCACCCCTCTCCAATGGATCGAGTTAGCCGGGATCACGTAGTGTGGCTTTGTTTACACTTCACCTAACAAGAAAAGCAGACGACACTTGCATAAAACAAATCTTGAATAACTAATTTTTTTATTTTTTGTCTCAAAAACATAGGTTATGACCACTCATTGGAACGAGCTCGTCGATCTCGTTCCAATGAGGAGTCATAACTTATGTTATTTTAGACATAAAATGAAAAAATAATGAAAATTAATTGGTGATTTTTGAGAATAGCGCTGGCCGGTTTTTGCCGTTACGTTAGGTAAAGGGTTAACACTTTGTGAACAGTTTGAAAACAAAATAATTAAAATTAAAGGTTTTGATTTCTTGTGTGTTGGGTAAAAGGTTAATGGGGGTAAATAATGGAAATAATAAGTTCATCTGAGGTAGCTTCTATCACTACTCTACACCCTTGTTGGCCCACCTGAGGGAACCTTATGATGAGCTACCCATTTCCACCGCCGTCCGATATCCGCCCCTCGTTGGTTAACATGATAGTTGCGATTTCTTTTCCGAAACATCTGGACTGATTAAACTGAAATTTGGGTGAACTGGTTCTTTTTACATCACATTTTGATTTTGTGCAAACTCCCACGTTCATAGAGAAGGTGTATCAAAAGTTCACCCAAATCTTAAAAAAGCTTCTCATGAACCGATGAATGCAATTAGTTGACATTTGGTATGCAGCGTTCTTCTGAGGCTTAGACTAATGATTGTTCAAGAGAGGTATGAGAGGGAATATTTGCAATTGTTCAGAGACGCAGGGTATTTATTTTTTGCAGTTTTTATTGCCCATTTACCAATTTGGCGGAGACTAAAACACAATATAGGTAGGTGGCATGTCCTTGAAGAAGCTGCTATTTCGTTAAGCCCTTTACCCAACGCAGACGATATCAAAATTTGTTATTTGAAACCTAACTTTCAGAATTTTTACAAAATTCAACAAAACCATATCACGTGACATCTCATTGGAACGATTTGGGCAAGTTCCTTCCAATGAGGGAGTCATAATAATAATATAATAACACTTTGGCCAGCCGCTGATTTGTCGCGGTTCTCGGACGAGAAGGCCATGGTTACCCCTGTACTCCTAACTGCCTCCCTATTCCCACGCTTCTCCGCTCCTCCCAACACTCGGAGACGAACTGCTTGATGATATCCCTTGTCCCATTCTTCCCAATCTCTCCGATTAGCATATTAACCCTCTCCTTTGAGTCTCCCCCTAACCACATGTCCTTCATTCTCCCATCCCACTTCCCCATTACACTCCCAGTGAATCTCATTCTTTTAGGCTGATACTTTGGGCATTCTAGAAGAAAGTGTCCCAGGGTCTCCACCATGTCCAAGTTACACATCTGGCACTCCCTTTCACCGTCTTTCCCAATTTTTCCCCTCAGCTCCAGGGATCGCGACCTAAGCTTGAACAACAGTGACCCCCCAAAGGTGCCATCAAGGTACTCTTCAAAACCTGGCTTCTCTTTATCACGCAGGCCACCCAAAGACCTCTTTGATTTGACCACCTCTCGCCAATTACGGTTACAATCCTCCATGACCCTTTCTCTGACGATTTTTTTACCCTGGTTTGCCCCAACGTCCAGGTCCGAGATCTCCAATGAGTAGTTCTCTACTAGCTCCCTCACTTGGACCATCCACCCCGTTTTGATATTTGAGTTGAAAATTCTCAGGAACCTTGCTTTACACCATCGGCTGTCGGGAAGATTTACCAAATAATTAAGATAACCGAGCTTCAACAGGTCTATCTTGTCCTTGATCCTCATCCACCCAAGCTCACCCCTGATTGCTTCTAGCGCTGCGGCATTACTCGACCCCGTTATCCATCGGCCTGCATCGTTCTGCAGGATTTCCAAGCTCTTTACGGCCGTCTGGTTTAGGGGTACCACTTCCGTACCGTATGTTATACTTGGCAGCCCCACTATTTCCCAAATGGTTTTCCCCACGAAAACCTTATTGAAACTGTTTGTTTCTCCCTATAAGTTTCATTTGGTTAAGGATTCGCTTCCCCTTCAGAATCAATTTATTTGTGTGGTTCCGGTAGATGCCTCTTCCTGTAATGTTTATATTTACCCCCAAATACTCGTAATCATCTGTCTCTCCCACACTGAGAAGTTTGCTGCTCCCTTCCGGAATGCTGAACTCACCCACTCTCCACCTTCGAGTGGGGTCCACTTTGCGGCCCACAGGTATAATTTTGCTCGTGCTTTCATTAAGTTCGAGTCTCCATTTGCTCCCATATTTCCCAACTATTTCCAGCATTTTCGTTAGCCCCTCTTCGCTTTCTGACACTAGAACCATATCGTCTGCAAAAAATAGCCCTGGGATCTTCAAGTCCCCAACTGCTACCCCCTCCTCGCTACGCAGGAGTTCATCTCCTAAACTTTTGATGTACAATGCAAACAGGATCGGCGAAAGGATACACCCCTGTTTTAGGCCTATCTCCATAGGCACACGTTTTGTTGTAATGTTCCCCAGGCTAAGTTCACTCTGTACATCTTTATATAATGCTTTCATAATTCCAGCAAACTCGCCTCCTAAGCCCATAGCCTCCAGCTTGCGCCACATACCTTCCCTCCATACTCTATCGTATGCCCTTTTGATATCCAAAAAGTCCATAAACATCTTTTTCTTTTTTGCTGTCGCGGATTCTATCATTTGGGATAGTGTGAAAAGATGGTCAGTAACTCTCCTTCCCTTCCTGAAGCCATTCTGGATTTCTCCCAAAAAACCCTTCTCCTCAATCACCTCCTCTAGTCTCCCATACAGGACTTTACAGAAAACCTTTCCAATGTTGCTACTGACAGAGATCCCTCGATAGTTATCCAAAACGTCTTTTTCCCCCTTTTTGTGAATAAATGTCACTTTACTTTCTCTCCACTCCTTTGGGACCTCTTGATTTTCTATGGCTAGATTGAATAGGGCAGTTAGGCTTTTCACGAGTTCCTCTCCCCCTTTTTGATAAACTCGTTAGGAATATCATCCACTCATCCCGCTTTTCCATTCCTTAATTTTGATATCACCTTTCGCACCTCCTCCGTTTTAATTTCGCTGCACACGAAGCTCGATAGGTTTTCCTCGACCTGATTCGGACACTCTGGTGGGCTCCCCATGCCCCATCGCTTATCGTTTACCCTTTCCCAGTGCTTGACTAGTTCTGATGCGACTTGATCTTGCTCGTCTGTAACTCTGTCATCTAGTTTAATACTCTGTGGGTTACTTCCTTTGTTACGTTTATTCACCCATTTCCAAAATACGTTCGAACTCGACCCCCCCCCCCCCCCTGTCCTTCTTATCGTCCTAATAAGACTGCTATTTCGTACTCTCCGATTATCGTCTTTAATCTTATTTACTTTATTTCGTGCTTGGTGGTATTCTTCCTTAGCAACTGTGGCCTCATTGCTTTCCGCCCCCTTAAGTTTTCTACTTCTCCTGTATGCAGCACATTTAGCTTTTCTTCCCTTTATGGCCCTTTTCAGTTCTTCGTTCACTCTGTACCCAAGTTCCCGTGTTGGCACCTGACCTTTCCTACACTTTCCTTTCCTGCCTCCACCAGGCTCGCAACTATGACGTCGGCCATCTTCTGGACACTGCCCCTCTTGGGTACGGTTGCAAGCTTTGGTTTCAGTTTTTCATTGAACTTCGCCCAGTCAGCATCTTTTTTGAGTTCCCAAATCTCCTTAGAGCTTCCTTTGCTTTTTACTAGAGTTTTGGCCCTGATCGTCACTGTAATCAAGTTGTGATCACTATCCACCTCCATTTTACCCTCATCGTCCACTTCTACCCCTATCACCTCCCTCCATAAATTAATATCTGTGAGGATGAAGTCGATTATTGATTTTCTGTCGTTCCTCTCCCAGGTCCATTTCCCCTTACACCTCGCGTCCCTGTTCAGAATCTTCAGACCGAGCTCGTTTGTGAAGTTCAACAGCTTCCTTCCATTCCTGTTGACTTTATTGTCCCCACCCTCTATGCCTTCTTCATCATTACCTATGTGGCCATTAAAGTCACCCATCAGAATTATACCGAGCCCCTTGTTTTGTAATTCGGTGATATTGGACCTCAGTGTTGAGTATATCGAATCATTCCATTCGGGTTTGCTTCCCTCCACCGCATATGATATGGTTTTGTTGAAATGTTTTGAAAAATGATTTTTTTTTTCTCTTCTGGTAAATTTGTATATTACGCGGGCGGATGCAGCCAATTCATTAGATAGAGTTTTAACGCCCTTATAAGATAATAATTAGAATTTTCAAGAAAATAAATGGCGTCTTACAACTATATTTTAAATATAGAAATAAAGCATTACAGAACTATGATATCATATTGTAAGATTAAAAATGTACATTCACAAACTATATATGTGTCAACTTCATTTATATTTTCATCAATAAGAATTACAATAATAACACTTCGTCCATGCTCTAATTTCTCGTGAAACTATGACTGTCGTGATTCTTCATTCAGAATGGTAATGTCTTCAAACATTCGGTCAAATCAAGTCTCGACTGGGAAGAAAATGAATGTTTATGTTAATTTTTAGCTTCATTCATCTCTCATATAGCAGTTGGTTGGAAACTGAACATCACTGAAACATTATAGACGGGTGAATCTAAACAAAGGCAATGGACTATTATATGGCTAGACTGGTTCCAGGCCATAACATCACCGAATCCCTTGCAGATTTTGACTGTTGGACTGCGAGAGTACCAAGGTTCAAACCGGAACCGTTTGGTAAAAACCGTACTTCCTACATGTTTGTAGACCAGCAATTGTGATATTTATCACATAGTTGAGATAATATCGTTTCACCAAACTTGCCTTGCCCTTGGGCCTAGTCTGAGTTTGGAGGTATTATATTCGTATCATACGTTACACATGATACACTCTTCATTTCCTAGACATGTTTCACCGGATAACAAATAAATCTGGGATGCTTCAATCTCCGAGTGGTGCCCTGTCTGCACTTTCCCGGAATTCTTCCAGATTTGCAATACACAGTCTGCAAGGATAATCGGTGATTGTGCGCACCCCTAATTGTAGTTTTTCTCCATTGGGACACACCGACCACAACTTCGACTGTTGTAACTATGCAGATGAAAAACAAGTCCTTCGAGGAAATCTTGCGGATCTGACAATAAGATCGGCCAATGATCTTCTAAACGGTATCCCCCAAACTACTGGACCTCGTCAACATTCGCCCTTTTCGCACTGTACAGAAATTCATTACAGCAACGAAGCGTTTTTTTATGACTGGACCACTAGTCAAGGGAACAAGTCTCAATCCTCCGTCCAACATGGATAGGAGATAACACTGGCATAAATTATTGAATACCTAGACTTTTTCAACTTTTGCCTCGATAAAATAACCCGATACCCCTTTTCGACGTGAGCTAATAAATAGCTCAGGCGAGGGGTCGTGAGCTGGGTTTTTTTAAAGACAAGAAATTAGAAAAATAATAAAATTGGAATGGAGATTCCTGTGAACAGCGCTGATCGCCTTGGGCCGTTATGTTTGAGGGTTCAAATAACTTTCTCTTAAGCTGTTAACTAATAAAATGAATGGCCATCTGTGTTTACCTCACACGTGGCTTGCTGCTTTCCATATGTCTGTCCTGTAAGTCCTGGCTACAGCAGTGATATGGGACTCCTTCGGAGTCGCGGTGGTGTACAACTGATGTATCACCCGAAAAGTTTTGCAAATCTGAACCGGCATTGTTGCACTGTAACATTTTACTTTCCATCTCTACCCAATCTTACTCTTGTGTTCAGACTCTTTCAATGTTGGTCAGCCATCAGCTTTGTTCCGAGCCGTGTATATGCACAACATTGTTTCGAAATATATATACGTTTGCTTCACCATTACACACACAAATTTGTAACTGTTTTTTTTTTTTGTGGGCATACTTTGTAATTTTCAACTGTATTTTAAGGAAAAGATATAATAATAATAATAATAATAATAATAATAATAATAATAATAATAATAATAATAATAATAATAATAAATAGATCTATATAACGTAAAATCACATGGTTGTCCTCTAAAACACTTTACGTGGAAAATAAATACATATTTGAGCTCCCTATTAAAAACACTGAAATAAAAAATTAGATAGCTGAAACTTCGAAGGCCTGACGGAAGAAATGGGACATGAGTTTTGTTTTGAAGTCGTCTAAGCTTATGGAAGCTTGGATATGGACCTATAAAGGAAACTGCCCTGGTATTCACCAAGGTGGAACTGGAAAAAGGATCAAGAAGCATGATCTTTTTGAATGAGCCTAAATTCCGTTTTGATGATTGAACAGTAGAAAGGTCCTGAAGATATTCTGGAGCCGATCCATTAATGCACTTAAAGACCAATACCAAAACTTTGAATGTTGTTGAGCAGGGAGCAAAGGGGTTTTGCGATCATAGCATCTGGATCCTATAATAATACGAGCAGCAGCGCTTGCAAATTGCATCCATACTTGCTTCTGTCGAAAGACGTGAATCAAATATTGCCCCAATGTTGCGAGAACTATTTGATGCTATTTGCTTTGAGTTGCCAATTTCTATAAATTTAATTTGAAAATCAGAAGGAATTTCGGTGCGAGATATAACCAGACCTTCTGTCGTATCATCATTCATTTTTAACCTATGATCAGCCATCCGGTTTTGCATCTTATTAACACAGTTTTGCATTATCTCCACTGACTTCAGAGAATCAGACTCACTAAGTGCATTAGAAGACACAAACAGCTGAGTATCATCGGCGTAGAGATGGTATGGAATGCCTTCATCCCTCAGCAAGGAGGCAGTACATAAGGTAAATAGTTCTCAGAATTGAGCTCTGGGGAACACCACGTGCATATTTATTTATTTATTTATTTATTTATTTATTTATTTATTTAATTTATTTATTTATTTATTTATTGGTGTTTAAGGTCATATATTTCTGCACAATGGCTAATCATGACCATGACAGTTTTACGGGTGGAGGAAGTACCCGGAGAGAACCACCGAGCAAAGGCGAGCAACTGTCAGCTCCCCAACATACTAACTCCACACAAGCAGGGTTAGCATTGGTTGAAGACAGGTGAACTATCGACGTGCAGTACGCTTTTAGTACACAGCGTCACCGTGCCCCCACATGGGCAATGGGGGTGAAGTGTCTTGTCCAAGGACACAACGCGGTTGCCACAGGTGGGATTCGAACCGAGAACCTCTCGGCCTGCAGCCTGCACCTCTACCTACTGAGCCACCGCGCCCCCACACCACGTGCAAGGGATTTACTGATTTAAAGGATCGTATTACGAAACTAAATATTTTCACATGGGCGACCATTATAACGTTCCTTATTTTTAGAAATTGCATCATTTCTGAGTGCTACATTTCAAGGCGGGTAACTCTAATTCAAATATTTAGTTCAATGACATCTATAATCATCCTCAAACCTGCCAAAATGCCTTTTACCTTTTTCATGTAAAAAACAAACTCATTTCTACATTAGAATTCCAATTTTGGCTTCTGCTGAGTCAAAAACACGGGAAATTTGTTCTTTTAAAGAAAAGTTTCCAAACTTTGTCAAATAGACTTAAAAACTGGTATTGCCTCCAAAAGATTTTTCAAGCCTGTTTCCCAACAAATTAGCTGAGAGAGATAAGAATCAGTAGGTAGGGGTGCGGGCTGCAACCCGAGAGGTTCTCGGTTCGAATCCCATCTGCGGTAACCGCGTTGTGTCCTTGGGTAAGACAATCCACCCCACTGTCCAGTTGGGGGCGCGGTGGCGTTGTATACTAAGGCGTATTGCACGTCGATGGTCCACTTGTCTTCAACCAATACTAGACGTGCCTGTGTGGAGTTAGTATCTTGGAGAGAAGAGAGTGACAGTTGCTCGCCGTTGCT